>CM066032.1:1443061140-1443482912 GCA_033557465.1 Ichthyophis bannanicus | reverse complement strand
CCCAGGAGGTGCTGGTGCCCCCGGGACCACACAGGCAAAGCTGTCGCAGGGGCTAACCCAGTCCCCATGGGGCGAGGGGGCACAGACAGGTCAGGGGTCGGAGGAATGATCTCCTCTGTGGGGTCCACCACCGGTGCTGCCCCCCCTTCCCGGACAAAGACTGAGACAACGCGACCAGTGCCCACCCCCGCTGGGGAGGCCGGGATGGCCAGTTCAGCAGGGGGCTCCTGCGAAGGCCCGCACCCAACTGCGGGGGCAAAAGCCCGTCCTCCCTCACCCTCGGGCGCCAGTATCCACACTAATTGGAGGACCCTGACCGCGGCGTGCCTTCGGTATTTTCGGAGGCCGCCGCTGAGGAAGAGGGGCCGCCCCCGCCTCTAACCGCTCCGAGCACCGCACAGGAGGCCCTGCCTCCACAGGCAAGCCCTCATCCGCCTCAGCCGCATCAGCAGCAGCCAAAAAGATGAAACGGTTGATGTCCAACACGGGCTCTTCATCCGGCAATGGGGATGTCTCCCGTTTCTTCCTTTTGGACTTGCCACCCTTAGAAGGGACAGTGGTCCATTCCTGAGGTGGCACCACCCGCGACCCACTAATCCTGCCGTGAAACAGCAACCTCCACCACATCAACCCTCTCCTCCTTCCTACCCAAATCCCCTCCCCCTGGTGGCTCCCTCGGCTCAATGGACTCCTCCACCCTAGGGCCCCCGGACTCCTCCTGAGGGAGAGGGTCCTCCACAACCTCCTCCCGTACAGGAGCCCGAGGTGGGGCGACGGCATCCCCCCCCCGGTCCATTGTGTGATGCGGAGGGGCAGCGGGCAAAGGGGTGGCCCAACTCCCCGCAAAGATTACACCGAATAAGCAAACACCCGGCCGAGGCGTGACCCCGTCCACCACAACGGGTGCAGACCTGCTCGGGACAGTTCATGCTCAAATGACGGAATGAGCCACAGCGGTGACACTCGCGAGGTTGCCCGGGGTAGTAGCACAAGATGCGATCCCGACTGAGGAAACCGGCCGAGGGCACGTGCTGCACGACATTTCCCACCTCACACAAACGGATTCTACCCTTCCACGACCCGTCCCACACCCCTAGGGGCCCAGCGCCCTTAACCAGGGTGCGAGAAGCACCGCATGACGCGACAACCAAAACTGGATGTCCTGCCCTGGGAGCGACTCATTTCTAACCAGGATGGTCACAGGTACTGTCCCCTGGCGAGAGATAGGCACAACACGAAAGTCAGCCCACCCTCCCTGTCCCCTCTGCTGCTGGTATCGGTCCCAGAAAATCTCCAGCCCCCGTCTCAGCATGAAACTAACATCATACTCAATGGTGTTGTTCATGTGGATGAAGGCATAGAGATCTCCCGGAAGAAACCCCAGCCCAAGGACCATCCTCAAGACCTTTTCCCTGGCTGGAGGGGGCCCCTCCCCAGCCCACCGGATCTGCGCCACGTTGCGCCGTCGGGCCTCACTCCCTACCCCTCGGAACCCTCCCCCACCTCCTCCCCCTCCCACCGGACCGCTCCCTTGGGAAACCCCCCTCCCCCCAGCCCCACCTGAAGTCCCTGGAGCAGTACCAGACCCCATCAGGGCCTCTGCAAAGGTGCGGGGGGGAACCGACCCCCTGGCCCCCAGCCCCTGACCTCCGCTCGCCTCCCCCGCAACAACCTGCGAGGGAATCCGCTGCTGGAATGCAGGATCCACAGCCACCTCTAAGGGGGCGACCGTGGGGCTGGGCAGGATCATCTCAGCAAATACGGAGTCAGGGATACTGTCTCTACCTGATCCCTGGGTGCCACCGAGAAACTCCGGAGCACCCCCCTCTACGAGACCCTGTTGCTGCCTGAGTGTAGCAAAGGCCCCTTGAGGGCCGTCCGGGGTTTCCAGGGCCAGCACGATGGCATCATGCACCTGTTTCTCGGTGACACCCGGAGGACCAGGGAACCCCCCTGTACCCCTGCCCTGTGTTCCCAACCCGTCGTGGAGCTCCTGCGTCTCCGCTACTACCACCCCATCCCCCAGCCTCGCAGACGTCAGTCCCTGCCCCCCATCAGGAGAAACCACTACCCCCCCTCCCACTGGTGGACCAGTCGTCCGCTCCCCCTCCCTCTCCCCGCCAGCGACTGGAGATCCCTGCTCCTTTCCAGGGGCAGCAGGCACCGTGGACACCATACCCCCAAACAACCCACGATCCGCTACCCCCTGCAAGGCTGCCGGCAAAAAGGCAGGACCATCCGGAGCCAGCAGGACAGGTCCCCCCAGAACCAATCCCCCCGAACCCCCTCCCCCTTGCCCCCAGCCACTCCCAGGTCCTACCTGATTGCCAGTGCCAGACGTGGCACAGGGGTCAGGGACATCCAGGCCGGCAGCCAGGGCTCCAGCGGAGAGGGCGGACGCCCCCCCCCCCCCGCGAGCCAGGCCCCCCCTCGGCCACACCAGCGGGAACTACAGACACCTGTGCATCCCGCTCCACCGACACAGGTTGCAGGGACAGCTGAGCATTCTTCCGGCCCCCCCCGGGGGCTGCAGGTGAAGAAAAGCAGCCCCTACCCTGCTCCTTCCCCTTTCCTGCACTCCTCCGTCGCCAGACAGCCACCTCCGGGAAACAGGGGCGGCCAGTCTGCAGCCTCCGGGGATCCAGGAAAGAAGAAGCAGGACCCCCAAGAACCCCCTGCACAGCCGTAGGCTATACAGCACCGGCAATGGCTGCAGCAGAAGGCAGCCGACGAGCCATGGCAGCATCCACTGACCCCCGACGTGGAAAAACAGCATTTGAAAATCCATTTTCAGCTGCAGAAGCCCCTCCGGTAGAGGAGCAACGGGACAGATCCCACACCGCCTCTGCTGATCTCCGCCGGTGCTCCTTCGGCAGGGCAGAGAGGGGAGGACAGCCGTCTTCACACTTCCGGGAGAACCCGGAAGTGACATCACCCGATTCTTGGCGGCCATCTTGGATCTCCATTCGGGCTGGGGGAAGCCCTGCAGACAGCTCCTGCAACGTAGTATCCTGCTCAGCAAGACGAATAGGGGGAAGGGAGACATCACCGCGGAGTCCCCGGCGGCCATCTTGGATTTTCCCCGCAGCCCTCGAAGCCATCGGAGAGACGGGGAGAAGGGCTGAAAATGCCCGTTGATGAGGGAAACCGCTGCCGCTGAACCCTCCTTTCATTTCCGGACCTGCGGTGCATGAATCCAGCAGCTGTGCACGGGGAGCAGAAGGGGTCGTCATTCCAGGATCCTGCCAACTCTGACGGGCCGAGACTCCTCCAGGAAATGCCCAATCACCCTCTGGAACAGCAGAATCCGGCAGACCAGGAACCACGGGCCCAACATCATAGATCTATCTGCTGCATTCGATAGCATCAATCATAATACCCTCATTAACAGACTAGAATACCTAAAAATAGGAGGGACAGTCCTTGAATGGTTCAAATCATACATCTCAAACAGGTTAATACGGATACAATTAGGTAACGACACATCCGAAACTTTCCCACAAGGTCAAGGCATCCCCCAAGGATCAGCCCTCTCAGCCCTCCTCTTCAATTTATACCTCCAGCCCATTACAAACATATTTAAGAAGCACAAAATTAACCATTTCATATACGCAGATGATATCATGCTTGCCACCCCCATAAACCCTAACAATCCCGAATATGATAGCCTACTCCAATGTATGAACGAGACTACTAAATGGCTTGAAGACAACCACCTAAGCATTAACCTCAAAAAAACAGAGGCAATGTTCATAACGAGGAAATCAGACACTGAATACATATACCCCAATACAATCACAATAAATAATACACCTATACCTGTTAAAAAGGAGGTAAAATACCTTGGAATAATCTTAGACCACTCACTCTCCATGATTCCACACATAAAACACACAGTAAAAACCATATTTTATAAACTCAAGACAACACAACATCTGAGACCCCTACTCAACACCGATGACTTTAGATCTATAGTTAATACACTCATAACCCCCCACTTCGACTATTGTAATAGTCTCCT
Source organism: Ichthyophis bannanicus (assembly GCA_033557465.1). Classification (NCBI taxonomy): domain Eukaryota; kingdom Metazoa; phylum Chordata; class Amphibia; order Gymnophiona; family Ichthyophiidae; genus Ichthyophis; species Ichthyophis bannanicus. Next base: position 1,443,478,891 of record CM066032.1, on the reverse strand, counting down.
AAATGGACTTCCATTAAAAAGCATATACTATCTCCAAAGAGCCCAAAACATATGCGCCAAGATGGTCACTAAAGCTAATCTAACAGACCACGTGACCCCAATTCTCCTAGACTTACACTGGCTCCCTATAAACAGCCGAATAAAATATAAAATCCTCCTAACTACTTTCAAAATCGTCAACAACATCTCCCCAACACAACTATCCACCCTAATACACCCTCCATCAGATACTAGATCACGCAGACAGAACGCAACCCACTCCCTCAACATAAAAACAAATTTTAGAAAAACTAAAGCGACAACAAGTGACAGGGCATTCTCCTTCGCTGCCCCCACCCTCTGGAATGAAACACCATTAACACTCCGCATGATAAAAGACCTTCACCAATTCAAAAAGAATTAAAAACCTACCTCTTTACAAAACACTTTGAAATCCCCTACCAACAAAGAACTTCGCCAATACAATCACAGAAAAACACATACACTGTACCCAAGACAGAACAAATGACTAACACAGGAAAATTCACTAACCCCACTAACCCCACACAACCCGCTAATGAACCACTCAAACAGTTGATTATTTTCACCACTGTAACTGTATCTAACTAAGATGCGCTCCATGTATATAACTTGTAAATAGTTTGAAAAGCTCTGTTTTAGTTAATGTTCAAAATATGTTCAAAATGTTGTTCAAAATTTGTTCAAAATATGTTCCCTGTAAGTACACCTGTACATAGTTAAAGCATAATGTTCCCTGTAAATGTATACAGAAGTATACAATTGTTCTGTTTAATGTTCAATGTAAACCGCCCCTGATCTCTGGAAGGGGCGGTATAGAAAAGACTGTTAAATAAAATAAATAAAAAATAAATAAACATCCTGGGACTGGACAGCCACACTGCCAGAAACATCTGTCACCGGCAGGTAAGGGTCTCCGGACCGAGATGACACACAGGGGGGTGGTACAGAGCAATCTGCGTTCCTCACAGGGGTCGGACATGGGAAGGGCAGAGTGTGAGATAGGTGGTAGCTACCCGGTCTATGTACCCCCGGGGGCCTCCCCTGGACTGCAGACATACCATGAGCCCACCTATCATAATTTTGGTATATTTCAACAAGGGACCCAAAACCCTGGCTTTTTAAATACGTGATTTCCTGATACTTGGCCTTCAAGGCCCACTTCACCCCCTTCCTATAGGTCTTATAGGCCACCCACTCCTCACCTGGAATGGTGGCCTGCAGGCTTTCCAGGTGAGAGAGCTGGGCTTGCAGCTGGGCCACCTCCTCCTGGAGACCCCGGAGCTGCCGTACCGCCGCCACGATCTCGTCCGGGGCCCTAGCTGGCTGCTGGAAGGACGGCAAGCCCGACCCTCCGTCCTCATCCTCACTGGAGGAGGTAGAGGCCTCCTCCAGGACCCGAGGCCTCTACCTCCTCCAGTGAGGATGAGGACGGAGGGTCGGGCCTGCCGTCCTTCCAGCAGCCAGCTAGGGCCCCGGACGAGATTTGCTCCCCCAGTACTGTACGAGACAGTCCTCCAAGGCCTCCCCAGGGCCTCTCCCTGCCTCCACCCAACCTCCACACCCTGCCTGGGAAGGAGAAAGGAGCCTCCTCCTTGGGGTAGCGGGCCCGAGCCTCCGGGCATGTGGGTCCCTCTTCCCTGGCCATGTGCAGTCCTACCTGGGGAGTCCCCCTCCCGGGGTACCGGCTGTAACAGGCTGCCATCCGCCCCATCCGGCTGCAGCGAAGGAGGCCTACCAGGCCTGGTAGGCCTCTGGGCCTGGGCCTCTCCCGCTGGAGGTGGCCCAGGACCCGACATCCAGGCACAGACTACAAGCTAGGCTCCGCCCCCTAGCAGCTCACTGGGATAGGTCCTCTCTCTAGCACTGCAGCAGAGCAACTGAGTGGAGGGACCACTCGTGTGGCAGCAGTATTCGACTGAGTTTGTCTGCCCACAAGTTTTGAATGCCCAGAAGGTATACCGCAAACAGGTGAATTTGTAACTCTCTGGCGAGGGCCCATAGTTGCAAAGCTTTGTTGCATAGCGACAGAGAGCCGGTTCCACCTTGCTTGTTCACATAGAACATAGCTACCTGATTGTCGGTTTGGACCAGAACTGTTTTGTTGCTGAGATGGCCCTGAAAGGTTTGAACAGCACTGAAAATGGCTCTCACCTCTAGGAGGTTTATGTGAAGGGAAACCTCCTTTGAGGTCCAAAGACCCTGAGTGGAGAGATCGTGCAAGTGGGCCCCCCAACCCATATTGGACGCATCTGTCCTCAGACTGGTTTGGCATAGAGGCTGCTGGAAAGGAGAGCCTACAAGGAGGTTTTCCAGTGATTGCCACCATTGCAGGGACAAAATCAGACGTGTGGAAGTTCTGATTTTGTCTGTTAGTCGACTCCAGGCTTGTGACCACTGAGAGGAAAGGGTCCACTGGGCTGCTCGCATGTGCAGGTAAGCATAGGGAACCACATGAACAGTGGATGCCATGTGTCCAAGCAGTTGAAGCATCTCCCGAGCAGTAAGGAATACTTTCATAGATGCTTGAGATGCCATTTGTATTATACGTAGACAGCATGGCTGGGGCAGGAAAGCCCTTGACTGCCGTGTGTCTAGACGAGCCCCTATGAATTCTAGAGATTGAGAGGGGGTGAAATGAGATTTTGGGAGGTTTATGACCAGCCCCAAGTACTGAAGAATTCCCATTGCTCGAGAGACAGCGAAGCTGGCCTCTGGAGCTGTGGATGCTCGAATGAGCCAATCGTCTGGGGAAGACAAATATCCACAGAGTCCTTATAAATGCTGCTACCACTGCCATGCATTTTGTGAAGACTCTTGGAGCAGAGGCTAATCCGAAGGGAAGAACTCTGTACTGGAAGTGTCTTCCCTGGACCAGGAATCGAAGGAACTTCCTGTGATCTGAGTGGATGAGAATATGTGTGTACGCATCTCTTAGATCTAGAGAACATAGCCAGTCCTGACTTTGGAGGTATGGTAAAAGTGTTCCGCGGGAGATCATTTTGAACTTTTCTTGGAACAAATATTTGTTTAATTCTCTGAGGTCTAATATAGGTCTGTGTCCCCGTCTTCTTTGGAATAAGAAAGTAGGGGGAGTAAAACCCTGTCCCCTGTTGGGGAATGGGTACTTCTTTGATTGCTCCTTGAGCTAGAAGTGATGTGACCTCTTGCCACAAGAGGTCGGTGGCAGGCCCCTGAGAATTGAACTATTTTACCACTGTAGGTGGGGGCAAGTTGAGAAAATGAAGCTTGTACCCCAGTTTTACAATGGAGAGTCCAATTTTCTGATGTTATTTGCTGCCATCTTTTGACAAAATAGCATAGTCTTCCTGGAATGGTCAAGGGTTCTGGACCTTTTGGGGGCAGAATGACTAAGTTCTCTAGACAAAAGTCAAAGACCCTGAGGGGGCTGGGTCTGTTGAGCCAGTTGAGCTTTTTGAGCTTGTGGCTTTCTTTGCTGTTTGTTCTGTTGTTGCCCCTTCTGGAGAACATGGAGCGGACAGTGAGTTTGATGGGTGTAAGATTGGTAAGGCTTCTTTTTCTTACTGAAAAAGGTTTTTTTGAATATTTTCTTTTTTGCTGGGTTGGCTGTAGACTTTGACAATCTGTTTAAAGTAGCATTGTCAGATTCAAGCTGATTAGCCTTGTCCTGCCAATCCTTGCCAAAGAGATTTTCTCCTGTGCAAGGAATGTTTCCCAGCTTTTCTTGCACCCACTGTTCTAAGTCTGATGCTTGAAGCCAAGCAATACAACGTGCTCCTATGGATATAGCAGAGGTTCTGCTAATACATTGTGATAAGGAAGCTTATCATAGCTCAGGAAGGAGCTATAGAAAAGGTGAAGTGACTCTGAACAAGCAACCTGTCAGTTCTGGTAGAAATAAGAAAACAGAATTTTCCCATAAAAGACTACCAGTCCCAGAATGCACCAGGTTTCCAACAGCCATTAGAGGAGCTGAAGTGGGGAAACGTGTGTTCAATCAGGAGGGCTATGAGGTAATCCCTAAGCACTCATCTCAAAGGGCAGGGCCTGATTCAGCACAGCTGCGCTGTGTTAGGGTGGAGCACTCATCTAAGCAGAATAAAGGTAGAGTTTATTCTACAGAGAATCAGCTTGAGCTTCATCCTCATCTTGATCCTCATCCTCAGTTTCATCTGGAGGATCATCAGAAGCAGAAGCCAAACGGGACGGACAGAGAGGGCAAGAAACCCTTTGGAAGAAAGAAGAGAAAAGCCTTTTTGAGGTCTAGAGGAGTCTGGAGCAGTACGTATACTGGGAGGCATTCCAAGGGCCAACATGCACCATTGGACTGGGGAAAGCCAGAGGAATGGTGCTGCAGAGCTAGGAATCTCCAGACGGTACCTGTGAGGGAGACGGCTGCACGTGGAAGGGACCCTAAGACCCGTGCCAGAAGGTATGTGAAGAGAGATCCAGTGTCCAGGGATCTGGATTGGAAGGCTGGGCATAAGAACTGGACTACATACTGGCCAGGCTATATAGAGAGGAACTCTAACAGCAATGGAAGCTCAGGTATGAACACTGATCTATGCCCTAGCTATAACCTTGAAAGACAGCAGGGAAACAAGTATTCTCCTGAAAGTGCTCCATTGAGAAATTCATCTGTGCCAATCCATGATATTGAGCCCATGATTGTTGAAGAAGGCGGAGACGTGGCAGATGAAGAATGTGTTTACATGGACTGCTCTCTGTCTAAACTCCTTTGATAATTTTCTGTTACAAAGTACAGCAACCATCACAAAGAAATACAAACTTGTTCTTTAATCTATTCAGAAAAGCTCCTGAGTAGGATTTTTAGCCACGCAGTAGAAAGCAAACCAGCTAAGGTTTCAGCTGGGTAACTGCTAGCAATTGAGCCTTACCTAATTGCTTGTGAGCTCTGAGGGAATCACTTCTGAATCTATGTGGGAAGATATAAGAAGTTAACCTGAAAAGAACAGTTTTTCTCTTTTGTGGATTTTGTTTGCTGTTTGATACACTCCTAAGAAAGTATTAGCTAAAGCCTACAGAAAAGACCAGTTTGTTACCAACCAGGTCTTATTTCTTTTGCTTTGATTGCCTGATAAGTTCCAATGTTGTTTTCCTGATTTTGTTTTTCCAAGTTTAACACTGAAAGCAAGTAACCTGATTTATGTGCTACCAAGCATATCTGTGTTGGGAGAAATAACTCCATAAATAAATATCTTATTGGCTTCACCCTAAAGCACAACTAATTATTGTGAGCAGCTGTGTCTGGTGTGAATGAACTGCATTGCCCACAATCCCTTGCAAATCATATTGATATATGCACTTGCCAAGACTGTGAACATTCTCACCCAGGCAGCCGTCTGACAACATTCAAAGCAATCAAAGGTAGCACAGTTCATGAATTTTGAGACAGTCTGGGCATGTTTGACCAGAATAAGGTAGTCTGCTCTTTTTTTCCTCCGAAACACAGGGACTAAGGAGCTCTAAGTCTTTTGTGACTTCTTCCAGGAACATTCCCATATAAAGAATGTAGGAACTGATCCTGGCTCCTAGCATGGAGGATTGAAAGCATTGACGGCCAAAGGCATCAAGAGTCCTGGATTCACGGCCTGGAGGATTAGAAGAATGTGTTTTAGCACTCTTTATCCTTCGCATGGCCGATTCCACTACCACTGAATGGTGTGGTAACTGAGTTTTTTGAAAACCAGGACAACTTGGCACTCGGTACATAGTGTCAAGGCATCGGGAATGTGAAGATATTGTTAAAAGAGTTTCCCACATTCTCAACATTAGATCATGTAAGATCTTGTGAATGGGAAACATAGCTGCTTCCTTGGGAGCCATAGGTTATTGTAGAATTCTTAATTCTTCTGCCCTAGGTTCCTTTTCTGGAATCACAGTGATTGCAAGACCCTTTGCTAAATCACATATGAAATCCTGGAAGGACATATCCTCTGGAGGAGACATTCTGCGTTGAGAAGAAGGAACTGAATCTTCTAACAGATTCGCTCTGATACCAGTAGAATCGTCAGAGTCATAGGAATCGGAAGACTCAAGTACCGGGTGATTCTGTAACGCATGGTATTGGTACCACTCGAAGTCGGTACCAAAATGTCTTGGTTCCTGATCCCAGATACTGGAGATCAGCATAGGGGGAAGCAGTCCTGTCAAAGCAGGTACTGTCGGTACCGGTACCGATACCGATATTGGTACCAATACCTGTTGAACTGTCTGTTGCAGTCTTAGCAGTACCGAAGCCGCTAAGAGGGCCGCTAGACTGCGTTCGATAGCGAGGATTCTGTGATCCATCACGCCTGCCGATGCCTGGGTACCGGTACCAGTGGAAGCAGCTATGACCCAGGAACATGGCACCAGTAGTCCCGCAGAGGTGGAGGCCTCTGGAACATCCTGGAGCCCCATTGATGCTTTGGAGCCTGAAGACTTCCGCCGGGGCTGTTTTGCCGGTGAAGTATCCTCGAGGGAAACACCAGTGGCATCTCGATACTTTGAAGGAGATTTACCCTTCGAGGACCGGCTAGTCTTAGAAGACTTAAATGTGGTTACCTGAGATCCATGGGAGGAAGATGAAGCCCTGGAAGACGTCGATGCAACTGACATCGTGTTGGCAGCAAAAAGGGTACCAAGTTTTGCAGCTCTATTCTGCAGGCCCCTTTTGGTCATCCTCATGCAGGAGAGACACTCCGTTGGACAATGTTCAGGACCCAAACATTTTAGACACCAATCATGGGTGTCGGTGATGGAAATGGTACCGCCACATTTTGCACATTTTTTGAAACCACTAGCTGGTTTCTCCATGCTTGAAGAAAAATGGGCCTAGTGCCCAAAATGGCGCCTAGCACCAGAAGCAGGGAAAGAGCCCTGAAGAAATACAAGGGGATTTTTGGGGTTTTTTAAGGAAAGAAGAGAAAACGGGCGATACTGGTAGGCGTCGAATGAAGGCAGATGCGACCACAAAAAACAAGAAATAAAGGTAAATTTTCTGCGGTGACAGGGTACCATGTCCCGTCGGCTCCGCAGAAAACAAAGAACTGAAGTGAGAGCGGTACAGAGGCAGGAAGGCAGCACACATGCGCTGTGGGATGCTCCCAAAAGCTTTCCTATTGGACGCTGGGGAGCGTTCCCGCGCGGGCTCCGTCGGTACCGACGATACCCATATGTGAAGACTACATTCCTGCTTGTTCCTGGAGATAGCTGATTAGATAATATAAAGGAAATGTAAGATGTTTGCACACAAGGAACTAAAACAATGAGCGAGAACCACAGCATTCTTTATAAAACTAAATTATAAGTCATTTTTATTTTGTTAAAAACTGCGTTATGGTGCTTGCTTTTTCTTTTTGAACATATATTTGCATTCACAGAAACCTCTCCCTCAACAGTGGGTGCAGAGCAGAACTAGGACATTCACACACAGAACTCAATATCTTTAAAAAAAAAAAAAAAAGATTCTGGTCATCTCACTAACAAACATTTTCCAGTACCAGGCATATTGGGAACTAATATAAAATCTTACAAAAATCACCAAAGATCTACAAGGCCAAATCTACCATACCATTACCTACCCAGAAAACAACAGCACTATAAATACTGCAACAAGCCCTAGAACATCTAACATCTATTTGAAAAGCTGAACAAGGCAAATTACTACAATATACGAGGGTCCGATTGGCTGTAGCTTTGTAAATTTTTTCCCTCTGTAGAAACAAGCATGCGTGCCGACTCCCAGCATGCCTTGTGCAAAAGCAGATGCCATTTGCAGTCATAGCGTCACTTTGTACAGTTTATACTGAGACGTTAAACTGTTTAAGACAATTGAGTGGCCCTCCGACTGTGACATACGGTCTGTGATTCGGTTTTTGACAGCAAGGACCGTGTCATCAGCGGACATTCATCACCAGATATGTGAGATGTACGGCCCCAATGCGATGAGTGACAGCAAAGTGCGTAAATGTGTGAGATTGTTCAAGGATGGGCGGGACAAACTGTGCTCACGATGGGTTCCCCAGGCTGCTTTCCCGAGGAACACCAAAAAAGGAGAATGGCTAGTGCTTTGACATTTTTGATCCGATACAATGAGGAAGGAGATGAACTTTTGGACCACATTGTCACAGGGGACGAGACATGGGTTTCCCATATGACTCCAGAATCAAAGCGGCAGTCAATAGAATGGAGACATACGTCATCTCCAGTCAAAGTGAAAGCCAAACAGACAATCTCAACACGCAAGATTATGGCAACTGTGTTCCTCAGAAAGCAGCGTGGGAACCCATCGCGACCACAGTTTTCTGAACTGCAATTTTTCAGAAACGATTTTGTATAGCACTGACCTTGAAACTTGTGGAAATTTCAGTGACAAAGTGGAAATCGAGAATTGCCGTTCTTCATGAATTTTTGCGTCAACTGTGCACACCAAATCTTCTGTGATTACTGAAGGTCGACCCTATTGCGGTTCATCATGGACATTGTCCCACCCGTCCTTGAACAATCTCACCCATTTACGCACTTTGCTGTCACTCATCGCATTGGGGCCATACACCTCACATATCTGGCGATGAATGTCCGCTGATGACACAGTCCTTGCTTTCAAAAATGGAATCACAGACCGTATTTCACAGTCAGAGGGCCGCTCAATTGTCTTAAACATTTTAACGTCTCAGTATAAACCATACAAAGTGACACTACGACTGCAAATGGCATCTGCTTTTGCACAAGGCATGCCGGGAGCCAGCACGCATGCTTGTTTCTACAGGGGGAAAAAATTTACAAAGCTACAGCCAATCAGACCTTACTTTAAAAATAATCCTCGTAGATCCCTGCATACAAATTTCATGTTAACAGAACACACGGCCTTGGTCACACACTCAGAACACAGACTCTCACCAAGTACAGAATAAGTAAAAATAAAATATTTAGACAAAATTAAACCGAAACAAAGAAGCCAGCCTCTGCATGCAGTGCAATACCAGATAAGAGATGCAGTTCCCCAAACTGTGTAAACTATAAAGATAGTGCAAAATCTAATCACTAAATTTAAAAATAAAATTATTTTTTCTACTTTTGTTGTCTGATCATGTAATTCTCTGGTCATGCCGGTCCTGATCTGAGGCTTCTGCTTTCCTGTCTTCTCTTAGCACTCTATCTGCCATTCTTTGTCTCTTCTTTTGTTTTCTTCACTTCCTTCCATCAGCCTATTTCCAGTCCCAGTAAACCTTCCCACGTGCCAGCTCCCTTCCAGCCCCAGTGCCCCGTCTGTGCCAGCCTCCTCCCCATTACCCAGCCACCTACCAGTCCCATCCCCAAGTGTCAGCTCCCTCCGGTCCCACCCCCAGGTGTCAGCTCCCTTCCAGTCCTTCCTCCATTACCATCCCCAGGTGTCAGCTCCCTTCCATCCCCCTCTTCCCCCATGTCATTTTCCTTCCAGCCCCCACTTTCCCCCATGTCAGTTCCCTTCCGGCCATCTCCTTCCCCCTCTCTCAGTTTCCTTCAGCTCCCCCTCTGTCAGCTCCATTCTGCTCCCTCTCCTTCTCTCTGTCAGCTCCCTACCAGCCCTCTCTTTCCCCCCTGTCAGTTCCCTTCCAGCCCTCTCTTTCTCCCTCTGTCAGCTCCGTTCAGCTCCCTCTCCTTCCCCTGTATAGCTTGTTCCGCTCCCTTTCCTTCCCCCCTGTGTAGCTCCTTCAGCTACCTTTCTTTTCCCCATGTCAGCTCCATTTTGCTTCCCCTCCTTCCCCCCCATGTATTGTTCCGCTCCTTCTCTTTCCCCCCTTTGTAGCTCGTTACACTCCCTCTTCTTCCCCCCCATGTAGCTGCATTCCGCTCTTCCTCCTGCCACCCGTGTCAGTGCCATTCCCTCTCCTTCCCCGCATGTAGCTCGTTCTGCTCCCTCTCCTTCCCCCCGTGTAGTTCGTTTTGCTCCTCTCCTTCCCCCATGTAACTCTTTCTGCTCCCTCTCCTTCCCCATGTAACTCTTTCTGCTCCCTCTCCTTCCCCCGTGTAGCTTGCTCCGCTCCCTCTCCTTCCCCCATGTAACTCATTCCACTCCCTTCCCCCCCCCGTGTAGCTTGCTCCGCTCCTTCTCCTTCCCCCGTGTAACTCATTCCGCTACTTTTCCTGCCACCCATGTCTCCAATCTGCTCCTTCCCCTTCCTCTGCAGCTGTGATAGTGGTAATTTAAAATGAAAGGAAACCGATACGGAGCCTCCCGGCCCTATAGAACCCCTGCAGCTGTGTCCCGGCCCCAAAAGGAAGTGATGCTAGACCGGAATGTGGCAGCAGGGATTCCATAGGGCCAGGAGGCTCCGCACCGGTTTCCTTTCATTTTAAATTACCGCTATCATGGCCGCAGCAGCTTGTCCATGTTTTTTGAGGGGGTTTTAACTGAAGGTGGAGTGAGGCGGCTGTTTTGGGGGCATTTTTGCCGCCTCACTCCACCTCATTATAGAGTCACCCCTTTAACACTATTACTACTAGTACCTATCATTTGCATAGTGCTACAGGGCGTACACAGTGATGTATATATACACATGTGTACCGGCAGATAAATACAACAAATCAGGGACTAGGGTGAAACACGGGAAAATGCTTAAAAAACACATGGTTGGTAAACAGGAGAATAAAGGGGTCAGGATCCTAAAGTAGCTGTGAAAAGGTGGGTTTTTAGCCTGGATTTGAAGGGCACAGATAAAAGTGATTTAGAGATAAAAGAGGAGAGACATTCATGAGGAGCTGCAGGATGAATGCACGTAGGTCAGTAGGAGAAGTATGAACTGGATACAGAAACAGATAGGGAGCCAATGAAATGATGTGAGAAGAGGGGGTTATGTGGGCATAGTGACACTGGTGGAAGACTAGCCATGCAGCTGAGTTTTAAATGGATTAAAGGGAGAGAGATGATTAAAGTGGGGGGGGGGGCAAGTAAAGAGAAGGTTTCCACATAAATGCCACATGTGAATAAAAAACATTTATCTGGATAAATCTCACATAGTCAATAGGGAATTGAATATGAACGATTTAATTGCATGACTGCAATTTTTAATCAATGCTTGCCCCTGGTTTTTATGCATTGAAGATGCTGCAGGCCTAGGTACTTGCAATTTTAACAGTTATCTGCTCTGTCCAGCAAAGGAATCTCTGATGTCCTGATAGTCCAGGAAGACACAGAGATAAGCTGAAGGCCAGTTATTACCCTCAGAGGCCTCTCACACAATGAAAGAAAGATACTTCATCTGTCCTATCATCCTTATCATCATCATTTAATCACTGAAAAGTTTGGAAATGACGCTGCATTTTCACGCTTTAAAATAACCTCATTATTTTGGGTGCTGGAGAAAGCTCAATGGATGAAATTAGAACAACAAATTCCTAGTTTCAAGCTCTGGTCTTTCCAATGGTCAATGAAGCAATGTTTAAACATTTTAACCATAAAAATATGTGTGTATCTATCGTGAATTACAATGCAAGCATATCTCAACTGCTCTGAACGGAAAATCAAATGGGAAATACTCACAAATTCTTCACATCCACGGCTCCACGGAGTGCCTTCCTTGGGATTGCCTGAATCTGGTTTTCGCTGAGGTCGCTGGAAAATAAAACAAAGATAAGAAGGAAAAATTAAATACTCAGCATACTGTTTTCAAATTGCTGATTCATTTTCTCTAGTATTTTATAAGCAATGTTTAGTTACCAAAACTATCGGAAATGTGTTAAGCATTTGCCTTCCATTACTTAAAATGTGAAAGTACATTCAAGGCAGATACTCAATAAAGATCTTATCTCAGTTGGGGGTGATGGTAGACAAATATTTACTGACTGTAGCCCTGTTAATAGGATTTAGATAGATTAACACAAGTTTAAACCATTAAATATTATTTGCACTTTAAAAAGCCACACTAACAACCTTCATTAACCACAATGACATTTGCTGCCCTCTTTTATTTATTTATAAGCTAAGGACCAATAACTAATGCCCAGAACTTCACTGGAACATCTCATAGAAGCTTTCCATTTCCCAAACTCTCTACTGAAAAAAAACCCATGAGTAAACAGAAAAAGAATCTGTGTATTAACCACTACATTTTAGAGGCACTTGGAAGTAATTTTGGAAATGGAAAATAACTGCGCTGGGCAGACAATAAATCCAATGATAAAATGAAATGCTAACCTTCAGCAAGTGTTATGGCAACCTAATTTAATAGCCCTCTTTAAAAAATTGTATTCTAGCCATAAACCAGGCAGATACATTTATATTTCTCCTTAATTAAAGAACACATTTAATTCAAGTGTAATATTTTAGCATCGTACTCTAAGCATGTCAGGTAGAATAAAAACACGCATTTGCTGAAAAACCCCTAAGTGGGATTATCATTATATTTTATTATTAGCAGAGATCCACTTGAAAAAAGATTAATTTATAAACAGAATTTTGTACTGGAAGGCCCAACTGTCAGACCCCAAATCCTCAGCTTCTAAGGCCCATTGAAGGCTCCACCATAAATAGCCATCCTTTTCTGAAATGTTTCTGTAGCCATCAAATCATGTACCTTGCCCTCGGCCCCTCCTGCTTTTGTCCTTTTCCCCTTCTCTGATAACACCATCTGGGTCGAGGGTGAGGGAGAAGAAAGGAAGGTTCACTTTCTGGGGGTAATCTTGTAAAGCCATTTGTGTGCATTTGGCCACACACGAGCGTAAATGACTTGTTATAAAATAGCAACCAGCGTAAAATTACGTGGATTTCACAGGAATGCCCGTGTTGGTAGGCGCAGCTAGGAGAACAGTTTAGGCAAGTGATTTTCAAATGCTTTTGGCCCACCGCCCCCTTGGTTCCACAAATTTAATACAGCACTTCCCTCACCCAGTGAGGCTATTACTCAAAGCAAATCATTCAAAATGTCGCTAAAAGTTTTAATTTAATTAATAACATAAATAGTATTGTTTAATAACATTCATGACGGAATTGACATTTTTATTTAATTTACAACACAAAAGCAATTATCATTTTTCCAAATACAATTTTAATAAAATAGTGCACCTACTCTATCTATTGTTTCTCCACCTTACGAGCACTAATGTCATTCCCGCCATAGATTCTTTCTTCCCACCGACTGGCCAATGGCTGTTTTACATTTACTGCATTTCAGTTTCAGTATATGTTGTTCACACATACAAATCTGACATGCTGCACGCAACTTACTGCTTATTTCCCATCACATATGCTAGTGAAACGTCCCAGGTGTAATCATGTAATGTAAACATATATGCTCATTTAGTATACAGTAAATTTATATTGCACAATGTGCATATTTTCTCATACTTTCTTTTCACACTGCTATACTGTGCTTAACCCTCCAGCCACCCCCCTAGGGAAGTGCTGCACCCCTACGCCACCACCTTGTCTTTCAACGCCCCCTAAATTAGCCCAGTGCTCCCCGTGGGCGGTGCCACCCACTTTGCAAATCACTGGTCTAGGCAGAGCTTACACGTATGCCTGTTGATTATGAAATACTGTGATCTATTCACATACTTGCACACTTCATGTGCTTTGATTTACACCTGAATTTGAAGCGCGATTGCTGTGTCTTACACTAACATTTTATAAAGACACAGATGTGCCTTTGTGTCCTTAAATTAGCATCTAAGTAGGGGCCTACATGCCTTCTTAAACACGATGCCCCCTTATTAAACTATCATCTTCCTATGTTCAGGGAGCTAAATATTACTCAGAACTAGTTGGTTAGTGCCACCTTCAAAATTAGGTTTCCAGGCTAAGACATTATGGGAGCCAGTTCATAAACAAATTTAGCTTCCTGTCAGGTATGTAGCTACAAAATCTGTCTGGGCAAACTGAGCAAGTGTATGGAGCTAATAGCTGTAACACCTGATAAAGATTCAACAATTATCCCGCAAACTAATCACTACTGTACAAAACAAAAAAGTGATACTCTCTGCACACAGACACCGAGAGGAGAAGGTATTGCGGTCCTAACTAAAGTTGTATTCTTCATTCTTTAATACGCGCATCGAGACGAGCCTTGTATGCTATCAGACGGCAAAGATCGACATAAGAGAAGGAAACAGGCATTCTATGAAAAATAGCATGATGCTAGAAGGGAGGAAGTTATATAGTTTATTTGAAAGTCCTTCAAGCCAGCAGAGTGGTTTGACATAAAATTACAAATTATTTAAGAAAGTGGAAAGTGGAAAGGAACCCCAATTTAATAAATTAAAAGAGAGAGTAGCAATCATATGATACAGAGAAGGCAGAGAGAAAACACAGGAGTGTGCTGGACCCGATCCACAGTACGAAATTAATAGAAAAGTAGGGAAAAGATGTCGATAGACAAAGAGGACAGGCATCTGCATCAGTGAGGGGAAAGATGAAAGGCTTTTTGGAACAGATGAGCTTTAAGATGCACCTGATATATATATGAGAAGAGCTACCATTTCTATTGACATACTGTAAACATTACCAAATGCACTTCTGTGCAATATACGGTTTAAACCAGGGGTCTCAAACTCAAATTGCTTTGAGGGCCAAATGAGGATTTGTAAAGTAACCCGCAGGCCGCATCGTCAGAACTTTTATTTACAATGGAAAAAAGTCAATAAAAAAGTCAACATAATAAGAACATAGTGCTGACTCATAGTGCCCAGGGGGGGAGGGGTTATCTTGTGTTTAGTTTTATTTATTTTTATATACCGCGCTATTTAAAATCAGCGCGGTTTACATAGGAGCAAACAAAGACAGTCCCTGCTCATCAGAGCTCACAATCTAATCAAGACAACCATAGAGGGTGAGAGCATTGGCAAAACAGGGGTAAGACAGGGTAGCACAGGGTAAGAAGAGGGTGAAAACAGGGTACATGTTATATTACAGGCAAATTGGGTAATGCAAGTAATGTGATAGCAGTGTGGTGGCAGTAGCAGGGTAGATGCTTACTTTGTTGAGGTGGAACCAGGGTCGTTCTGTTGAGCTCCGTGAGGTGTCTGCGAGGGTGACAGCCACCTCGCCGTCATGCCCTCAGGCATGGGCATGCCTGCCGGCTGTGGATTTTAAAGTCCTTTCTGGCTCTGGAGGTGCCCCCATTGGGCCTTGGTGGTGGCAGCGGGAGGGGCGAGCAGCTCCTTCCTCCACCCCCGATGCCCGATCAGCCACATGGTGAGTGTGCCGAGAGGCCGATGTTCCCACCGGCTGCGGCTTTTAAAGTCCTTTCTGGCTATTCAGTCACCCATCAGATGTCTCACGTCTCTGCCGGATGGATCAGCTTCCCACTCGGGCCATGTGGAACGCAGGACCCCTCAATTTTTTTATCATCCCAAAATGTGTCGCGGGCCGCGTGTTTGAGACCCCTGGTTTAAACCATTCAGTGAATCATCTTTTGTGGTCACAACCGAGTACACACGTGACAGGAACACAATATAAACATAGCTTAGGAAAGAAATTCCAGCCAGATTTTCTGGTGGCTTCTCCACTGGGAGACTATTCCACACATCTACCACTGTTTCCGTAAAGAAATATTGCCGCATATTACTCCTTCATCCTGCTCCCTCTTGTTGCAGAGCTTTCTTTCATTTGAAAGAGGCTCTCCTCCTGTGCATTTATGCTCTGCTCAAGCCCAACCCTCAAGAAGGCCTCTTCACCCAGTCGACAAACATACAATATGCCCGTGGACCCATTTTATAACGAGTCGCCTGGATTGCAAGGCTAAGTAGATGCTTAATGTAAGCCTATTTTATAAAAACATATAGGCGCCTATTTGTTTTTATAAAGTACCAGCACAAAAGCAGCCAAAATCACAACTTAAAATGCACTAGTTTTGGAGCTGGTGTAAATGTAGGTAAATGTCTTCTAACTTACACGCATCCTTCATGACAGCCCACGGGCCTCCTAAACTCCTCTTCCAAACATGCCTACATGCGGCTCATCTATAACTACGTGCCTACTTGTACTCATGGGGTGATTTCCATGCACGCACTGGCATAGATGTGCAAAAACCCTTTCATGTAATTACAGTCATACGTGTGCAAGTTTACCTGCGTATTTGGTAGGCAGTACTTTTAGCGTGCAATCTCAATGTATAAATCATTTCTTTGCCCATTATCCTCCTAATGCTGCAGATCATCTTTCTAAATGTACTAATCTGAATCACCTTCTGTGCATATAAGCACTATCCATGCAACCCGTCTAGCACAATATTAATGATAAAATGCAAAATAAGAACTCAAAAGAATAATGGACTAATAGTAACCTCAAATATAAAATACTAAAACAGGATTTCACCTCTCTAAACCGGGCAAGGAAAGCAAACATTTCCCATTAATTACTAATCCATAACAAATCCAGTTACTTGAAAATCTTTTTAGCAATTACTTTCAATAAAGCTGACTTAACCAGCAGGGACAGTCATCCATGACCAGTGCTGCCCATATAAATGTTATGGTCTGCTTCAGGGAGCACGTGGCTGCTGTTTTTCTTCTCCTTTTCACCTTAAATGGAGCCGTCTGAGGGTCTCCCGTGGCCAGCCAGGCTCACTGCCGCATTTAATGGATAGTACTGCAGCCCAGAAAGAAACTAATTCAAATTGTATTCCACTTAACCAAATGATCTGCAATGCATCTCTCGATTTGCCGGTTCACGCATAATTTCCTGACCTTTGCCGCAGGTTTATACAATAGTTGGAAGCTTTACTCGCAAGCTATTACTTTGTTGCCTACCAGTAGTATGTATAGTTTAGTATAAAACCATAACTTCATTTCTTCTGGGTTAGAGCAGCTTTTATTACAACATCTTAACGACTTTTTTTGGTTGCAAAGGCATTTTACAGCACCATTATATATTTTCCCCCTACAAATGATGGTGAGAAGATTCAGTCAGGAAAAGTAGCCAATTGCTTCCTGAGTATCTCTCTCAGCTATCTAGCATCAGTCAAAGAAATGTTCTGGAAAAAAACAAGATGCAGGTAGCATACGTCCTAATAATGTGTTAAGTCGCATTTTACATAGTGTGTAGGTTGAAAACAGAAAGCCCACGACAGGACATTCACCATTTTCAGCCTGTTTATCAAAAGACCCACTGAACACAAAGCCTTTTTATAAAATATGTAAAGGGTTGTAGGAAATACATGGATTTCTCTAAGCATGCAGTGGGAGCAAGTATTTAAATACACGTCTACAAAAAGAGCGGCATCCCTCAGTATCTTATCAGTGCAAGCACTCCTGTGTTGATTTTCATGACCTACACCTGCAAGCACCAGCACTTAAGAGCCATATTCCCCGAAAATTACATATATAAGAGCAGCTGATTAACGATCCAAGTTCCTAAAGGCACGTTTTTACTTTTTAAGGTCATTTAAAAGGCTGAGCACAATTACCCCCTCAATCATTCTTTTAAAGCCATCACCAAAACCAGCATTTCATTGTCACTTAGCTATACCTTGGAGGATGTGCAAAAGCTGACAGGTAAAAAATTTTTAAATCTGTGTATTCCCATGCAAGATTGTATTTTGCAGCAAAGACACATCCAGGGAATGGCATTGCAGATGTTTGACCTCTGCACTTGTAATTATGGCTATTTATACAAGTACCTGTGGCATAAGGCTTCTAACATTGCCTCCTTTATTTACTACAAAAAGAAAAGAAGCTAAAATAAAACCAGGATGTTAGAACAGTGAAAACTGGTTTTGGTATATTTTCCTAGCAGAAGCATGCACATGAGCAGCACTGTCAAACTCAAAAGCTGAGAGATGTAAAATATGAAAGTTTTTCCATCATAAGGTGGTTCACAGAAAGCATTTGTGGATTATGGCTATTGGACCTTGGTTTCTTTATCTGAGCGTATACATCTGTGCCCGTTCATTACTTTGAGGGTCCTTTTGGGTGAAGCAGCGCTTTATGCACAGAAATGGCCTTTTATAAACTGCATGATATGCACATGAAGTTACACTGTACATATACAACCTGTACGCATGAAACTTTACGCAGACTGAACAAAGGTATTTCTGTGGGCACAGGTAAGGAGGGCTGAAAGATAAGCAGAAACCTTTCAAAATATGCATGTACAGTCTTGAATTTATAATGGGATGTGGGGGTGGGGCCAGATATAGTGGCGGTGGGGGTGTGATCAGAGGCAGTGTGGAAGCTGGAAGGCTGGGACCACATCGGACTGCAAGGACTGGGAACGGCAATGCAGCAACAATGGTTGGAGAGAGGGAGAGATACTAATGGTGGCAACTAGATGGAGGGAGTCAGAAAGAGGCAGGTGCAGACAGGAACAGGAAAGGAGATAAAGATGGCTAGTGGAGGTAGATTTGGTGCTGAGGAGAGGGGGTCCGGTAAAAGAGGTGGGAATGAACTGAGGGTCCCTGAACATTTTGGTAGATAATACGGAGTCCATACAAGCAGAAATGTTGGGAATCTCCATTGTGGGTGATATGTTTTTACTTCACTACTTCTGGGACTCCTTTGAGAAAGCCATTCATAGGTATAATGATAAGTTACTATGGACATCTTGCCTGTTGACATTTATTTTACACATTCAAGTGGACTAAGAGAGCAACCAATTATTTGACTCCAATTTATATCTGCCACCTATTGAATTTAGGACTATACATGAGGTAGGATCACTTTGACCTTTTGGGTAGATATTACCAGTTCTATGACATATCAGCATCTGGAATTGGTTGCTAGTTTAAAATCAGGAAATTATATCAATTCTATGTCACAAATGTGTAGAGCAGCTTTGTATAGGTCCTCTAGGTTGAAAAACAGATGTTTAGGTCTGTGCATTCAAAAACCCTGGTCTTTTAGGAAAAAGGCTCTGTGAATGCAAAGCCCATTTTGAAATATGCATAACACCACCAAAAAAAGCACATATAGAAGCCGACCCACCTAAAGGGAACTTCTGTTTTAGAAAAAAAAAGAGCAAGATCTCCAGGGAGTTTCCAAATGTAAGCAGTGCTCAATGCACATATAAGAGGCAAATTTTGCTACTTATATGGGTAATTTAATAGAGGTTTCTTTGCACATCAAGGTCTTTTTACACATGTAAAAAGGCTTTTACAAAATCACCCAGGGGTTACATGTGTAAAAGAATGCATGGTGACGAGAAAGCGGCACAATTCTGGGGCAGAGTTTGGGTGGAGAGTGGGCAGAGTCACAAATTATATGCGTTGTTTATAAAATACATGCATCCATGTGCACCTGAGGCACACACATTTATACCTGATCAAGAGCAGGTGTAAATATCCATGGCTTTAACGTAAGTACAAATTCTGCCCCTTTGCCTCTAGTATTTGTCTTTATAAAATAGCCTGAAAATAGGTGCCAATCTGTTCTTCACACGAAGGCATCCCTATGAAAAATCTGGATATCTGCGAGAACTAGTTAAAAAGCTATCCTCCAAAGCAAACTTTTGGCACTCTGAGGTGGTTGTTAACCTTAGCCAGGTAAGCACAACTCCTCTATCAAGCTCTCCTTCAATGCTTAATTTCAAATGAGAAGTTATCTGACAGTTATGTCTGACTTGAAACAGGTAGATATGCTGGCATATTTTCTCAGATATATGTGAATTGCTGTTGTAAAAATATGGAATAAATGCATACTTTGAAGGATAACCCAAACTGCGTCTAGAACATAACTCTTTCAAATCTGTGTGCCGTGACGTGTGTAAATAGGTAGCAACTTCTCTAAAATCATTGGGGGGGGATTTTCAAAGTATTTTAACCAGCTAAAACTCATTCATGGCAATATTCTGTGCAGGGCTAGTGCAAGGATAATAGGCGTCCTAAGCAAAACTTCAGCCCTGTACCCTTCAAAATTAATTTTTAGACCCATGGTGCCCCTTCCCCACCCCTGATTTTGATTACTGAACTCACATACCAACCACAGGATTCAACCTCCAAAGGAACATGGGGAACATTCAGTATCTCATCTTTCCAGCAAATAGAAGACATCATAGCCTCTCTTAATACCACCACATCAATTGCAGACCCATGTCCTGTCACATGGATAAACTCAACTAAAGAACAACTCAAACTCTTCATTCACAAGATGGCAACTTTGTCTCTCACCCAAGATTATATGCCAATATCACTCAAACAAGCTACCATATGACCTTTACTCAAAAACCCGTCCCTCAACAAAAACACACAGCGGCAACCCAACCAATATCCAGCCTGCCATTTATCGCTAAAATCATACAAAAAGTGGTTTAAAGCCAGCTACAAGACCACATAGACCAACACGCACCACTGGACCCACATCAATATGGGTTCAGACTCAACCATGGTATAGAGACTCTTTTATCATCACTATTTGACAGTATCATCAGAAGAATAGATAACATTAAAACAGGCTTTATCCTCATATTCATGGACATATCTTCTGCCTTTGATACTATTTCCTATAACATGCTGTGACGCCTCCAAGAAATTTGCCTACATAACAAAACATTAGCATGGCATCAATCCTGCCTCAGTAACTGGCAACAATAGGTCAAATGTGGAATGATCAGATCTATACCTTTTCCCATACATATTACTAAAACTGCAGCAAAAGCCTACCACCGATTGAGGATCATCAGAAAACTCAAACCAATCCTTGACCAAGACCAATTCCGCACAGTTTGCCAAGAGGTCATCACCCCACTGCTAGACTATGGAAACTCACTATACCAAGGCCTCCCCCAGCAGTCTATTCACCCACTCCAAATGGTGCAGAATACTGCAGCACGCATCATCACGGGCACTGCAAGATCTGAACACATCACCCCTGTCCTGTGACAGCTGCACTGGCTCCCAATAATTGCAAGGGCAAAATTCAAATCAATCCTGAACATTTTCAAAATCTTCCACCACCGCTCTGCAGATGCGTTCCAGGACGTAATAACCAAGGATGTCAGTAACAGGCCTAGAAGAACCAACAATGACAACAGGATCACCTTACCCACAGGTTATCACAAGACTAAGCAAGTAAAATCTAAGAGAGCTCCCTCGCTACTGGCGCCTGCTTTATGGAACTCCCTCCCCATGGACTTAAGGACCCTAAATTATACCAAAGACTTCCGCAAAGCTCTCAAGACCCATCTCTTCACCAAGGCCTATGAGCAACCACCTTAAGTTGCCAAGAACTAGATACCACCCAAGTGGCCCACTAGCTACTCTCACCACTTAGCCCCAACCGCCCATCCCCATTTAGACCTATAAGTAGATAGCCTTTTATGTATGTGAATCGTATCCCCTCCTGTTGAATGTATGCCTCCAAATGTCTTGTTGACCACTTTGATTGAAGGATAAGGTGGTAAACAAAACGGTCTAAATAAATAAATAAATACGAGGAGTACCACAAGGCTCATCAATCTCATCACTTTTATTTAACATCTACATACAGCCCATCTGCGAGATCATCAAAAAACACAAAATTCACTACAGACTGTATGCTGATGATATCATGCTACATGCCCCACTTGAAATACACAAGCCCAACCTCTTAACCATAACAGCATGTGTGGAAGACATGATTACCTGCTCAGCAACAACTTATCTATAAACTACAATAAGACAGAGACACTCTGTCACAAATCAATCAACATAAGGCAAAGGTCCATAACAATAAAACAGGAGATCACATACCTAAGAATCACCATAGACCAGCAACTCACCATGCAATCTCACATAAAGAGAACCACCGCAAATGCCTACCATAAAATGAAAGTTATCAGAAGACTAAAACCGATCCTGAACCAAGATCACTTCCATTCCATTTGTCAAACAGTAATCACTCCCATACTTAACTACTGAAAGAGTGGAGGAGTGGCCTAATGATTCAAGCACCTTAGGAACCAAGAGACCAGGGTTTGATTCCCACTAGCACTCCTTATGGCCTTGGGCAAGTCACTTAACTCTCAGAAAAAAAACTGTTATTAATGTCCCTGTTTAATGTACATTACCAAGTTTAAGTTACAATGTAAACCACTTTGACTGAAATGATAAAGTGGTATAAAAAAACCCTGTTAAATAATAAATAAAAAAAATAATACTGCAACACACTCTACCAGGGACTTCCAAAACAAACTATCATGCCGTCAAATAGCACAAAACAAAGAAGCACAAATCAGGAACACCTAAACAAGAACACATCACCTATACTTAACCAGCTACATTGGCTCCCAATACATTCCCGCATAAGGTTCAAGACAACATTAAACATCATCGGCTGACATTCTACAAGACCTCATACTAAGAGACACAAGCACCCGACCCAGGAGAAACAACAACAAATATATGATCATCACACCCCGCAGATACCAAAAATCCAAACAATCTTCATCCAGAAGAGTGCTTTCACTACATGCCCAATTGATATGGAACTCACTTCCAGATGACATGCGAGCAATAACAGATGTCAAAGACTTCTGGAAGAAGCTGAAAACTCTCCTCTACACAAACTAGTTGGGACACATTACTTAACCACCTAACCAAGGAAAAGATCCAAACTACCCCCTGATAACCCCATGACATGGACTAATAACTACTCTTTAACGCCATGGACCTGAATTGTCCATAGTTATGCCCTATATATTGCATTGTGCATAAGTTAACTTGTTTCCGGTCCACCTCCTCTTCCCCTGTTTAAGCCTTCTCTGTACACAGTTAAGTTATAATGTAAACCACGTTGATTGAAGGAGAAAGCGTATAAAAACTGATTGAATAAATAAAATTTTAATCATCTCAACACCCTCCCTCTAAGAGCAGTCCCATAAAAATACATATTTGGCCATCACACTTTTAGATAATAAATTTTGTTTTCTAAATACATGCATAATGAGAGAAATTTCAGAAAGTCACCCACCAAGGTAAATGGCCTATTTGCATATTGCCCATTGTTCCTGCAGTTAAAGGTATGCACTGATAACTGGCAGGACCCAGTACTTTGCTTTCACTGTAGCTGCTCTTTGCTACCCCCTGCCACTCCTCCCAAGAAGCTGTTGCCCTAGGTGAGTGTCTAGTTTGCCAACTGGTAGGGCCAATGCTTTTTCTACATCACTAATCAGTTAGTACCACTGACTATCTCCACAGAGCGCTGAACAAAGGCCTGCTTAAAATAGGGGCAGTCTGTGGGCAGAGTGGGAGCAATGATAGCCGCTAGGAGGCCATTTCTATTCTGGCCGTCCAGCACCTGTGCGGCCCCTCAGAATCTGGGCGTATAGCAGTAGCCCCCGATTCTGATCCCACGGGGGCTAGACATGCCTGCGGGACCAGAATCGGATCTAGCAGCCTGGACATGCAAGCTGGGCCCCAATTCTGATAGGTCGCATGCCCAGGAGATCCCCAGCTAACTCAGCCAGGTTCTGTAATGGAACCACAGTGCCGGAGCCGCGATTCCCAGCCGCCCACCCAAATTGCTCTTTCCTGCAGCCCGACCCTTGATCCATCCTCCCATGGCCACAGTCAGGCTGCAGGGTACCCCCTGCACCCCCTCACCATTTTGTCCTGGTTCGGCACTGCAGTCCCCCAGCATCCAGGGGAACGTATTCCACCTCCGAGGTCTACATGGCCAACCCCGGACATACAGGACCGACCTCAGAAACAGAATCAGCCCCATATGTCCAGGGTCATGGTCTGCCCATGTTCCCCCCTTGCTCTGCCTCCAGACCACCCCCTCCCTCCCCCATCTAAGGCTCCCCAGACAACAGCACTGTTCATATGGGGAGCCTTTGCACCGTTGAGTGGCAGGGGGACGAATAGCGGGGATGTTCGTCCAGGCAGGACGTACATCCCTACTATTCGTGGCACAGAATGCTCCCCTATATGTTTAGCAGCAATATTCACCTGCTAATCAGATAGCTTCAGCAGTTAAAGTTAGGACAGTTGAATGACTGTCCTAACTTTAACCAGTTAGCACTAACTGGTTAGTGGCTGAATATTGCTGCTAATCGGATAGCGTCTCTGGTGGCTGGCCAGCCCAGATATTTTGCAACATAAACAAGATATGTTTCACTGCTGAATATCCAGTCTCAAAGCAGTGACGGCTCGGCATTTTATTTATCTTAGTCACCGCCAACGAATATGACCCCATTATTTATATGTGTATGCTGATTTCAATCTGCAAGTACACTTTTTATATGTGCAATATGCAGTTCTTCAAACATCATAAAGAATAAAAATACTCAGCATGTAGATAGTCACAACCTAATGAGAGACAGCCAACATGGCTTTAGACAAGGAAGATCTTGTCTTACTAATCTGTTATGTTTTTTTGAAGGAGTGAATAAACAGGTGGACAAAGGTGAGTCGGTTTATATTGTGTATCTGGACTTTCAGAAAGCCTTTGACAAGGTCCCTCATCAGAGAATTTTGGCAAAACTAAAGTCATGGGATAGGAGGCAGTGTACTAATGTGGATCAGGAACTGGTTAAAAGATAGAAAGCAGAGGGTAGGGCTAAATGGCCAATTTTCCCAATGGAGAAAGGTGAATAGTGGTGTACCCCAGGGATCTGTGCTGGGTCCGCTGCTTTTTGACATATTCATAAATGACCTGGAAAGTGGAATAACGAGTGAGGTGATCAAATTTGCAGATGACACAAAACTATTTAAAGTTGTTAAAACCCAAGAGGATTGTGAAAAATTGCAAGAGGATCTTGATAAATTGGAAGACTGGGCATCAAAATGGCAGATGAAATTTAATGTGGACAAGTGCAAGGTTATGCACCTAGGGAAGAACAACCCAAACTATGGTTACACGATGCAAGGTTCCACATTAGGAACCACCACCCAGGAAAAAGATTTAGGCGTCATTGTGGATACCATGTTAAAACCCTCGGCCCAGTGTGCAGCGGCGGCCAAGAGAGCAAATAGAATGCTAGGTATGATAAGGAAAGGAATGGAAAATAAAACAAAAGATATTATAATGCCTCTATATTGTTCCATGGTGAGACCGCACCTTGAATATTGTGTGCAATTCTGGTCGCCGTATCTTAAAAAGGATATAGCGATTTTAGAAAAGGTTCAGAGAAGAGCCACCAAAATGGTAAAGGGGATGGAAGGATACTCCTATGAAGAAAGGCTAAAAAGGTTAGGGCTCTTTAACCTGGAAAAGAGACGGCTGAGGGGAGATATGATAGAAGTCTATAAATTAATGAACGGAGTGGAACGGGTAAACGTAGATCGATTGTTTACGTTATCAGAATATAGAAAGACTAGGGGACATGCAATGAAGCTACAGGGTAAACTATTTAAGACTAATAAAAGAAAATATTTTTTCACTCAACGTGTAATCAAAGTCTGGAATTTGTTACCGGAGGATGTAGTAAAGGCTGTTAGTTTAGCTGGGTTTAAAAAAGGTTTGGACAAGTTCCTGGATGAAAGGTCCATAAACCATTATTAAGAAGTGACTGAAGATATCAATGCTTGACCCAGTACAAGCATTGTGGAACTTGTGTCTCTTGGGGAAACTGCTAGGTACATATGACCTAGATTGGCCACTGTTGGAAACAGAATACTGGGCTTGATGGACCTTGGTCTGACCCAGTATGGCATATCTTATGTTCTTATGTTCTTATTGCCTCCAAATGATATAATCATTCTGCTAAATAACTGATGAACAGACCTAAGTTAACTGAACTATTTAGTTTGAGATCTGAAAATACTAAGTAGACTATCTAATTGAAATACTGAACATCCCTCTAGCCTACAGATTCATGAAGGGCTCTGTTGGATAAATCCCTAAGAAAGAAAAATGGGGTCTCCTGCTCTTTTCTGCTTCCATGTCTGTCACAACCAGGACTTGGATCTGAGGTCATGCGCCTTCGTATATAACTAATGGATTAATCATTGCACCAATACTCTAACTGTGGTGGGGAAGGGGGGCATGCACAAGAGCTCCTTCCAAAATCCTGATAAGAATTCCCCCCCTTCCAGGGGCTGTGAACACTGTGCAGTATTCCTAGTCTGGCCGAATAGCAGAAAGCCTGACCATGGAATGTAATCTGGACCTCTACATGACTGGTACAATACTGCCACTGAGCCACCAGACTGGCCTGCGGAAACATTGGCTAAAGCAAAGCACAATCAGAAAATAGAAGAGATTGCAAGGGAGCAGTTCAAGGGACAGACATTCTGCATCATTTTAGAAAAACATAAATATGCTATACTGCCATTTTGTGCAGAGTGCAGTGGCCTATGTTCAAATTAAAGGCCTCAAAGTGAGAATTTTGGAAACAGCCCCACAGTGGGGAAGGCAGACAAGGGTTTGTCTCAGTCCATTTGAGAGCAGTTGCAAGTGGACTCCCTTTACCCTTCTGTACTGCAGAAGCTTGCTTGTGCAGACTTTCCTCCACTACTAGGGTGCAAGGGTGTTCAAGAAACGTCACGGGGTATCTCTCATCGGCTGGCTAGCTGACTCTAAATTGATTTTAAGCCAGCCTAAAACACTCATCTCTTTAAACCTCTCACACAAGGCTTCTTGCTTCTAAAATGTGATTAGCAATTCCTAAATGGGATGAGATTCCAGTTGTTAGAGCAATATTGCCATGAGTGTCAGCTGTGTTAGGGAAGTTAATTGAATTTAAAACCTCCTCAGGCTGGAGGGCCTGCCATAGTTACAGTTATATGGACAGCACTTACTAAACAAATTATCTGGTGCCATCCAGACGCAAGAACAAATTCAAATCTCCAAATCAGGATTCATGTTTTCTAGAGCATTACAACAATGCCTTCCTTTTTAGAGCTGTAGTTGAAATAATTAAAAAAAAAAATCAGCAGAATCGTACCTAATGGTAATTCCATATGAATATAATACTATATCCAACAACCACTATCTGCTTCCTTTATATCAACAAATGCTTCTATAACCCCTTCCCCAAATGAGCACAGAAATCCCTCCTTCACCCTTCCAGCATGTTGCCAGCCGTTACGGTGACTATTGTCTACTGTTTTTCTAGAGATACTTATTGGTAGAGCCTGGTTTCCTTATCCTGGATGCCTACAGCCTCGTGATGTAAACGTAGGGCTACCCTCTTATGAAAAATGCAAGGCTCTCTCCTTTTGTCCCTTATTTTCTCAGACACTGGCCACTAGTTTCTTGCACAATTTCCTGAAACAACGTAGGGTTTTCACCAATTCATTATCCCTAAGTTGTCTATCTCATGTCAAGCAGAACTCTTAACATTAAGAGGAAAAAAAAATCAGTTCTACTATCTATACTCCTCATCTACTGTTTGTCTAGTGGTTACAGCCAATATTAATGTAGTGCATCAGCTTTTAGCAATGCTGCAGTGCGGCTATTTTATTGCTCACGGCATACAGTTCCCAGCTGAATATCCCATTAATGTTACAAAAAATGTTATTTTTTTTAATTATATGAATTGAAAGAGAACTTTATAATATCAATACCGAGGAAGGTGACTGCATCCATATTTTTTTTGTATGGCTAGACCATCTTTCTCACTGAAGTCATAAATCTTCTCTCAATGGCAACCTGCTTGTAAATTTAATTACTGGTAATTTTATTTTCCTCCATGGTTTAACCTCCCTTAGAGTATGATCGGTGACCACATAAATCTGCACTGCCATCCACCACTTTACAAAGTATTGAGTAATGAGAAATGACTAATGTGTCCTGCTTTTGAAAAGGGAAGAGGGGAGATGCTATAGCACTTTTGGGAAGCACCAAAGCATAAGCACTGCCTAACAAAATTGTATTTAGCTCTTACAATGAAACAAAGACTCTCCAACCATGAAACCTACATGGTACAGAGATAATAGCATGTAGTTTATAAAATCAGTTAATTGAAATAGCTTGGAACTGTACGGAATAAAATTTCTTCAATAAAAAAAGAATCCTGCATTTGAATACAATTTTGGAAACAACATGAGCAGCCGTATATCTGACCCCATTATGTTGAGAAGTGCAAACTACTTTCAGGTCACCATTAAGCAGTCAAAAATCAGGACTCGATTTACTAAAGGGCCCTTTTACTAAAGTGCATTTTATTTTTTGCCTCTAACATGAATTTTGAGTCAAAATCAACGCTTGTTAGCTGCTACCGTATTGTGGTAATTATTGAGGGTGTGGTCAGCGTGTGTCTGACTGTTACCGTGCCGGGAAGCCCCTTAGAGCACATTCCATTCCTTGGTAATTAACATGACTGCACCTAACACCACCTATCGAAATGATGGTCGGTGTACCCATGGTAACTGCAGCATTGGCGATTAGTGCAGACTATTGATGCCCACGTTAACTGCAATGCGCAGTCAACGCCCATTATCTGCCTCAACCCCACCCCATCACATAATATGCAGTAAGCATGCATGGTAACTATTCTACCTCAGCAGTAACAATTCTTGTATGGAAGAGGTTAACACACGCCGAAATGTGCGTTAACCGCATAATGCACTTTATTAAAGGGACTCCTAAAGGTGCGACCCTTACTGCAGTTGTCATTTTATGCAGCGGGACCTGCTTACTGATAATGCACATTAAAGGCTTTAGTTTGCTACTGCAGTAGCACATACCCTTAATTTGTAGCTCTTTATTCATCCTTTTCCTTTTTTTTCTCTTTTCTCTTTTCATTTGTTTTTGCTGTTTTACTCTCTTACTCTTCTTCTGCCTTTCCTTGTTGCCCGTTCTCATTGCCCTTTCCCTGGTCCTCTTGCCCAAAGATCATCACTTTGAACAGGAGACGCACCAAAACCTTAAGGAACTTTAATCGTAACAGACTGAGACATCACATTCTTTGACAAGGTAGACCACGTAGCCACAGGAGTCCTTTGTAGCCTGTCTTTCTTTACAAGCCACATCAGATTTCTTAAGTAATACAGACAAAAGGAAATAATGGTAATTGAAGACTGACTTTTCCCTCCTCGATCAAAGCTCATTTAATCTAGTTTCCCAATGCTTCATTTAATCATCTGGTTTGTGTCAATGAAAAGTATCTAATTTAATGCCACGGAAAACACACGCAAACAAGGTTTCCAAAGGTTGAAACTGCCTAGGCATGCAAGAATCTAATCTAAAAGTCTATTTTTAAATGCGCAGCAGTTGCTCTATATAGCTACTACATTTTATTATAGAAATGGAAATAAATGCATGCCATTTCTATGTTTGCACAATAATAGTTTGCATGTGTGCATGACGGAGATGAAAGGAATGCGGGGAACCATGGAGAGTAATGAAGCTGTACCAGCCTTGGTAATAGAGCAGTAAGGCATTTAAGTGAAATGTGCTTGGTCATATCAATCATGTGCGTATTATTTGGAAGACACCTGATTTGAAAACAAGTGTAACCTGTAGTCTCTCTAAAATGCACGGATTGCGTAAAATGAAACTATTAAAGCACTGCTGTGCTCACTGCAAATTTTCAGCACTATCACTAACGTTCCAAGAAATGATGGACTTGTCACCATTTCATCAAAGCCAAAGCTACGAAATAAAATATCTACCAATGCATATCACATCTAAGCACTCTTCCAATCAGTTAAAGGATGCTTGCAAAGTAAAGTGCTACAAAATTTGATCTGAAGCACTTATTACAATTCTCAGACAACGGGGGAAAATAAATGATTTACAGTGGTATTGCATGTGAAATTTTTTTTTCCATACTCAGATTCTTTTCAGGATTCCAGACTCTTCTCCATACTCTTTCCTTAGATAGGCATTCAACCCTGATCCCTCTGGTTAAAAGCTGCATCTTTACTCACTGTGGTACAGTGGTCTAGGTTGCTGTGACCCATGCTTGACTGTAACATAGGTTTACATGGGAGCTGCATAGTGTTCCTGACCATTTCCAGCTGCTGTAACTAATGGGGCTTTTTGGATCCTCCACCCGGAAATGCCTTGGATATTATTTTCAGCCAGTTTTGGTACTGTCTGTTGGCACATCCTGAACATGATAACATAAGAATTGCCATACCAGGTCAGGCCAGGGCTGGCTCACTCATTAGGCAAGACTAGGTGGTCACCTAGGGCGGTAACTTCTGAGGAGCGGCAAAGAACAGCAGCCATCAAAATAAAAGAGATCCTGCGAGCCTTACAAAAGCAAAGAACTATCAGCATGTACTTTCACTCATAGGGAGTAGGATGTGCACTTATGCATTTTTACAGTATTATTGTGGGAGGGGTGGTGATGATCATGATTGTCAAGCTTAATTATCAAAGTCTTGGGAGGGAGTAGGTTTAAGGCTGAAGACTTGCTTAAGGTGTCCAATACTCTTGCACTGGCTCAGGGTCGGACTAAAGGTCCATCAAGCCTAGTATGCTGTTTTCAGCAGTTACCGATCCAGGTCACAAGTACCTGGCAGGACCAACAAAAATAGCCAGATTTCATGCTACTTAACCCCAGAGATAAGCAGTTGCTTTTCCCTAAGTTTGCCTTAATAACAATTTATGGACTTTTCCATTAGGAACCTGTGCAAAACATTTCTAAACCCAGTTGAGCTAACCTTTACCACATCCTCCAGCAACGAGTTACAGAGATGAACTATGCGTTCAGTAAAAAAATATTTCCGCCTATTTGTTTTAAATGGATTAGTGGTGCATGCCTTAGTCTTTGTACTTTTTGAAAGAGTAAACAATCAATCTGCAATCGATCCTGGCACCTTGTTCCTCGTTGCGGACAGCTTCTGCTAGTGTTCCTGAATTTTGCTTTAGTTCCTGCCTCTTGTCA
This sequence comes from Ichthyophis bannanicus, assembly GCA_033557465.1. NCBI lineage: Eukaryota > Metazoa > Chordata > Amphibia > Gymnophiona > Ichthyophiidae > Ichthyophis > Ichthyophis bannanicus. The sequence goes on along the minus strand of CM066032.1, from coordinate 1,443,448,215 downwards.
AATTCTGGTTTTGTTACCGACTGTTTCAGGTTCCTGGTGGCCACATAAACGCAAGGGCTCAACCTGCTAAAACAGCAGGTTCTGGGCTGGTGACTGCTGTGCTCCCATTTTTCCTGCTCGTGAGGCTCCAGCATAACCTGTTATTTAGCCATCAAAGTCCTCTGAGCACACGCTAGGTAGCTCAGGAAAGTCAACAATGTTAAAAAAAAAAAAAGATGTCAGTTCTTTCAAATGGTGGGAAACTAGACACACAATACACGTTTATTTCTCAACAGTATACTGTAGCTTTCATTGAATGAAAAATAAACACAGCTGGGCTATGCCATTCCTGTCAGATTAAAAAAAATATATAATGCTAAAGTTGAATTACTTTTTCTTAAAGCACAGATTACATCGTTTTTGCTTACACAGACTTGAATATTGTGCTTCACAATCTATCACAAGGAGACCCTCTTATATTCTCTCTGTCATACATATTTCCTGCCTCTTAGCACCGATGAATTCATTTTATGCTGTTTGATTAGCGTCATATTTGCTTATGGCATGAGACTCAAACCTCAGTCTTGCTGCGAGTCAATGCATTGACCACAGATCAATTCTGTCCTGCAACCGTCTCCAAAAATGCACTTAAGTCAATTTATTCCAAAAAGACTTTGCATAACATTTTCTAAATGTATATATTATACAAAGACACACAAAGTAGTCTTTGTTATGATATACAGACACTAAGTAGATTTGCTGAGGGTATTTTAGGATCTCAGAATGGCAGCTAATAAACAAAATGGGCACTCCACAGAATAGTCTTTAATTGCTGAAACGCTTTTGATAAGATTTGGCATATTCATTGACCTCCTCTTGCAAAATGAATTTGTGCTTTCTACTTTTAAGTGGGCAAAAAACCTTGGAAAATTCTACTCCATCAGACTTCAACATGGAAATGAGAATACGAAGGGGAAAAAAACCTCAACAAGCCTTAACTATTTGGGTTGTAGGGCTCAGATTTTGTTCAAATGAATTATGCAGCAAAAGGGTTAAGAAAGGAAAGGACCACCCACAGTTTGGAAATAAAAAAAATTAGTGCACCTAACACATTAATCAATGCATGGATTCTGCAAAGAGGAAGAAGTGTCTTTGAGTCTTATGTTCCCAAAAATGAGGCTTATTTATCTCTTACAACCAAAGTCACATTGGCCAAGCTGATAGAGTTAGCTGAGTGACATTTATTGACTGCTGGTTTTCACGGGCTGGTAATGGAAGTGCAGTTCCCTTGATGATCAGTGAGATAACAGCACAGCTGTGAAGTGTGTTGAACTATAACCCTAGCCAGAGGTTTCCAAGTACGAAACGGCTGTAAGTGGCATGAATTGAAACCTTTCATTATGATTACAAAGAATATGGTTTAGTCAATGATGCATCTGAGGTTTGTTTAAGGCTGCGGGTTCTAGGCTTAAGATGTGATTAGAGGAATGATGCAATTTATAGTTTTTACATGTGAATGTCAAAAGCTTTTATGACTTTCTAGTCACATTTTAGGTACCACTCAAAAATGTCATTTTTCGATTTGCCATTATGGTACACATGTTGTAGCAATACGGCACGATCATTAAGATGATTGCTATAAAAACAAACCAAAATTCTTACCATGATCAGACCCAGATTTTGACATAGCCCAATTAGGCAACTGCCCACGACACAACATTTTTAACGCAACCTGTTGCTATGCCATCCTGAGAAGATGCCAGTCTGGCTGTGATCTTTAGGCAGTATCCGGAGAAAAAGGCAGAAGAAAAGTTAGCAGCAGGACTGTGAGCCAGCACGCACTCATAGACCCTGCAATGACCACGTCCCGCTCACGTACATTTTCTTGCCAACAAGAGGCTCGTGCAGGAGAATACCCAATGGGCTGTGATTACATGCCGGCTCATAGGCCCTCGACTGACTTTTCTTCCAGTCGTATGTGTGCTGCCGGCGCATTTCTGTGAGGTGAGGGTATGCAAGTACTACTTCTACTACTGAACATTTGTATAGCGCTACAAGGCATACGCAGCGCTGCACAGTCACATGTAAAAGATAGTCCCTGCTCATCGGAGCTTACAATCTAATAGAGACAGACAACATAGTAGCTGTAGACATGGCATACGGTTAGGCAGAATGGTAAGGAAACAAAAAGGAGATCAGGTGAGTCAAGATCCGAAAGCGGCAGCGAAGAGGTGAGTTTTCAGCCTGGATATGAAAAGGGTCAGAGAAGGCGCCTGACGTACAGACTCAGGTAGTTTGTTCCAGGCATAAGGGGCAACAAGATGAAAGGAGCGAAGCCTGGAGTTAGTAATAGAAGAGAAGGGCACAGATAGAAAGGTTTTCCACACGAGCAGAGCTCCCGAGGAGGGGTGTAGGGAGAGATAAAAGAGGAAAGGTAGTGAGGAGCTACAGAGTGAATGCACTTATAGGTTAGCAGGAGAAGTTTGAACTGGATGCAGAAACGGATAGGAAGCCAATGAAGAGACTTAAGAAGAGGGGTAATATGAGCATGATGAGCCTGGTGGAAGATTAAGCGCACAGCAGAGTGTTGAAGGGGAGAGAGAGATGGCTCACAGGGAGACCATAAAGGAGCAGATTACAATAGTCTAGACGGGAGGTGACTGAGGAGTGGATAATCCAGGAAGGGAACTCCTGGATCGTCTCCAAAATATATGGACCACTATTCAGCCACTTTAGATAGCTTTATTTTAAACATTGGCTGTGGCGGCCAAACCCTCCCACATATTCAATGCCCCTATCTGGATTGTGGTTGGCACTGAACATCCACATAATGCAGTGATAGGTGCCATTATTTATTTATTTATTTACATTCTCTTATATACTGTGCTATTCTGCATCAGTGCGGTTTACATTGAACAAACTGAAATTACATTGAACAGGGCATTATAACTTGCAGATAACTATTTTACAGGGAACATGGGCTATGGAGGGTTAAGTGGCTTGCCCAAGACCACAAGGAGCACCTTGTGGCAAGCCACTGCATTATGCGGAGAGTGGTGCTGTTCAGTCTGCAATCAAGAGTGCTATTTGGATTATGCTAGCTCAGCCTATTTGCTGTCCGAAGTGTATGTGGATCTTTCATTGCTCGGTCAATGGACTGTCCTGCATGACCCAGATAGTGCCACAGTGGCCTGTAAGGTATTTAGCAGCACTATCCAAATGCTGCTCTTTGGAGAAGTGCCTTTGATTATTTATCCCATAGTCTCTACGTGGGTAAACATTTTAACTCCAGCCCGGAGAGTGACGTAGGAAGTCATACAAAAAGTTATTTCTCGCTTGTTTAGTATTAAGCAGCATGATCGCCATGTTAGTCAAATTTGAGGCATAAAAGTAAAGGTGAGCAAACAAATTGGAGGTGACATCTTTTTATTGGGCTAATGTCACATTTATGAGGTGAAGGAAGCATGACCTTTAAAAGCTAGTCACAAATGTATTAAATTACTCCAGTAAAAAAGGTATCACCTGCCATTTCAGTTGTTTTCACTGACTGTAATAGTCAACTCTTGGAAAATAACCAAAATTTCACATCTTCATTAACTTGTCTCCTCCCTGACTACCAGTGTGACTGAAACATAGAAACATGACGGCAGAAAAAGACCACATGGCCTATCTAGTCTGCCCTTCCATATCGACTACTACAATAGTCCCCTCTTTGCCCTTAGAGATCCTCTGTGTTTGTCCCATGCTTTTTTGAATTCAGATACTGTACTCATCTCTACCACCTCCACTGGTACGACTATTCCACGCATCTACCACTCTTTCCGTAAAGAAATATTTTCGCAAATTACTCCCGAGTCTATTCCCTTTCACTCTCATCCTATGTCCCCTCATAACAGTGCTTGCTTATAATTGAAAGAGGCTCTCCTCCTGTATATTTATGCCCTGGAGATAGTTAAACATCTGTATCAAATCTACTCTATCCCGCCTTTCCTCTAACATATACATATTAAGATCCTTAAGTCTGTCCTCATATGCTTTATAATAAAGACCACTGACTCCAACCTGTTTATATCCTTTTGACGGTGCGGTCTCCAGAACTGCACACGGTACTCCAAATGAGATCACAACCAAGACCTATACAGAGGCACTAACACCTCCTTTTTTCTGCTGGCCATTCCTCTCCCTATGCACCCAAGCATCCTTCTAGCTTTAACCGTCGCCTTTTCTAGGTTTATTTACATTCTCTTATATACCGCGCTATTCTGCATCAGTGCGGTTTACATTGAACAAACTGAAATTACATTGAACAGGGCATTATAACTTGGAGATAACTATTTTACAGGGAACATGGGCTATGGAGGGTTAAGTGGCTTGCCCAAAACCACAAGGAGCACCAGACACAATCAATGCCCATGTCCTGCTCTTCTTTTGTGGACAGAAGTACTTCACTCCCTACACTGTACAGCTCCTTTGGATTTTTGCAGCCCAAATACATGACCCTGCATTTTTTAGCATTAAATCGCAGCTGTCAAATTCTAGACCATTCTTCAAGCTTAGCTAGATCCCTCCTCAAGTTATATACTCTTTCCTGGTTGTCTACTGTATTGCAGGTATTGGTATCATCCGCAGAGGCAAACCTTACCAGATAGTCCTTCTGCAATATCACTAACAAAGATGTTAAAAAGAATCAGACTAAGGACAGATTCCTGTGGCACCCCACTGGTAACCTCCCTCTCCTCAGAGTAAGTTCCATTTACCTGCACCCTTTGTTGCCTGCCCCTCAACCAATTTCTAACCCAGTCAGTACTTTAGGTTCCATCCCTTGGGTGCTCAGTTTGTTGATAAATTACCTGTGTGGAACGGTGTCAAAGGCTTTACTTAAATCCAAGTGCACCACATCTAAGGCTCTCCCTCCATCCAACTCCCTGTTCACCCAGTCAAAGAAATCAATCAGATTTGTCTGACAAGACCTGCCTCTGGTGAATACATGCTGCTTCCGATCCTGTAACCTCAATATTTTCTCTTTGAACAGCGTTTCCAATAATTTACACACCACAGAGGTTAGACTAAGCAGCCTATAGTTTTCAACCACATCCTTACTTCCACTTTTAGAAACATAGAAAAACGATGACAGAAAAAGACCACATGGCCTATCTAGTCTGTCCTTCCATATCAACAACTACAACAGTCCCCTTTTTTCATTTAGAGATCCTCTGAATATTTTTGTGTAAAGGGAACACATGTGCCTCTCTCCAGTCCTCTAGTACCACGCCTGACTCCAACGAAGCATTGAAAAGATTAGTCAGCGGAGCCGCTAAAATGTTCCCAAGTTCCCTCTGTATTCTCAGATGTATCCCATCAGGTCCCATCGCTTTGTCTACTTTTAGTTTACTTAGTTCCTCCCAAACACAGTCTTCTGAAATCCGTTCCTATTTGTGGGTGTTTTCTGATGTCCTGCTTCATCTGTGAACACAGAACAGAAATATTTGTTAAGCAATTCCGCTTTATCCTCATCAGCTACATATTCCTTCCTTTCACCCTTGAGTCTGACAAAGCCACTTTTGCCCTTCCTCTTCTCACTAACATATCTGAAAAATGTCTTATCTCCTCAATTTTATTGCAATGGCTATTTCTTCTTCTTTTAGTATCTTTGCTTTCCTGACTATTTTGCTAGCTTCTCTAAGTTTTTCCAAAAATGAATGCCTGTCTTCCTCTCTCTGTGATCTCTTGTATTTCATGAAGGCCTCCCTCTTCTTGTTCACCTTTTCTGCTATTTCTTTTGAGAACCATAGTGGTCTAATTTTCCTTTTACCTTAATTTAGCTTTCTAACAAAAAGGTTGATTGCCCTTAAAATAGCCCCTTTCCGTTTTGCCCACTGTTTTTCTACATCCCCCAGCTGTTCCCATCCCACTAATGACTCCTTGAGGTATGGCCCATCTTGGTAAAACTAGTTTTCCTAAAATCTAAGAACTTCGCTTTTGAATTGATTTTATCAGCCCTAGTACTAATACTGAACCACACCATCTGGTGATCACTGGATGCCAAATGATCTCCCACTATAACATCAGAAACACTTTCACTGTTGGTAAGCACCAAGTCCAGCATGGCCCCTTCACGTGTGGATTCTGTTATCAGTTAGCTGCACAGTTCTCCCTGTAGAAAATCCAGGATCTCCTTACTTCTAGATGATACTGCAGCAGGAATGTGCCAATCAACATCTGACATATTGAAATCACCTACCAATAGCACTTCCCCTTTCCTAGCAATGCTGCGTATGTCTTCTGTTAAATCTCTGTCTACTTTGCCTCCCTGTGAAGGGAGTCTGTATATCACCCCATTGCATATTGATTTCTCCTTCCCTCTTTCTAGTTTAACCCACAGTGCCTCCTCTCTCCCTTTTAAGCCCTGTAATTCTATAACTTTAATGCTATTTTTTACATATAGTGCCACTCCTACTCCCCTTCCTCCTACCTTATCCTTCCTGAATAAAGTATAGCCTGGTATAATTACATCCCAGTCATGGTTGTCCATAAACCATGTCTCTGTAATTGCCACTAAATCCAAGTCAGCCAGTTCCATTAAAGCTTCAACATCTGGGATCTTATTTCCCATGCTATGGACATTTATACACACGGCTTTCCAGATATTGCCCCTTTTACCCATTTCTATAGAGATATTTAATGTTTCACTTACCTGGGAGCTTTCTTTACCCATCCCCAACAAATCTAGTTTAAAGCCCTCTTCAGTAGGTTAGCCAGTCTGCTACTGAAGACATGTCAGCTCTTCTTGGACAGATGGATGTCATCTCTGCTCTGCAGCCCTTGGAACATCATCCCATAGTCCAGGAAACCACAACACTCTCAATACCACCATCCACATAGCCATGCATTTATCTCCAGGATGTGAGCTTCTCTTTCTCCGCCTTTACCCTCAACAGGGAAAATTGAAGAGAACACCATCTGCACACCTATCTGCTTCACCCTCTGTCCCAGAGCTATGAAGTCACTTTTGATATGCTGAGAGGGATACCTGGCAGTATCATTACTGCCGACATGGATGAGCAAAATCAGGTAATAGTCAGTAGGCTTGATAAGCCTTGGCAAACTCTCCATAAAATCTCAGATTTTGGCACCCGGTAGACAGTACACCTCTCTGGACATCATCTGGTCGGCAGATGGACGCCTCAGTACCCCTCAGAAGAGAGTCACCAACCACCACTACCCTTCACTTCCTTGTGGTCACTGATTCGGCAACTTTGTGGTGCTCAAGCTTTAGTTCTTCCCTTTCCCGGGATGCTTTCACCTCTTCCACTTCTAGAGCTGCATAATGGTTCTTCAATTTAAGGGCTCTAGAAGTTGGATTGGTGATTCTGGTGACTTGTGTCCAGCTTTCTCCATATCTTCTTAACCTCTACAGGTTTTCTGGCATTATGCCTTTGTACGCTTATGATACATCTAGTTAAATCAGCATGTTTGGTGAGCTCTAAGCTCTTTGATGGCTGGCCAATGGGAGGCTAGTCGGATAAAGGTGCCGTGATATCCAGCGACACTGCCTGGATAATGCTGTTGAATATCCCCACAGACCATTCTGGCAGCATCAGGTTAGTGCATGGCAGTCTGTGGGTGGAGCCAGATACATGGCAATTTTATGTGGTTAGTGGGACTTTCAGTCGCCAACTATCTAGCCAACTTAGGCTATTTGAAAAGTTGTCCTTAGTTGGAAGCCAGGTAAGTGATGGCTGAAAATTGCTCCTAACCAGTTAAATTCAAAGCCTTGCGTGATAACTGTTGAGAGAGTGCCCAGCAAGTTCCCAGTAGTTAACAAGACAACATGTGCCATAATGCATGAAGCAATTACCGCGGGTTTGCCTAACTCCACCTATTGAGGTAGTGTTAGTTGCACCTACGCTAACTGCAACATTGACAACATACGATATGTCCTCTCACACGGACTGTAATGTGCTCACCACACCCACTCTCCACTCCAACCTGCCCATTCATCATCCCAACATGCAACTGGCAGTTAGCAAGGAAATCAGTGTGTAGTAACTGTTATGCCCCATGGTAACAATTACCATGGGCCCTTGCACACAATTACTGCGCACAGAAGTATGTGTCAACTGCTTAGTTCACATTAGTAAAAGGGCCCCTAAGTTTGCCCTTGAGGCAATATAGGGATGTGACTTGCCCAGGATAAGAAGGAGCAACAATGAGATTTGAACCATGGCTTCTCCGGAATTCACTGCCAGGTACACATGGAAAGGCACAGCTTATTCCTGGGTATAAGCAGCATGAAGTCCACCTAGTCAGTGAGATACTGCCAGTAGCTTGTGACTTCAACTGGCTACTATTAGAAAGAGGATTGGGCCATTTAATAACATACATGCACAAAAACGTGGCTGAAAACTGCGGCGGAACCTCACATCCCCCATGTGAAGTCACATTTTTTTCTGCAGGTATGTTATTAAATGGCCCAATTTTGTGTACAGCATCACATACATGCATCTTCGGTAGCCTTAGGCATATTTTATCAAAGCCTTCATGCTCTCTGAGCCTTTTATAAAATACAGGATTACATCTACATGGATGGACTTACGTATCTGTTTTCCCACTTAAATATTCTATACAAATTTATACTCAAAGGGGTATGTTTACTAAACTACGCTTTTAATGCGTGGTCAACACACCATGCTGAAAGTTAGTGCTGGACCCTGTGCTGAAAATCCCACGCCAGCACATTAGCATGCAAATGGGTACAGACAGGGTGGATTGGGGCAGAATGTGGGTGTTGAAGGTGCTTCACAATTAGGGTGAGCATGATGGGCGCGTGCTAGCTGCGATTGTTGCCATTAATGCCACCTCAGTGGATGGTAGTAGGTGCACCTGCACGCTGGGTTCCTTGGTACTACACATTAGCACGTGCCAACAGTGAGGGGAGAGAGATGCACATGTCCCCTGAAGTTAACATAGGCCTCTGCACTGGTTCCGTGGCCCGAATGTGCCCTACTGGCACACCTTTTAGGAAACATGCCCCATAATTTCCAAAATTTGTGAACTTTAGAAGGATATAATTTCCACCCAGCTATTTTGTTGATTTTCTATTTATTTTTGCCAGACTAGCAATATCCTCTCTCTGCTTCTTCTGGTTTTGCACAATACTATCAGAATGAGCATTTTGTTGCTTTCAAAACTCTAACAACTGTGATAATAAATCACTTAAGTAAATGGAACGTTGGAAGTCAGTCAACCAGAATGCAACCCAGTATTCCCAGCCGCTCTCAAGAGGAGGTTTACTCTATTTAACAAAGGCAAAACTGTCGGACTTGATCATTTCAGTTCAGCGTGCAAGAACTCAGTTCGTCCAATTCTGAGCTCACTTTGGCAAGAGCAGCTTCCTTCTTTTTTCAGCCTTACAGCTTTTGATCAGATTTTTTTTTAGCAACAGAGTGAACAACGGAGAAATAATTAGTAAAGTTGCTCATTTCTTTAAGGTACAGTAACATCTAGGGACCAGGCTCTGGGTGCATGTAGGGCAAGTTCTCATAAGACTGATAGGAGATGTCCCTGGAATACCGTTGATGTGTTTTGTGATAATAAAGTTCTCATGAGAACCAAGATTTGTAATCCCAGGTCAAGGACTGGCCGAGATAGACGAGAGTGCTGAGAGGGTTAGGAAAATGAGTAAAAACACATAATAGCTTGAAGGAAGGCTCATGGCACTTCAGGAGAGACTGGTTCCAGCAGAGCTGGAAGCCCAAGAAAGCAGGAGGAGCTGGTAGGTCAACCCCCTCCCTCCCCCCACCCCCATGTTCCCATGCCTCTTTACACTCACAATTAGCTCATTGAGACGTATGCTAAAATACTGTAATGCCATGACAATTCAACTAAAAGGGAGAGAAGTGAAGGGCACTGTCCTCTCACTGAACATATAGTCACAAGTCATAGCACAGAAAATAGGATCAAAATAAGGATTCATTTTTACAGGCCCAATATTCAATAGGCATTTACACGATTAACTGCTTAGCAACGGGGCGTGCCATGGGCATTCCGGGGAGGAGCAGAGGCGGCGATAGTCGATAACTGGGCAGCGGCGATATTGCATGCTGCCTGGTTAGCGACCTGCGGTTAAAAGATAGGCAAAGCAAAAACTTGTCTATCTTTTAGCCACAAGAGCTAACCATGCAGCATGCAATATCGTCACTGCCTGGTTAGCCCACCCACTAATGCAGGTTATGCGCATTGTGCAGATAACGCAGCAATTTTCTGCGCTAACACAGCCACAGAGCGTGTGGTATTTGCCACGTTAACAGCTAACACAGTTTAGTAAACATGCCCCAACATATATCAGTGCTGCCATTGAAAATTTATGTTTAACTTTCAATGGATGTTTTCATCCATTTAAAGTCCTACCTGCTATTTACACATTGCCACTTGAATGTTTAACTTAGATATTCATTAACTGAATTTTCCTGCTGAATGTATACGCTTTTTGCCAGCCCTAGCTCCACCCAAAACCATGAACCTTTTTAAACATATAATTTTGGTGGCTTTGGGAGAAAAGCATCCAAAGATATACAAAGTGCCCGGGATTTTTTTAAGCACTTGTGGCCGGCGCTGCCAACAGAAATCTTTAGTGTAAGCAATTGCTAATGTAAACTCAGTCACACACAGAAGTGCCTGGACACGAATTACGCATCTATCCTATACATGTCTCTTTCTCTCTATACACACATATTACCTACGTAGACAGGAAGGTGTCCTCTGCTACATTTACTATGTAATGCCATATGGTTATTTCCATCTTGGTCCTGAGTATCAGTTGCAGTTCACATTACAGTTCACTGTTTTACAGACGTGCAACAGCTAACATCTGTAGAAATGGCCCCAGAAATTGATTTAAGGACTGCAACACAAGCATATCCAATCCTACCTCTTCACAAAGCCATATATCTATTTTGGAAGACTGACACATGGTCTCCACATGGACTGGTGATAACATAACCCTGCCAGGCACAGATGTAGTTATGGCTCTAGGGAGACACAATCTAATGATGGATAGGACTAACCCAATCACACTAACGTTTTGTACTTGGAAGGCCTACATTGTGCCATTGACAATTTTTCTCCATTTCACTGCCACATTTTCTTAAGGATATCAAGATGTTCTCAAACTGTGAAAAGCAGATGATGAAATTTAATGGTATGGGACTAGGACAGAATGCTTTCCAAAGCAAAAATTTAATGGTTGGGAGTTTCAGAAAAGAATTGCTCTTCTGGCAAACCCATTGAAAATAAAATGAGTGGAACTCTTTCATTAGGACACTTTGGCAAAATATACTTAATAGACAGAAAGCTTTTTGCAATTAAAGGTGACAGGTGCATTGCTTTCTTGGTGCCATTAAATCACATGAATAAGCCTCATCTGTCAAAACGTTTTGTCAAACACATTTCTCAAACTCCTTGCATCACGGGAAACTTCAAGTACAGCAAAAGAAGAAATATCTTAAAGAGAAGAATGTTCCTATGATGCCTCCATGTGAACCCAAAGGAATTATTTGGATGAAAAGGTTGCCTTCTGTGCAATTCTTACAATTCGCTTGCCAATCAACGCTGTGTTGATTTACAGCTAGCGTTACTAACGTGTGCTTCCATGTTAATGTGAGTTATTAGTGATTAAAACACTAGCATTAATGGCTTAACATGCACTAATCCAATAGCACACATTGGAAACTTTCACTGGTAATTTCTTTGCAGTGCAGGATTCTTTCTAGCCTTCTCTTAGCAAGGTAGAAGTGTAAAACTACAAAACACATTTAAAAAAATCTAAAAAGAAATAAGAATGACTTCGGACTTCTTGTTGACTTTGGACTTGTTCCATTCTTTTCATTTTTCTTTTGAAATGTGTTTATTCAAGAGTTTTAAAATCATTTCAGAAAAAATACTATTGAATGACACCTTCAGCAAAATCAAGCTGTACTTAAGGAAAGAGCATACCCAATCGCGCTAATGGTTAGGGCACGATTTATTGCCCACTAAGGGCCTGATCTTGAGAGGTGAATAGCGGGATTGTACGTCCTGGGAGGACATGCAGCCCCACTATTCATCCAGACTGTATGCTGCCACACACTCTCCCCGCATGCACAGAGCCGCAGTGTGGGGAGAGCTGAATGGGGTGGGAGGGGGAGGGCCATAGCACCCAGACATACAGGGCCGATTCATATCATGGCCCTGTACATCCGGCGGTCTCCAGGGGGATGCCCAGTGTATTCCACTTCGGAGGTAGAATAAGTGTGGGGCGCCCATGCGATCTGGCCAGGCAGCCCTCAGGATACAATGGAGCTGTGGAAGGTGAGATCCCACCGCCCGATCCCGGCCCTGGCAGACCCCGCCGAGGGTCGAGCGGCGGGGAAACATTGTCTGGTGATGAGTTGGGCCTCCGGCACTCCTGCTGCGTGTCCTCGTGCCATGACGACGAGATGCCACGGCACCAGCACACTAGCGGAAGCACAGGGAGGCCTGGCCGTGTTGCCTTTTGGACATCTCCCACGGGGATTCAGGGGCACGCCGGACTACCCCATTCCCGATCCTGCAACTGTGGGAATGTCTAGCTCCTGTAGTGCAGAATTGGGTACAATGGATCCCGCCCTGTTCTAGGATGTCTGGACGGCCGGATATGCCCTTCCGGGATCAGACTACTTGTGTACTGAAGTAAAAATCTTCTGCTAAATATTAGGAAGGGGCTGTGACTAGATGGGTTAGGGGCAGAATGTGGATGTTAAGGCAGCCATCACTGGTACATGCTAACTGCGACTGCTGTCGTTACTGCAGGTGCACTTACCACTTCCTTACTGGCTGGTTACATGTACCCACATTAGATGTGCTGGCCTGTTAGCATGGTAACTGCAGAGGGATATGCCAGGCACGCCACAAACAGCATGGGTCACCAGCACCTCCCGTGCTAATTTTGGGGGCTTATCACATGCTAATTTAGCACATTTTAGTAAATATACCCCTAAGTAAAGAATGAATACAACTGAAGAATCCCAGAAACCATAGGAAGAAATAGCAAACATGGACACTCATGGGATGCATGGCTTTTCTGATGGCTAGCCTGATAGTACGATGCAGTCCTGATCATAACACAGCGTGTTCGGCTGTGTATAAGCGATACGCATTCAGTTTCCGGTTTCAGCTCAGAAAATTACATGCAAGTAAGGAACATGCACTAAACCAACTTTACACACGCAAAACCTTCAAATTCATCAGTATAATGTTGATTTATGTGCATTAAAAATGTTTACACTCGTTAATCAAATCTTACATGTATTAATTTCTGATGAACCATAAACAGGTGTGAAAATCAGTTAAAAATTCTGAAAAGGATCTAAAAACGAACCAAAAACCTTTCCATGCACACCCCCTATCCACTTTTAAGTGCTTTATCCTGAAAAAATGGAGACCTTGGCTGAAACCCCAGCCGAGACTCCTTCTTCCCAGTCTGCATACAGTTAAAGATGACACTAAAAAAGTACTACATCCTTGGGAGGAAATTTGAGCCATGCAGTACTCTTACAACGACACCCAGTGGTCATCTCAAGAGAAACAATGGAAAAACAGAAAAGTATCCTCTCTTCTCTCAGCCAGTCGAACTCATAAATATAGGGGGAAGCAGGGAGGCAAAATGCAAAAATGAGGATGTATGATAAACTGTCTCACTAGTTACAGAAAGACGTTTTATGTTGAAAAAACAACGTTGACAAAAAGAACTGTTTCATAAGATCATCCAAGAAAATGGAATCCTACCTATACTGCCCTGGGTTTAATGCCTTAACCATTAACATTTCCTGCCGGCCAGGAAAGATATATCCAAAATGTGCATCTGTGAGCACACATTCAGTTTATTTGGAAGCCTAAAGATTTTAAGTACATGCAAATCACTTGTACTCATGTACACCTAAAAATTAGTGCGCTTACTACCGATATGTGCATGAGGAAAAAGTCCTAGCACACCACATACAAGAGACACATTTAAAACACATTTGGGAATAAACATGAAAAGTGGGAAAACTCTGGGAAATCCACATACACACTGAACTTTATTTTGGCCATGTGCATCCCTAGTCCAAGGCATGAGACCTCCAAATGCTGCTGCACCGAAAATGAGAACTGCAAGAGTCAGCAGAGCCCAGAGGCACAAATCATGTTTTGTTCAAGGATTGCAGTATGCAGCTTAGGGCCACGCTTGTCTAACAAGACAGGCTTGGCCCAGTCCACCATTTCTCTCTGCTCTCCACCCAGTCTTTGGTTGGGTTATGGAACAAACATTGAAAAATGTAGTTACAGTACAAAAGCACACAGTAAAAAGTGCACCAAGTCTGAAGCAAGCAGGATACTTTTTTCACTTAATGGACACTGATTTCAGACATGATTCCGAGTCCAGTTCTACCAGCTGGAGAAATAAAAACATAGATGTGTGTCATGACAAGGGGAAGTTTTGAATGTAGCAAATGAAAAACAGTACAGCATACAGTAGACGCTTTATGACTTGCCTTCCTCTGGAGCTGAAAGGTCTGCTTCCCCACAGCCAATTCTTCTGGGTGCTAAAGAGGCCTCCCCCCACATGCACTTTACTAGCAACCATGCCAACCCAACTAACCCAATTCCTGCAAACGATTTCTGAGTAGTGCTCATTTCATTTCCTAACGGAAACTCATTTACCATATGTGCAACTGATAGTTTGAGTGAAGTCTTATGTGACTCAGGTTTTTGTGCAAAGAAATATTTTAGCATGAAACAGAGCAGCAAAAATACTATGATCTGAATCTCTCCCCCTCAGGGATATCACAGCGTGACTGAAGGTAATATGCTTCTTAAATAAAATGTTCATTTAAGAGTATAGAGATAGCATTAGAGAACAGCATTTTACACATCATATAGATTTGTGGAGATTTAGCTGATTCTAGCAAAAAGGGGTGAAGCCAAGGATTACAGGAATTTGTATTTCAATAATGTTGTTATGCGGAAATCTAGGAGAGTTCTGCAAGGCAGCCCTTAACAATGATCTTTTTTTTTTTTTTTTTTACTTTTGTTTTGATATTTTTAACTATTTCTACTTTTCTCGGTCTTAATTTGTTGAAGAAATTATTGGTGTGAATTTTCTTCTATGTGATTTCAAAATCTAACAAATTTAGATTTTAAATAGTGATCTTCATAATTTTTCAAACAGTGGCCATTTGGTTAAAAAAATAAATAAATTCAATGTGAGAGCCAGGACCATCATAAGACAAAGCAGCCAGTGCCCTAGGCATGTGGGAAAGGTGGTTAATTTTGAGGATACCGTGATAGGAATGAACCTCACACCTATGTCAATGACGAGGCCAGTCCAGAGTGATTAAAACATAGTTTGCTCACCATTACTCTCTCTCCCTCTGCCTCTCTTCACCACATACTCCAGTAATCGCATCCCAGCCAGTCCCAACCCCCACCATCAGCCAATCAGACTCCACCATCCTGTCTTTGGACAATCTGTGGCACTGATGCCAATGGGTAAACTCAGAGACTACAAATACAAACATAAAATCAGAACCGGCAAAAAATCCCACTCCTGGAACTAGATAACTTGGCAACTCTGGGACAGGCTGGTCCATTGATTTCATTTCCCCATGGACCACATATAGAGGTACCTCTGCTCTTCTTATGAAAATCAAAATTACAGGTCAATGTATGCAATGGAATGAGAGTCATGGAGGTATGTTTACTAAAATATGGCAGCTTACCATGAGTTTAGTCCCAAAATTTAGTGCAGAGGGTGGAGCTGTGCCCATGCTAAAGAATGAAGGTGTGCCTGGCATGTCCCCGGGTAGTTAGTGCAGGTTCTATGCTACCCCCATGTTAAGCAGCTTGTCATAATTCTTGCGGGTGCATTTAATGCCCCCCATTGAGGTCACAGGAAGTGCATCCAGGATAAGTGCAACATTGCCAGTTAGCTTGCGTTAAAAACAACCACACTAACCATAAGGTGAACGCTTCGCCCCTGAACTACCCAGTCTCTCACGCAACCAATGCTAAGTGGTTAACATGGGCACATTTTTGGCACACAGTAATGGTTACTGTGGCAGTCTTGGTGCATGTTAAACCCCACACTAACCATTAGTGCACTTGAGTAACCATGTCCCATTGAGTTAATTGGCAAACCAATGTAGGAACCACAAAGCAAGGCATACACAACTTGAGTAAATCCACATTTTAGTTGTACTTGCTTTTACTTCTGGGCTGTGACTGCTTAATGAAACTTTTGACATTTTTTAGTTATTTTCTACTGATAGCAATCAAGGTATCTCCAGATACTACAAAGCATCTTGGCAATAACCTGATGGTTGCCATAAGGAGGGACTGTGGAAATACACAAAAAAATCCACTTTTTACTGTGTAGTTTTGTGTTGTAACTACATTTTTTTAAATATTTGTTCCATAACACAAAGATTTTGTAGAAACTATTCTTTTAAGAGCCCTCATGCAAGCAAGTACAAGCAAGGCACAGCAGATAATGTGTTCAGACCCAGAAGAGGTGCTGTTTTGTAACAATTTTCAGACACCGAGGAGGTTATTTCATAAAGTCATTCCTGCATATACATATATGGCCACATATGCACATAAATTATCTCTTTTAAAATACCAAGAAGCATAAAAATACATACTTTGGCATGAAGCTACTTTACCAGTAGGCATGGTCTGTGTGGAGCAGAGGTGAAGTTTTCACATACACACATAAATTATAAAACAGCTTAAACTATCCATCTGTGTTTAAAGTACACACAATTATTTACAGTTACTGTGAAGGCGCATTCTCGGCCACATAGGCTAGGATTTTATAAAGGTAAGAAGGCGCCTACTTTGTGAAATAGCACTTACATAGTCATCTCTGTAGGTGCCTGCTTAGGGTACCCTTTTATAAAATTCCTTTCCACAGCGCAGTAAACAGGTGGAGGTCAATACAGAATGGGGCACGTCTGGGCCATCTGGATGCACAAAAGATGTACGGGTCCCAATTGTACCCGATTCTGCAATCGCAGGAGCTATGCATTCCCACGGTTGCAGAATCAGGGCACTTAGACAGCCTGGCATGCACAGCATTCAGCCCCTGGACACATCCTGGGGGCTACCCATCCATCCCACACAATGCTACCGCTGCCGCGCCTGTGCGATGGTGCCTGTCACCATGGCACAGGCACACCCTGCCGGAGACAGTCTGGCCTGACTTACCTCGGCCCCGACATCCCGCTGCCCAACCCCCCTGTGGGGGTCCCTAAGGCTGGGATCAGGCAACAGGGGCACTCCCGCGGTAGCTTGTTGGGTTTGGGGGGCTGCATGCCCTGATCGCCCTGGCACCTGACACTTATTCCACCTCCAAGGTGGAATAAGCCGGGTGTCCAGCAGACAGCCAGTGAATATCCTGAATAGGCCCTGTACACCTGGGTGCTTCGGCCCACCCCCACTCCGCCCCATCTCTGCCTCCATCCCGCCCCTCCCGCCCCCATCCAGCACTCCCCACACAAATTCTCTGTACGTGCAGGAAGCGCTAGGGATGGAATACCATCCAAGCCGGATGTACAACCCCACTATTCGCTGTGCAGAAACTACCCCTTACTGAACGGCCATGATATGTATCATACTCTACTTTGCAATTTAACTGCTTGTTGCAGCAGGAGATGGAAAGGAGCACAAGCTGCACTTGCAGTTAGTGCATGGTAAGTTATCATGCGTTGTCACTGCTGCTGAGGCAATGGCATGATGCATCAGCATAACTCCCCTCTCCCCCAGTGAGCAACAATATAACACCTCCCCCTCCTCCCCCCCCCCGATCGGCAGTGGATAACTCCCTTTCCCCCAATCTCCCACCAATGAGCATAAGCATAATCCCTGACTCCCCTGCTCCTGCTCCATTGCCGCCCTGATTCAAAATGACAACCCTGACCCGGAGGGACAGTCAAGATTCTCATCAGGGGGATTCAGGGGTGAGGGTTATCTCATACTAATCAGGGCATCTTTTTATTTTGTTTTTACTGCAGCAAGCCACGGTGAATGCGCAGGCAGATAGCATGGGGCACTTCCTGCACGACTTGCCCCAAGCATTTACATGTGGTAATTATCTGCTGAGCAGATTCTAGCCATGCCTTGAACAGTCGGCGCACAGGCTTTGCACCTACCGCTCATTAATTGTCGCTCCTAGCATGCGGTAAGCACACAAATTTACCACACCTCACTAAACAGACCCTTTAGTAATTGTCTTTTGTTCACAGAAATCCATCAGTTGGTGCAAATATTTTGCATCTATTGCCTGGATTTCATTATGAAAAGACTCCTGGTTTTCTGCAATTTCACAAATACAGACTTTGCAACTGAATTTATTTACTACTGCAAAATCAGTGGTTATTTACGCAGAAACAGAACTCAGCATTCTTAGACATTGCCTTCAGTGAAGAATCAGACTAAAAACAGTACACTTAAGAATACGTATAAAGAAAAAAAACTAATTTAAAATTAAGCATTAATATAGTCACTCAAAAAATGAATCTTTAATGTTGACTGACTGTGAGGAAGTATATAGAATCTGCTTACAAATGAATTGTATATTAATGAACTTTGCACCTACCAGTAAAACAGGAAGATCAAATGAGGTTTGATTAAATTAAGTTCTGACATAACATTTTTACATCTTCAGATAAGCAAAATATATTTCTCCCTTTTGTATGCAATATTTTTCCCTCGATAAGCTGTAACACATTTTTCAAAACAGACTCTTCATAGACTATAAGAAGGCATCACAAAGTTTAATAAGCTTTTCTTTCTCTTGCACTGCTGTCTAAAAATCTATTTCAATTATAAAATGGAGCCTAAAGGCCTTATTTGTACAAAGTAACTTGACACAGAAGACATGTCTTAGAGCCTTGCACAAAAAGACAAGGCCTCAGAGGAATGTGTCATCTGAAGAACTGCTCCTCGGAAAGTGCTCTACCCTGCTATTAGGAGAGACTGCAGTGTCAGCATTAGGTCATGCTCTACAGAATCACCCAAATTTTGTTCAGCCCCTTTCCTCACAATGCACTGAGGCCGTGATATAATAATTCATTCCATGAAAGAAACTTACAACCTTTTAAAACCATTTTGTGCAAAGTAGTATGCCCCACGCTCAGACATTTTCAGTGGCAAAGCTGGTCTGAAAAGGCAGGTGCTGGGAACACGATAGCCCACTTTTATTAGAATTGCATTACAGCTTTTATGTCTCACTTTCACAATTCTGTATAAGTTGTTCCCGGATTATGTGCTTCCCTTGCTTGTTCTAGGGGGAGAATTGGATTTCACACTGATGGCTATTGTAAAATAAGAATGGTGGACTCAAAATAGATTTTAATATTTCACAATAATAAAATTAAAATAGACGAGAAGGTGTTGTAGCTGCAATTGGTCTAGCAGTGTTAATAACAGGTCAGACAAAAATTAATTTCTGATGACATGGGATCTAGGTTTTTGTTAGGATAAGCTGAATTTTTTCCCACTTCGGTGAGTAGCTGACTTGGTGGGTCTCTAAGTCATTCCATGAGAGCTATTAGGATATCCATATTAAATAATTTATTTTCCTTCACATGACTGGGTCAGTATGCCAGTGAAGGGGCAAAGGGGCATGCCCCTCTGTATGACCAGAGGGCAACTGGAGACAGGAGATTCTGTCGGGGATGGGGGGATGGGAGTTAGAACTGGAGGAATATTTAACTATGAGAAATGTGGATGTGTTGAAAGTATTTGTACTTATTGTTTTAAAAGGGTGGGAGGCTTTTGGAAGGGGACTGTCGAAAGTGTGTCAGGGACAGGTTGAGCAAGTAACAGTTTCCATAACGATGGACTAGAAGGAGGGCGGGATATAGGGACTCTGGAGATGAAGGGGGAAGCAGGTCTGAATTCCAATAATTTGGGGAAGGACATTCAGATCCTCAAATGTTTATATTTGGAGAAAGGAAGGGAGGGAGGGAAGTGCAACAATCAATTTAGTCCCAGTCCCACTGGTTCACAGTATTGAGGTTATTTCTGATTTTGGCTGTTATATCCATAGTAGAAGCGTGGCATGGATGCAGGGCCGTACCAAGGGCTATGCGAGTGGTGCGGCCGCTGTTGTCATCACTGGGCTTCCAGAAAGCCTGATATGAACAGATTACTGCATGTGTACGGGGATGCAGGGGGAACCAGGTTCACAAGTTGCAGAGGCCACATTTCTAGCTTGGTACGGTCCTACATGGATGAAATGGGCAAGTTGGGCACTGACACATTTGCAGAAAGGAGTTAGTATGGACACTCAGGCATTACTAAATACAAGATCAGTAAGACATAGAGGGGAATGGTTGGTGGAAGAAGTAAATTAATATGGATGGGCTATAACAGCAATTAGAGCAGCATGGCTTTTGGAAGGAGAGACAGTTACTGAGGGGTAGCTATTTTGTGGTTAAATCTCATCTTTGGTTGCAGCAGATGCCCTTGCACTTTGTGGAAGGGGTTGAGTGCCTTTTGAGAAGGCAAACTGGAAGGGGTAGAAAGAGCTTTCTTGATATATATAGGGACCTGATGGATTGCATTCCAAATGGAGAATCTGCTGGAACTCATCAGGGAAGCTGCCTTGGACTTTGATAAAGTGATAATTTTAGGAGATTTTAACATTCATTATGAACCAGTTAGCCTGCCCTGTGAGGCTGGAGATATTGTATGTCAAATATGAATTTTATCCAGCATGTACTGAAAGCTGCCCATGAAGGAGGCCATAGTCTTGATCTGGTTTCTAGCAAGTACAAGAAGGGGGATGGGGAATATAATTTGCCCCTTCAAGGTTTTCAGAAGAGGGCAGTCCCTTGGTTTGATCATACACTTAAATCACTTTTAGCAGATCTAGATCACAGTTTAGATTATATGCAGATCGCTTGATGGGAGAAATGGAAGTGGTCGGAAATTTCTACTACTATAGCGGTTGATAACTTGCTAGATTGGACCAACAGATCCCAGGCAGTGGATCTGATAATAGAGTCCTGGAACCAGGGTATGACCAGTCTGTATGATTTGTTAGCCTCGATACATCAGATTCCAGTTAAGCATGGCAGACAGTGGTCTTCCCCATGGTTTACCCCTGAGCTCCGACAGCTCAAATAATGCTGCAGACATCTGAAGAGACACTGGCAAAGATCCTGAAATGTTGAGGCCCATCAGATTTGGAAAAATAAAGCTTGGGCAATATTTATTCTGGATCTAGTTATGATACAGCTGTGGTTTTTTTGTTATTTTGATCTCAAGGAGAAGATCAAAACCACATAAAACGTTCAGTGCCCTGATCCCCATGACCCCCCCTCAAATCCACACTTAAAAGTCCCTGACCTCCAAAGACCCCCATTCACCAGACCCCAAACACTATCAACCCCCTGCCAAGAGTCCCCCTTTCCAAGCCCACAGTCCAGCCCAGGACTTACTGTATTTATCCCTGTTCATCTAGGGCAGCGATGGCGAACCTATGGCACGCGTGCCAGCTGTGGCACGCGAAGGCCTTGCAGCTGGCACGCGGGAAGGTCCGCAATCGAAAAAAAAACAAAAACCCCTGTCTGCTGCCGCTGTCGGGGCCGCCGCGGCAGAATCGAGCGTGCCGCGGGGCCCCCCTGTACCCGGCAGATCCTGCCCTCCCCGTAGCAGCTCTCTCTTCGGAGCTACAGTCAGACGCGCCGGCTTGCAGAGCGCGAAGGGAAGAGTTTCCCTTTCGCGACTCCGTTAAGCCCGCGGGGGCTGATGGGAACTTCCCATCAGCCCCCGCGGGCTTAACAGAGCAGCGAGGGAACTCTTCCCTCGCGCTCTGCAAGCCGGCGCGTCTGACTGCAGCTCCAAAGAGAGAGCTGCTACGGGGCGGGCAGGCTCTGCCGGGTGGGTACAGGGGGGCCCCGCGGCACGCTCGATTCTGCCGCGGCGGCCCCGACAGCGGCAGTAGACAGGTTTTCTTTTTTTTTTTAATTTTCCCTGGGCTGGGCTGGGCTGGGGGGGGTTGGGGTTAGGAGTGGTGAGGGGCTGGGCTGGGCTGGGCTGGGCTGGGGGGGGGTTAGGAGTGGTGATGGGCTGGGCTGGGCTGGGGGGGTTAGGAGTGGTGATGGCTGGAGGGGGGGTTAGGAATGGTGATGGGCTGGGCTGGGCTGGGGGGGGGTTAGGAGTGGTTATGGGCTGGGGTGGGCTGGGGGGGGGTTAGGAGTAGTGATGGGCTGGGCTGGGCTGGGCTGGGGGGTGTTAGGAGTAGTGATGGGCTGGGGTGGGGGGGGTTTAGGAGTGGTGATGGGCACTGGGCTGGGGGGGTTAGGAGTGGTGATGGACACTGGGCTGGCTGGGGGGGGTTAGGAGTGGTGATGGGCACTGGGCTGGCTGGGGGTTAGGAGTGGTGATGGGTGCTGTGCTGGGGGGGTTAGGAGTGGTGATGGGCGCTGGGGGGGTTAGGAGTGGTGATAGGCGCTGCGGGGGCTTAAACTAAAAATTGAGTGCTGGGGGATTAGGACGGAGTGGGCTGATGGGGAGGTTAGGACTGGAAATGGGCTGGTGGGATTAGGACTGGGAGTGGGCTATGGGGGGCTAGGACTGGTAATGGGTTGGGGGGGTTGCTAGAACTGGAAATGGGCTGAGTGGAAGGGGGCTTGAACTGCAAATAGCTGTTGGGGATGGGGCTTGGAATGGAAATGGGCTGAGGGGAAGTGGGGGGCTTGAACTGCAAATAGCTGATGGGGACGGGGCTTGGAATGGAAATGGGCTGAGGGGAAGTGGGGGGCTTGAAGAAGGGAATGGATGCTGGGTGAGACTGGAACTAGAAGGGAGCTGATGTTGGGGGAGGATTAGAATGGGATGGGGCTGGGAGAGTAAAATGGAGAGGGGAAAAATATTTTGTGTAGGAGGGATGAAAAATCTACAATTGGCCAGGTATTGGGAGAGTAATTGGGGATTGAGGATGGAGGGGTAAAATTTGTGTGGATGAAATAGAAATGAGGAAAGAGCAAAAGGAGAAAGATTAGTATGTTAAAGCAGATGTAGAGAGAGAGAGAATGGAAAAAAAAAACTAGAAGAGAGAAGAAAGGACAAATGGACAGCAGACGATGGAGAGTTAGCAGAAAACATGAAGAAACCAGAAGAAAATGGCTGGACCAATTGCAACTGAAAAAAAATGCACAAAAGGTAGAAAGATATCTCTTTATTTTGAATTTATTAACTGGAATATGTCAGCTCTGGGAAATGTGCATCATTAACATCTGCGCTTTGTTTGGTACAAGAGGAAATTCCTATTTGACGTTGCCACTTGTTCTCTTTCCCCAGTATTCACTGAAATGTATTGGTTTAATATTTGCAGTGTTGCCTTTTGATAGGTAGGGTATGGTGCTTTGTGAGTCCTGGTAATGCTGTCAGGATACGGCGGGTTTGCTATGGGTTCTAAATGGGCAGCGTTTGTAGTAGTTCCTAATGTGCCTGGCGGTTGGCACTGGATTATAGTAATGTAGAAATCTTTTAGTCTTTCTTTATCCATACACTCATTAAGAGACATGTTTACTAAAAGTTAGTGTATGGTAACATTATGCAAATATTTATGCAAATAAGACCACTTATGCAAATGACGTGCTGGCACTTTGAGGAAATTCTTTGGTTTTGTGCGGCAGTTTGGGCACTCGGGCTCAAAAAGGTTAGCCATCACTGATCTAGGGGATTTCCAGACAGGAGCGATTCCCAGTTGTTCCTGTCTGTTGCAGCAACGGGTTCAAAATGTCACCCACAACCCCTAGTGGTAGTCTTGCTGTACTACCGCTAGGAGTCAAGCTGCTACATATTGCATGACAAACAAACTGAAGAATTTGGTAAAAGTATGAGTCAAACAGAGACAACAGGAGTTAACTTCTATCCCATTTATGTAATAGCAAAGATCTCTGGTTGTGTGACATTCTCAGAGTGCTGAGTTGAGCTAGCAGCCTGAGAGGAAGCAGAAATCAAAAGGTATCTGACCCTGCAGTTTGATGTTGCCAAAAAAAAAGTGTACAAAACCAAATTATGCGGAGGGGGAAATCGATCTATTTTTTTTTTTAGTATGCTTGAATTGTCTATCTTTTGATGTGTGTTTCTGAATTTCAAGTATGATTAGGGATACGAGCTCATCTATTTTGTTTGCCTTGGGTGTGGAAAACCTGAGAAAGGGGCTAGAGGAACTTGTTAGACCAGTATATCAGAACAACTTGGTATCCGATAAGTGTATCCTGTATCTCTTCCAAAAGAAGGGAAAAGAGAGTGGTACAGACAGATCTAAGACAATGCAAGGTTCCACCTTAGGAATCAGCACCCAGGAAAAAGATTTAGGTGTCATTGTGGATAACATGTTAAAACCCTCTGCCCAGTGTGCAGCGGCGGCCAAGAGAGCAAATAGAATGCTAGATATCATAAGGAAAGGAATGGAAAATAAAACAAAAGATATTATAATGCCTCTATATCGTTCCATGGTGAGACCACACTTTGAATATTGTGTGCAATTCTGGTCGCCGTATCTTAAAAAGGATATAGCGTTATTACAAAAAGGTACAGAGAAGAGCCACCAAAATGGTAAAGGGGATGGAAGGATACCCATATGAAGAGAGGCTAATAAGGTTAGGGCTCTTCAACCTGGAAAAGAGACAGCTGAGGGGAAATATGATAGAGGTCTATAAATTAATGAATGGAGTGGAGTGGGTAAAAGTAGATTGATTGTTTACGTCATCAGAATATAGAAAGACTATGGGACATGCAATGAAGCTACAGGGTAAACTATTTAAGATTAATAAGAGAAAGCATTTTTTCACTCAACGTGTAATCAAACTCTGGAATTTGTTATCAGAAGATGTAGTAAAAGCTGTTAGTGTATCTGGGTTTAAAAAAGATTTGGACAAGTTCCTGGAGGAAAGGTGCATAAACCATTATTAAAAGGGACCCAGGATATCACTGCTTGACCCAATACAAGCATTGTGGAACCTGTGTCTTTTGGGGAAACTGCTAGGTACGTATGACCTAGACTGGCGACTGTTGGAAACAGGATACTGGGCTTGATGGACCTTGGTCTGACCCAGTATTGCATATCTTATGTTCTTATGTAAGATGTTTACCATATGTAGTCCACCTGTGAAAGAGAAAAGAAACCTGACGCACTTGCCCAAGAAGGTATAGGCGGGTGATATCTTCCGTTCTCAGTGGGCTCCCTCAAAGGGGATACAATATGTAAATCTCACATTTTAGTGTGGAGCACTAGCTTTGTGGTTAGAGCATGGGGTATAAATCGGAGAAGCCAGGTTTGATATCCCACTGGTGCTCTTACTGACTGTGGGTAAGTCACTTCACACTCCATTGCTTCACATACAAACCAATGACTAGATTTACTAAAGGGACAAATGTGTGAAATTTACTACAGATCCCATTTATGCAATGGGATCTATTTACTAATAACACTTGTTAGCATGTACTAATGCAATAAAGCACTTTAAGAAATCTAACGTCAAGCCATCATTTACAGACTTGCTTTAATGCACATTAATGTAATTTAGCACATTAATACAAGCCCCATTATTCTCTATTGGGCCTATTTAGTATCCATGTACCTAACTCAAATTAATATGCATTAACACATGTTAAATCATTAGCGCAAGTTAGTAAAAGAGGGCCTTTCCCCTAGGACAAGCAGGATGAGTCAGCATCTGGTGACGTCATCCGACGGCGCCGAGACGGAAGAACTCTCCCCAACTGGCCCCACCTCGGGTCCTGCCCCTAGCCGGTCAGTTTTTCACTTCTTCCGCCTTGCATCAAGACGGATCTCTCTCTCTCTCCGTCGATTACAACGAATTTAACTACAATCTTACCTGCAACTATGTCAAAACCAGGATTCAAGAAATGCACAGCATGCTCAAGGAAGATGAGCCTCTCCGATGCCCACCAGATGTGCCTCCGCTGCCTGGGTAAGGATCACCCAGTGCAGGACTGCCCCCTCTGTGCCAAGATGTCGCCCAGAGCACGAAAATCATGCGGACACACTCTCCAAGAATTCCTAGAGCAGTCTAAGTCTCCCAGACGTGACCAGCATTCTCACTGGGGAAACGAGGCCGGTAAGCACAAAAAAAAACCTACCTCCAAAACGTGCCTGAAGCCATCCAAGGCACCCCGGGTCATGCCGAAGCCGGCCTCTGTCCACAGCAGGCATCCCCATTGCTCTCCATCCACCGGAGCCTTCCCGGGAACCAGCACACGTGGGAGCTCAGCAGGAGGTAGCCATCTTGTTCCCAGCAACACTTGGGCTCCCTCCTCTGCTGCGATTCGATCGGCGGCCGCAAGCTCCGCCCCTTCAAACGTGATTCATCCATCCGCTTCAAGCTCCGCCCCTCCTGTAGAGATCGGCACCGGCTCAGCTCTGATGAATCTCCCTGCCCTTGGGACTGCTTCAACCAGCTCTGCCCCACGGAGCCGGCGACGGACCCGATCGCGCTCAAGCTCTCAGCGCCGACATCGGAGCAGACGGAGCGTTTCTCAAGGGGGACTCCACAACAGCAGACAGCAAAAAAGGGCCAGACGCAGCCACTGGCACAGACATCGGAGCCGGCCCTCGCACAGACACAAACATCGCAGCTACAGCTCCTGCTCCAGTTACGAGGAACATAAGCACAGGAGACGCGGAGACTCACATGGGACCTCATCTCCAGGACATCCACAGACGCTCTCCAGGCACAATATGCTCAATTTCTCCAGGGAAGAAGAGCTGAACTGGGCAGCCTCTCCCTCTTCCCCAGTGGCAGCTCTTCAGGTGCCCCCTGCGGTGGGACTCCAAGCTCACAATGATTTTTTCCAACTCTTCTCGGAATGCTTCAGTAAATGGTCTGCAAATCTTAGGGCTCCAGAGGCTACCTGCCTCCTACCTTCCGGGGACTTGGCACCCCCGAACAGCACAGACCTCAGTAAACACAACCCCGGGGACTCCATCTCAACTGAAGAGGAGGACGTCATCTCCCAGGAACCCCCTCATCTGGAAGAGACCCCAGCTTCGCTGGAGGCTAACAGCACTGCATTGCCGGAGGCTAACACGGCATCGGACCCTACACCAACTAACCCTGAAGACCTAACCTATCCTAAATTTATTCGGAAGGTCACCTCTTTATTTTATTTATTTATTTATTTTATTTTTATTTTATTTACAGTTCTTATATACCGCGCTATTTGGTATCAGTGCGGTTTGCAAATAACAAAGATTTTGCATCAGAACAGAGGATCTTTTGCTTACACTGAATTTTGCTTACATTCTGCTCTCGGAATTGCCGCCTTGCAGCCCACAGACCTACGCCCTGAAACTCAGGTGGCGCTAAAATTCCTGGAGACCCCGAAGAATTCCACACTCCTCACAATTCACCCTCTGCTGAGGGAGAACCCAGCCACTGGCCCGGCCGCCCCTAAGAAGCTAGACTCCAAATATCAGGTACAGCCAACATCAGGCTTTGACAAGAACCAACTCCCACACACTTCCATAGTGGTTGAGTCTGCCCTTAAAAGTGTTAAGTCAGGGGGAACGAAAGGAGACTGTTTGGAGCTGGTGCCGTGAGTGTCGGGAGGAGGAGCGGTGTAGCCCCGCCCCCCTGGGACCTTTAAAACCTTTGGTCCACCGCCGACAACCGGGAACGAAGGGAGACTGTTTGGAGCTGGTGCCGTGAGTGTCGGGAGGAGGAGCGGTATAGCCCCGCCCCCTGGGACCTTTAAAACCTTTGGTCCACCGCCGACAACCGGGAATGAAAGGAGACTGTTTGGAGCTGGTGCCGTGAGTGTCGGGAGGAGGAGCGGTGTAGCCCCGCCCCCCTGGGACCTTTAAAACCTTTGGTCCACCGCCGACAACCGGGAACGAAAGGAGACTGTTTGGAGCTAGTGCCGTGAGTGTCGGGAGGAGGAGCGGTGTAGCCCCGCCCCACTGGACCTTTAAAACCTTTGGTCCACCGCCGACAACCGGTAACGAAAGGAGACTGTTTGGAGCTGGTGCCGTGAGTGTCGGGAGGAGGAGCGGTGTAGCCACGCCCCTCTGGGACCTTTAAAACCTTTGGTCCACCGCCGACAACCGGGAACGAAAGGAGACTGTTTGGAGCTGGTGCCGTGAGTGTCGGGAGGAGGAGCGGTATAGCCCCGCCCCCCTGGGACCTTTAAAACTTTTGGTCCACCGCCGACATAAAGTTGCTTTGGGTAAGTTAGAGGGGCAGGTTTCTGTTATGCAGGCTGCTGCATCCTCCTCAATTAGAGATAATCTTACTATGCATCATCAAATAGAATCCCTTGAGAATGTTGTGCGTGCAAAAAATTTGAGATTCTTAAATTTTCCACAAACTCATTACCTTTCCCCATCTATTTTGCTGCATAAGTATTTTAAGGAGGTTCTGTTAATTGATGATCCAAATTCTATAAAATTTTCCTCCGTTTATTATGTGCCTCAATTGGCCTCAACAGAAACCTCCTCCCCCATTGCTAAAGGCTTAGAGAAGGAGTTAATATCTCAGTCATTGGATGTTTCCACCTTTTTGGAATCTTCCAATGATGAGATTACCAGACGTGCTACACTAATTGTTTCCTTTATATCTTTATCGGATAAAAATTTAGTATTGCGCTTATATTTCTCAAAAAAGGATCAATTGTTTTGTGGACGCACGGTTCAGGTTTTCCCGGATGTATGTAGACTTAGTCAAAGGCGGCGTAAGGCTTTTCTAGCCTTTAGAGCGCGCGCTTTGGCAATTGGGGCTTCTTTTTATTTAAAATATCCATGTAAGTGTATTTTGATATATGAGCAGACAAAGTATATATTTATGGAAGCTGACCAATTGAATGTTTTTTTGCTTAGTAAAGAAAATGGTTAGAAGAAGTTACCCATTTCCTTTCTTAGTAAATAGGGTTAGTAGTGATATCATGGGACCAGTGTATATGTTTTGGTTTCTTAATTATGGTGTTTTCTTGTTCTCCTTTCTCCCCTTGATGTGGACTTGATTGTATTTCTTCTTATTTATTTTTTTAAATAAAGATTGTTAACACTTTTTTTTTTTTAAGTTTAAGTCAGCATGAACCCACACAAATAGCCCTCCTACAAAGGACTTAAAACTTCTAGACGATATCGGAAAAAGAACCTTCCAGGGAGCTATGCTTTCATCAAGGGCAGCGGCCCACCAACTACAGCATGCCCTTTACCAGGATGTCATCATAGAGAGGATAAAATCCTCACTTGGCACCGAGGCTCTAACATCCATCGCTGTGCCAATCGCAGACCTGCAAGAGTGCACAAAACACTAAGTCAGGTCGGCCTTTGATGCATTCGAATCTGCAACCCGCACCGCGGGCACCGCCATATCTGCCCGGCGGCTAGCATGGTTACGCGCCTCTGGCCTTCGCGATGACATGCACGACCGCATCACAAATGCACCCTGTGCGGGCGACACCCTCTTTGGCAAGAAAGTTGACGACACCGTCAATTCCATGAAGGATCGCTGCACCACCCTACAGACATTAGCAGATGAAGGTCTGGAACGAAAACTACCATCCTCCTCCAACCGCAACTACAATTACCACCAAAAAGGTAACACAAAACGCAGGGCCGGATTTACCTTGAGTGAGGCCCTACGCCAACAAAAATTGTGGGCCCCCAGCAGGGGCGGCCCAAGGGGGGTGCGGACCTCATTTGCATAAGGGGCCTCATTTGCATAAATATTTGCATAATGTTACCATATACTAACTTTTAGTAAACGTGCCTCTTAATGAGTGTATGGATAAAGAAAGACTAAAAGATTTCTACATTACTATAATCCAGTGCCAACTGCCAGACACATTAGGAACTACTACAAACACTGCCCATAGTAAACCCGCCGTATCCTAACAGCACTACCAGGACTCACAAAGCACCATACTCTACCAATCAAAAGGCAACACTGCAAATATTAAACCAATACATTTCAGAGAACAACAATACATGACCTACTGGGGAAAGAGAACAAGTGGCAATGTCAAATAGGAATTATATAAACAGAACACCTCAGCTCAGTTACACATGCAGAACATAGACCATCACCAAACAAGTAATCACAATTTAGAAATAGGAAGACAATAATTAAACTGGGAATCCCAAAAGCCAAACTTGGAATGTACAACACTGTAGAAATAAAACTATACATTAATTTGCTCTTGTACTAAACAAAGCGCAGATGTTAATGATGCACATTTACCAGAGCTGACATATTCCAATTAATAAATTCAAAATAAAGAGATATTTTTCTACCTTTTGTGCATTTTTTTCAGCTGCAATTGCTCCAGCCACTTTCTTCTTCTGGTTTCTTCGTGTCTTCTGCTAACTCTCCATCGTCTGCTGTCCATTTGTCCTTTCTTCTCTCTTCTAGATTTTTTTCCATTCTCTCTCTACATCTGCTTTAACATACTAATCTTTCTCCTTTTGCTCTTTCCTCATTCCTATTTCATCCACTCAAATTTTACCCCTCCATCCTCAATCCCCACTTACTCTCCCAATACCCGGCCAATTGTAGATTTTTTATCCCTCCCACACAAAATATTTTTCCCTTCTCCATTTTACTCTTCCAGCCCCATCCCATTCTAATCCTCCCCCAACATCAGCTCCCTTCTAGTTCCAGCCTCACCCAGCATCCATTCCCTTCTAGTCCCTGCATCAGCCCATTTCCAGTCCTAGCCATCCATCAGCCCATTTCCAGTCCTAGCAACCCCCCAACCCAATACCAGTCCTAGCCCCCCCATCACCCCACTTACAGTCCTTAACCCCCCATCACCCCATTTTCAGTCCTTAACCCCCCATCACCCCATTTTCAGTTTAAGCCCCCCCTATAACCCATTACCAGTCCTAACCCCCCATCAGCCCACTTCCAGTCCTAACCCCATCAACCCATTTCCAGTCAGCCCCCCGTAGCCCGTTGCCAGTCCTACCCCCCCCCATCAGCCCATTACCAGTCCTAATCCCATCATCCCACCTCCAGTTTTAACCACCCAGCCCATTTCCAGTCCGAGCCACCCATAGCCCATTACCAGACAACCCCCATCAACCCACATCCCATTACCAGTCTTAAACACCCCATCGCCCATTAACAGTTCTAACCCCCCCCAACAGCCCATTACCAGTCCTAACCCCATCAGCCCACCTCAAGCCTTAACCCCCCAGCCCATTTCCAGTCCTAGCCCCCCCCATAGCCCATTACCAGACAGCCCCATCAGCCCACAGCCCATTACCAGTCTTAACCCCCCCCCTAAAGCCCATTGCCAGTTCTAAGCCCCCCCCAACAGCCCACAGTCCATTACCAGTCCTAACCCCATCAGCCCACCTCTAGCCTTAACCCCCCCCAGCACAGCCCAGCCCAGCCCAGCCCAGCCCAGCCCATTTCCAGCCCCAGCCCCCCAATAGCCCATTACAAGTCCTACCCCCCCCATAGCCCATTACCAGTCCTACCCCCCCCCCCCGGCCTAAAGAAAAATGTAATTTAAAAAAAACCTGGTGGCTGCCGCCGCGGGGCCCCCTCTGCTGCCGCGGGGGCCCCGTCTACAAGCTGAAGCGGTGCGGTGCGGTGCGGTGCGGTGCGGTCGGGTCCGGTCGGGTCTCTCCCTCCCTCCTTCCCTCCCTGCAGGCTGCGAGAGACGCGAAGATAGAGCGTCTCCTCGCGTCTGTGTTAAGCCGGCAGGGGCTGATGGGAAATCCCATCAGCCCCTGCGGGCTTAACACAGACGCGAGGAGACGCTCTATCTTCGCGTCTCTCGCAGCCTGCAGGGAGGGAGGGAGAGACCCGACCGCACCGCACCGCACCGCACCGCACCGCACCGCACCGCTTCACCTTGTAGACGGGGCCCCCGCGGCAGCAGAGGGGGCCCCGCGGCGGCAGCCACCAGGTTTTTTTTTTAATTGAGTAAAAAAAAAATTACCTGGTTCTTTTTTTGTGGGCCCCTGCCGGCTGTGGGCCCTACGCCATGGCGTACATGGCGTATAGGTAAATCCGGCCCTGACAAAACGTATCAACTACAGCTCCTACCGCAAGTGGCAAGCTCCTCGATATAAACAGCAATACCATAACTCCTACCGACCCAAAACCCGCCAGCGGGACAGAAAGCAGCAAAAATCCACACCGTGTAATGCTGGAAAATCCAACCTTTTCTTTTGACAGGACCTACACAGCCAACCCACCCACCGGGGGTTGGCTGACAGCCTTCTTACATATGTGGGAGTCCATCACCACAGACAAATGGGTCCTAAGGATAATTTCGGAGGGATACAGTATCAAGTTCTCCTTCCCACCCCCTCAACGCAAACCACCAGCCTGCAGCTTTCCGCCACCATCCCTCTTGGCCCTCTCCTGAGAGGTATGCTCACTACTAACAGCGAGAGCAATAGAACCAGTACCTCTCAGCGAGATCAACACGGAGTTCTACTCCAGGGTCTTCCTAGTCCCCCAGAAGTCGGGCTGAGTTCGCCCTATCCTCGACCTACGCGGACTAAACAAGTATATCAAAAAGGAAAAATTCAGGATGTACTCCCTGGGCTCCATTCTTCCACTCATACAACCAGGAGAGTGGCTCGCATCCCTAGATCTACACGATGCCTACACACATGTCCTGATACATGTTGCCCATTGGAAATACCTCCGCTTCCAGATACTGGACAACCACTATCAATAGAGAGTTCTGCCTTTTGGCCTCTCCCCGACTCCCCAGGTCTTCACCAAATGTGTAGCGGTAGCTGCTGCACACCTACGAAAGCAAGACATTTGTGTGTTCCCATACCTGGACGACTGGCTAGTCTCGGGCACATTATCGCACGAGACAAGCACCGCGGTCGAGAGCACAATCAGCCTACTGTCCTCGCTAGGTTTTCGAATAAATCTCCAGAAATCACACCTAGTCCCCACGCAGCGCCTGGAGTTCATCAGAGCCATGATAGACACAGTCTTGGCAAAAGCGTTACTCCCAGCTCACCGGAAGGACACTATCGCCAGGCTTGCTATGCGTCTCTCCGCAACCGAACAGACATCCGCTCGGAGCATACTCCAACTTCTGGGTCACATTGCAGCATCGACCCAGGTTCTACCTCTTGCAAAATTGCACATGCGCCACCTACAGTGGCACCTGCGCTCTCATTGGAATCAGCATATCCAGCCACTCTCATCACGCATCCCCATGGACGCTGCAGTAAACCGCTCCCTGCTCTGGTGGTCACAGGCCGGAAACCTGGCGGAGGGTCGCCCACTACAACAACCACCTCACCAACTTATCATCACGTCAGACGCCTCACTACTAGGCTGGGGAGCCCACTGCCTGCAACTACGCTCCCAGGGAACCTGGACAGAGCAAGAGCGCTCCCTACACATAAACCTGCTGGAGCTCAGGGCACTCTTCTATGCCCTCAAGGCCTTCCAGAACCTCATTCAAGGGAAGACGGTTCTCCTGCAGACAGGCAACCAAGTAGCCATGTTTTATGTCAACAAACAAGGAGGGACGGGGTCCCACTACCTCTGCAAGGAAGCCCTCAGGCTCTGGAGTTTCGCCCTCTCCACACACTGCCTCCCGCAGGCCTCCTACCTGCCTGGGACAATGAATGACCTAGCGGACAGACTCAGTCGCCAAATGGACCCACACGAATGGTCACTCAAACCCCACATAACCACCTCACTGTTTCGGAGGTGGGGTCATCCGCAGATCGACCTCTTTGCGTCCGAGGACAACAAGAAGTGCGCCATCTTCTGTTCAAAGTGCCCCTCCAGCCACAGCATCGCCTCGGATGCATTCGACGTATCACGGGGGGAGTGGTCTATGATATATGCCTTCCCCCCATTTCCCCTCATCTCGATGACCATCCAGCGCATCATTGCCGAAAAGGCACAGACCATCCTGATTGTACCTCACTGGCCACACCAGGTTTGGTTACCCTACCTAGGCCACCTTGCGCTGCAAAACCAGGTGAGACTTCCGCTGATCCCAGACCTGATCACATCCCAGCAAGGGAACTGTCTCCATCCCAATCTAAGGACCCTTGCACTTACAGCCTGGAAACTGAAAGGTTAACCTTAGCCTCCTTCAACCTGTCCAGAGAAGTTCAGCAAGTGGCTCTCGAGACACGGCGGCCCGCAACTCAAAAATCGTATGGCCTTAAATGGAAACGCTTCAGCACGTGGTGCTCACAATGCCACCTTAACCCATTCTCATGCCCAGTACCAGCGGTACTTCAGTACCTCACCTTCCTATTCCACAGCGGACTGAAAGTGACTTCCATTCGAGTTCACCTCTCTGCGATTGCGGCATTTCACGATCAGGACGGAGGCAACACCATTGCAAAGCTGCCGATAGTTGCAAGATTCATGAAAGGACTGGTTAACCAACGACCACAAATCCGAGATCCCGTACCCCACTGGGACCTCAACATTGTCCTCCATGAGCTAACGCAACCCCTATTTGAGCCACTAAGTTCGGCAGAACTGAAGTATATCACATGGAAAACTGTGTTCTTAGTAGCCATCACCTCAGCCAGGAGGATCAGCGAGTTACAAGCCCTGGTGTCTCACCCGCCCTCCACCATCATTACCACGGACCGGGCTACATTATGGACACACCCCAAAATTATGCCAAAAGGGCCTTCTCTCGTCAACATCAGTCAGGTGATTGAACTCCCCTGTTTCCTGCCTGAACCTCACTCCTCAACCGAGGAGCAGCGACTACACACTCTAGACTGTGTCAGGGCACTACGCACCTACCTCCTCCGGACTAATTCTCTGCAAAAAGGAACACAGCTGTGTGTCTCCTATGACCCGAACAAACCAGGCCGTCCGATTGGCATGTGGACGTTATCCACATGGATCTTGACATGTATCTCCTTCTGCCTGAAACAGGCTGGAATACAGGAACAACCAAGGATCCACGCTCATCAGCTCAGAGCTATGGCGACCACTATCACCAACCTGCACGGCGTACCCACAAAGGATATCTGCAAGGCCGCAACCTGGTCCTCCTCCCACACCTTTCAAAGACACTACTGCCTCGATAGGATAGTGGGCTGTGACTGTTTTTGGACAGGCGATTCTAACCACCGCCGCAGCTCTCGCAAGGAGCAGAAGCCCAGAAACACTGCCCTCCAATGCAGGGGCTTCCGCAGAATAACCCCACTATCGGCGTTCTGCTGTTTACATGTACTGACTGCACTGTTTGCACTATTTGACTGCTCTGCACTGTTTGACTGCCCTGTTGCCTGCACTGTGTTACCTGCACCATCACGGTTAGCTACACTACCTCTGTTAGTATGGTATTTTTACAAGTGTTGTATGGTATACAAGTGTTGCTCATTACACAAATGTAATCACTGTTAAGAAGCCACGAGGCTAACAAAGTCTCATAATAAAATTTGAGCAAGTCTTAGCCTCCGGCTCCCTTCATTCTCATCAGGGTCTCCCCTCCACAGCACACTCAGCTTGGGAGGCACCAGGTGTGGCTGACTCATCCTGCTTGTCCTAGGAGAAAGTGAAGTTACTTACCAGTAACAGGGGTTCTCCATGGACAGCAGGATAAGTCAGCCACACCATCCTGCCCTCCTCCCCTATCAGGGTCGGCCCTTCAGCCTAGATCAGTCCCGCTCCCTACCGGAAGTGACCAGCTAGTGACATACTGACCGGCTAGGGGCGGGACCTGAAGTGGGGCCAGTTGGCCCATGCTAAAAGCCCTTCTGAGCTAGAGAGAGTTCTTCCGTCTCGGTGCCGTCGGATGATGTCACCAGGTGTGGCTGACTTATCCTGCTGTCCACGGAGAACCCCTGTTACTGGTAAGTAACTTCGCTTAGTCTGCAAGCTCTCTGGTAACAAGGAAATACCCATTGCACCTGAATGTAACTCACCTTAAACTACCAAAAAAAAGTTGAGAGCTAAATATAAATACATAAAAACAATATATTTGGAAAGACCTCCAAGAATAATTTGCAACAGAGTGGACATTTCTGAGGGAGTAGATAACATGAGGAAAGATCTAAAAACACTAGAAGAATGGTCTAATGCTTAGCAGTTAAGATTTAATGCAAAGAAATGCGGAGACAGGCATTTGGGATGCAGAAATCCAAAGGAATTGAATGTGATAAGGGAAGAGAGGTTAGTGTTCACAGACCAGGAGAGGACCTCGGAGTACTAGTGTCTGAAGATCTCAAGGTGGTGAAACAATAAAATTGTCTCCAGCAAATGACAACCTGGCTCCTAGATAATCTATCCATAAACCATAACAAAACAGAAGCACTATTCCTCTCAAGAAACCCCACCTTCTCATTCACACCTACCATCAAACTGAACGACATCACAATAACAGTAAAGCCTGAAGAGAGATACCTCGGAGTGACTCTTGACAAGGACCTGAACCTACAAGCCCATATTGCCAGAACTACAAGAAATTCCTACCTCAAAATGAGAACCATCAGGCGCCTCAAACCCATTCTCGCACAGGACTACTTCCGTACAGTCTGTCAAGCTCTCATCACTCCCACACTAGACTACTGAAACCCCATCTACATCGGGCTCTCAAAACAAGCCCTCCGACCACTGCAGCTGGCACAGAACACTGCGGCCCGCATAATGACAGGGTGCTCAGGTCACGACCACATTACACCCATCCTGTACCACCTCCACTGGCTCCCAATCAGCTCCCGTATCCAATACAAAGTTCTCCTAAACATATTCAAAATAAGACAAAACCTCTCAGCTGACAGCCTGCAAACCGCTCATCAAAGCTGACCTATGCACCAGACCCAGAAGAAAGGGAACCACAGACACCATCACCACCCCAAAAGAATTTGCCAAATCAAGACAGGACACCAAGAAGAGCACTGTCCCTGGCAGTGGAACTTTCTCCCTGACGATCTGAGATTAGCCACAGACCTCAAAGATTTCAGAAAGCTGCTCAAAACAAAACTCTTCATGGAGTACGACAAGGACATCACCTGAACCGGACTCTGCCCTAGCCAAACTTGCAACCCATACGAACTGTATATAGACCTGTACATAGCTCACTTGTATATAGCTCAAATTAATCTCTCACACCCCTCCCACACCACTCATGTTGATGTTTCTACTGCATGTTTTCACACTATAACACCCCCTCATGAATGTTTGATGTGCTAACCGCTTTGATTTAATGATAAAGCGGTATATTAAATCCGACTAAATAAATAAATACAACAAGGTGGTAGCGAAAGCCAGAAGGATGCTGAGCTGCATACAGAGAGGAATAACCAGCAGAAAGGAGGAGGTACCACTACCACTGTACAAGTCATTAGTGAGGCCTCACTTGGAGTACTGTGTTCAGTTTTGGAGACCATACCTCACAAAGGACATAAAAAGACTTGGAAATGGTTCAGAGTAAGGAGACCAAAATGATTTGGAGCCTGCGTCAGAAGCCTGATGAGAAGAGACTTGAAGACCTAAATATGTATATCCTTGAGGAGAGGAGGGACAGAGGAGATATGATACAGACCTTTAAATACTTAACGGGTATCAATGAACAAACAAACCTCTTCCAAAGACGGGGAAGCTGTAAAACTAGAAAAACATATGATGAAACTGCAAGGCGGTAAACTTAAAAGCAACATCAGGAAATACTTTTTCGCTGAAAGGGTGGTGGATGCTTGGAACGCCCTCCCGATGGAAGTGGTGGGGGCAAAAACAGTGACAGAATTCAAACTGGCATAGAACAGACACAGAGGATCCCTTTATAGCAAGAGGATGAAATCAAAGTAAACTTAATATCTTTTGTACTTCAATAAACAGAGGTGGACATGTCTAAGATACTATTATCAAGCATAGAACCCCCAAAAAGCACTGCTAGATCGCATAAGCATGTTATTTACCAAGTGGGAGCTAAATAGAGTGATAACGTGACAATCAGCATGTCCGTTTCTTTTCTTCTTTGCCATTAAGCTTGGCACATGCTAGTACTGAAGGAAGACCGGGAGAATTATTGCGCTCTAGGAGAGGAGGAAAATGAGAACAGTGTGTCAGAAGAGCAGAAAATTGGCATACGAGCTGTTTTATTATTGATATATTTGTATCATTTGATGTACTTTTTTTGTAAACTGCTTTGAATGTATTTACAGGAATGAGGTATAGAAATCTTTAAAAATAAATAAATGTCTAGAAGCAGCGGTGCCAGTCGAAGTCTCTAAAGAGTGCTATGGAAGGAGGAATCTGGTTGCCCTGACATGCAGCAATACAAACATCTTGTCATTCCTCCCTCCACAACCACCCTGTATTGTAGAAAACGAAATGGTTGCATTGCACAGCCTGCTGGTGCCGCAAAAGCTCACAGAAATTAGCTCTGAACTCAAATTAAAACAACCGGCCCGCTCCTAGAAGCTTTTGAAGCTCATCCTGTTGTTTAGCCTCAGGATTCTGAAAGACAGCAATAAATATTTGGCCACAATAACA
The DNA here is from genome assembly GCA_033557465.1 of Ichthyophis bannanicus. Classification (NCBI taxonomy): domain Eukaryota; kingdom Metazoa; phylum Chordata; class Amphibia; order Gymnophiona; family Ichthyophiidae; genus Ichthyophis; species Ichthyophis bannanicus. The sequence goes on along the minus strand of CM066032.1, from coordinate 1,443,409,723 downwards.
ATGTCAAGTGGGGGGGGGGGGGGGAGTGAGCGTTGCCTGTGTTTCGGTTTGGCAAAGAGAAATGTCTAATGTTTTCATCTTCAAGAGTCGACGCTGTCATGTGCTGCACAGGGAATTTGTTTTCCAGGCCACCTGTATTTACCTGTGCCCTCTCAGAAGTGCATATGTTGGCAAGTTATCACCAGCTCCAAGGAATGTATTATATAGTGTGCTTTTAGCAAGTGCTCACTAAATAATAAGGAAGGTGAGCATGAATTATTTGGAGGGTAATTTTCAAAGCTTTTCGCCATGGGTAAGCAGCTGTTTACTGATGGGAAATGCCCCCTGCAAGGAAAACTACTCTTGCTGTTCACAGACGGTTACCGTAATCATCTGATAATTTGTTGTTGGTTTCTGTTTAAGTTTTAACATTTATCAACTTGATTTCAAGTTGTCCAAACGCATAGATTATTAACGTAAACATTTTTGGGCAAACTCTTGTGCCTGGGATTTCTTTAAGATTAAAACTGCAGTTCATCGGCTTCGCTTCTGCTTTCTCTCACAGCAAAACATCCGAACTCCAAAGATGAGTTGTGACTGGCCACACTTAGAAAAAGTTTAACAAATGGTTGTAACTATATTGTACTGAAGTTATTCTGCTGAGAGGGGATTTGCAAGGTTGGCTGTCAGATCCACCGAGAAAAACTGACAGCGTAATTGGGTTTGGTTCTGTTTCTGGTTCTGTGGGGAATAAAAAGGCTACATGCGGCAGTAGGCCCACAACAGATAGGGTAAGTTAAATTTGTCCTCTCAGAAAGCCGTCAGGAGCAAAGAAGCAACAGCTGGTGGAGAGACAGTGAGAGAGAGAGAGCTGGGAGGGGGAACTAGGGGAGGAGGATAACAAAATCTAATGGTTTGTATGCTTTGTGTGGAAAGTGGCAAGATTCTGTTTAAGAAACAGTTTCCCTAGAAGCAATGTTTTCATAGGGGCTAATTTTGTACATAGCATATCAAGAATTATCCTCACACCTATGTCAGGGTTTCTGTAGATGTACAGGTTACCAGGGGATCCACTATTAGTAACAAGCTCGTGGCTGTGGGATTTGGCTCCTGGATTTGAAGAATATTATAATGCATCAATGGAAGCTACAGACCTCACTGTGTGTCTGGTGACAGTAAGAGCAGGTCCATTCTGGAGAACTTATCCTATACATGAAAAAAGTAACAGGCCTGTCCCGTGGGTTAGAGGTAGTGCTGCAAGCTGCCATGAAGGCAGCAAGTGGATTCCAGGGCCTGTGTCTTTCTTCTCCCCAACCAACAGGGGCTCCTGCAGAAGCAAAATTCACAATTGCACAACTGTTGAATAGGAGGAAGGGTGAGGCATTCTCAGTCACTACTCGACTGTAAACTCCTACAGATGTAACTTGGCAGGGGAGCCATGGTTTGTGGGCCATGGCCAAGGCTCACTGCTACATAATGGCTGGGTAAGGTGTTCTTATAAAATAGGGATGTACATGGCAGGCTGCCTGATCATTAGATCAGGAGGCAGAAAGAGGAGGAAGAAACCCCCAAAGATTTCTGAAAAATATGCATTTTTCCAGATAAAGTTATCACATATGTTGCTCCGAGGCTCAATCTTGGTGAGTGGTAATGGTTCTCGTATTTGTAACAAATACTTTTTTTTTAAAATTAAATGCAGGTATTCAAAATTACCTGTTGTCTTTTCCTCAGCAAAGTGGAGAACAAGCAAACCTGATAAACTACTCTAGGAATAGAAAGCAACTGAAAGGAGAGGGGGCTTTGTGAACTGAAAAACATATGTTATCTACAGCATAAAGTTAAAGAAAGCTGCTCATTATTTTCATCTTCTATGTTTAGAATCAAAAGTGTCTATATAGTTTATCTGTCTTAAATATTTCCCCCTAAAAAATATTATTTCTCACACCTATATGTACAGTGCAGCGACTTCTTTCTCAGCAGCAGCTAGACATGTCATTAGAGTACCCCCGAACTCCCCCCCTCCCTGTGTTCACTTCTACTTAAGATCGCAAAACTGTAGCAATCTTCTTGGCCAACCCAGGCCAAAGTACTTCCAACTTTGGACAGTTTTTAATCTGACAGGTGGGTTTCATGCAGTGCTGAGAGATGAAAATAAAGCCCAGATCCCCAGAAACACTTCCCAGTCTCCCTTCAGAGAGTAAACGCTTCCTGTACATTAATCTTATACAATATGCTGCCATTTACAAAATGCAAAAAGGTTCCTTCTCTTTTTTTATATGCTACCGCTATGAATCTCTTTGAACCTCTGCTTTGGTTGTCTGGTGCGTAGAGGTAGTGGACCTACTCCGAATACACTTCTTACAGTCCCACCTAAAAACTTGCATTAACTCAAATTATTTTCCAAGCTAAGGGAATTTATTGTGGATTTCACACTGTGGGCCTGCTACTCAACAAGCCAACAACCACAATCATCCCTTCCACGGATTACAGATTCTCTTTGACATTTCTTCTAAGTGCTCCTGAAATACAAATTCTGTGGCAGGCAATGGATCAAAGGCATAATCCACATTCATTTTTAGGCTTCCTCACTTTGTCTAAAAGCTATATGATTGAGTAAACCAACGGGAGAAAGCTGGAGTGCATCACAGGGTCGTGAGGGAGGAGGGTAAGCGCTTCAGACTGCATTTATGCACTAGAAACAGAAAGCCCGGTGTCCAGAAGCACTCCAAATCGTCCAACTAAACTCTCTAAGCCTGTTTCCTTTACACCTCTGGTGGCCAAGCTAAAAAAGTCAACCATTCTGAAGTACTGAACCAATAACCTAGACTGTAAACCCCCCCAGTAATGCTATAATTGATGGAGGCCCTAGTTAAGATGCCTCACCTCATTTCCCACACATTTTCTAACCCATTTTAACGCTTCTTTCTTCAGAAGGATTTTGCCTGTTACACTGAGGGCTATGCAGCAAACTAATTATCTTGTTCAAATCCCCATTGTAACGTCCCCGCCTAATCCTATTAGGCATAAGAATGTGTGTTTCTTTTTAATTGAAGAATCGGTATTCAAATTCAAACAAAACAAAAACAAAACAAAAAAAAGTATTCACAGGACATGATCCAAGAGCACCCTCTAACTATAGATTTGACAAAGGCGGCTGAAGTGCACGGTCGAGGTTTTCTGCCTTGCCAGGATATTGTAAAGACTTTCACGGGGAGAACAAACTTCTTGGTGACAGCTTTCGGCCATCTTTAAATACAGTATCCGCTCAAGAGCTGTGACTACAATTCAGGAAAGTTTGGAACGCTTTTCTTGCAGTGGATCCCATTGAACCCTGACCCCTGGTTAACAGCTCAACTTCTTCCCCTCCCCCTCCCCTTTTTAATGAACATTTTAATGAAGAGGAAGACAATATTGCAATGTGTCAAAGAAGCTATAGGAAGTGCAGGAAATGAACAACTGTTAGTACAGGGCCTCCACAGGCCCTCCAAGTTCTATTTCTCTGTCTTCAAAGAGTCTTCAGAAAGTCTGACCAAAGGGCCTCTCACGCCCCCTTCTCCCTCCCCCTGTCTGCTGAAGACACCAGGGCTGCGGCATCCTGCTGTCCAGTATTGAGTGAACTTTAATCACTTTTCCTATGCTGTTCACAGTGAAAAGCCTGCGGTCACAGTAGACGTTAAGGAGTATGAAATTTATCTGACTTCCACAATGGAGGAGTTCTGGCCTTCCATTCCTGCTGTTGCAAAGACGGCTGCTCCGGGGACAGCTATTCTCTTCTCCAAAAACAAATATTTGCTTTTTTTTTTTTTTTTTTTGCAGATGGACACTGCTGCCTCGAAGCATCCCTTTTCACTTTGCCTCTTTTGCTTTTATGTTTTTTTTTCGTGAACTATTAACCTACAGTTTTCGTTATTCCAGCAAAAACGCTCATGGTCTACAGAAAGACATTTCATTTTGTAATTGAAAACATGCTGTTTTGCCAAAAGAAGGCTTAAAAATGCAGTTACATTTCACATAAGTGATAAGCTTTGGTTAATTGGTTGCCATAGAAGCAAATTCTCATGTAGGAAGATAGAATTTTACTTAATGCGTCTTCCTTCAGAAATGTCACGCTGCCAAGACAAAAAAAATAAGACTGTTTATACACTATGAGCTTGATTTTATATGACACAGTGCCTATGTGAAATGTCTAAAAAAGCACCTCTTTTAAGCCTGTTTTATAAAGGCAACATCGGTGCCCATGTACCTTTATAAAATAAGCGCTGCGAATCACCCCGTCGCACAGAAAGCACCAAAATTCACACCTGCTCTGAAGAGGTTGTAAATGCTTGTGCATTCTCTATGCATGTACACAAATATATGGATTTAGCTCATGCTTTTTTCAGTGGTAACTCAAGGAGAATTCATTCAAGATTTTAATGTGTGCTAATGAAGTTAACGCATTTTAAGAGCCCAAAAACTTTCTTTTTTCTATTGGTGCAGTAGCACTTAACACACAAATTCATTAACGTGCACTAACATTTAGTAAACATGCCCCAGAGTTTATACCTGAGGCAATGGTGGGCGAAGTGACATGCCCAAGATCACAAGAAGGGCCAGCAGGATTTGGACCCTGGTTTCCCTGGTTCTCAGTCCACTGCTCTGACCATTAAGCTACTCTTCCACGCCAAGAAGTATTAATTTGGAAGGGTTGTTATCAATGCGTGTTTCAGGAATAATGCACTATTTCAGTTAAATAATACATGTTAAATGGAAAAATCATGTGTTATTTGCCCTTAATGCACATTTTGGAAGCACAACAGGAGCTAAATGAATGCAAAGCATCTCATTATTATGCATATTTAATAAGGCAGCTTGTATTTAACTTTGCAAGCTGCGCTGTTCTTAGAAAGATAACTCCAGCTGTGAGTTGGCATTATTTTTCTCCCTGGAATATCGGGTCACTAATGCTGGATCTGATGCTCCCGGGGACCATCCTAAAAGGGGCTGGTGGTCTAATAGATGATCCTGCCCACCCCCGATTCGCCCCAGCACAAACCCCAGACTCAAGCAAAACTTATCACCAAATCCAACCACCCCTCAAACTAGAAAACCTCTCCCCAATTTAAAGTCCCTTCAAATCCAGCCCCCTTGATCCAGGACCCCCTCCCACAGTCTGACACATCACCCCTTGAAACAGACCCTCCACCTGCCATTCCCCCTTCTGGCACTATGGGTGGGCTGGGAGGGGCAGAAGTGATCCCCAGTTGCTCATGCACTTTAGACTGCTGGCTTGAAGATGGCCTCAATGACCCCAAGCACTGTCACCCTAGTACCACAAGAGGACAAGCTGCCAAAAAAGGCCCTTGCTGAGAAGGGAATGAGGAGTGGAAGGTCTGTTTCAGGGGGTGAGATGCTAGCTAAAGGGGTGGAGTGTCTGGACTGGTGGGCTGAATTCAGGGGGGAAGGGTTAGAGAGAGGGTTGGAAGTGGGGGGGGGGGGAAGGATTCTTGATCTGAGGGCTGATGGGGAGATTGTGTCTGGTTCAGAGGGTAGCATGATCAGGAGGGGTTTTCTGGTTCAGAAGAAGGGTCAGATTCAGGGGTGAGAAATTTCTTTGGATGGAGGGGCACTGGGGGTTTTAAGGGTGGGTGGGATCATGTATAGGCCACCAACCCCTGTAAGGCGCAACAGGCTTGACTTAGGACCCACTATCTTTCCATTTCTGAAACAAGGAATGATGATGTTCCTGGTGGTTGCAACACAAATTTATGTTTGCCACAAGAATGGCTAAGTTCAGGTACTTAAGTACTGCAGATTAGGGATTCCCAGGGTAGATATCGCCAATGTAACATGCAAGATTTTACCACAGCTTAATGTCACCTTTCCAACGGTACTCACAGCCCTTTTATTTCTGTGGCGGCAGTGGCACTTAATGCGTGTTAATGAAATTAATCCTTGTTAAAACCTTTGGTGAACATACCAATAAGTGTTGACAAAGTGGCTCATAAATGACTTGCAATATACCTGTTAAAAAGAACTCATGATCAGGGGGCATGAGCATTTAATCAACTTATTTTCCTTTCCTTTGCATGGTTCTTCAGTTTTAATTTGCTTGTAGATTAATCTGAATTATTTCTGACAAGGTATAGAACTTCCCTTCAGTGATCTGCTGAAAAGTTTTCGAAATCAAATTATCCACAACAGCTGTATGAAATATTGTTACAACCCACATTTTTTTTTTAGACTCCATCTACCACTTCATAAACAACTTCAAGAACAATGAACAGAGAAACATCTTCTATCTTCTGGCCGCCAGAGAGGCTGCAGGCCTCAAATAATAGCAAATCAGTTTGCTCCCATTCCACTATTATGGCACCTCGCTGCCTGAACAGGAGAGGAGATGGTTTAGTTTTGTTTGCACACAGTAGAGTAACATGGGACAGCTTCAACAAGGGAAGCAAAAATATTACACAGAAAGCATGGCACTAAAAACATTAACAAAGTAAGGAAACCACACAAAAAACGCTCGTTCCATAAGAACAAGCCTGTGCTGGAAGAGAATGAAAAGTGGTCTTTCTTTGTGACCGACCATGAGCACCGCATGCTACAACGTAATCTGATCCGCAAACCACAGTGATAACTGCCATAACAAAGGACAAACTGGAGCCCTAAGTGGCAGTAATGACAAGCTGCCACTTCAGCATGTCAGCAACATCCGAGTCATGCAAAGTCTAGGATCATGCGGACACCTTTGTCGTCTCCCTGAGGCTCCATAAACAATGTGTGTTCTAGAATCCCTTTTGGATAATTGATGACGTCATTTCCAGGTTAACATTAATCCTACACAAATACTCTTCCATAAAACACACTTATCAAAGCAAAAGAAGTACTGGCGTAAGGGCAATGCAGTCTGAAAATGTGTCAAGCGGGGGGGAATTTCAGAACGGGCGCCTATGTGCAATATCTGAGAAGGCGACTATCTTGAGCTTACTTTATAGAGACAACATGGTAGCCAGGGCAGTTTTAAGATGTTGGTGCCCATGGGCATGGCCAGAGTGATGGGGAGAAGTAGTTTCTTCCCCAGACATCATAAAGCAAAGCAAAAAGGTGCTGGTACTCGTATGCAGGGCTCTATGCACAGATCGCTAAAAGTAGGATGCAATTTTTGTTCAGTTCCTTTTTATACAAAGAGACCCCTTATAAAATTATATAAGCAGGCTTCACGGCAGAAAACCCCCATTTAGACCCAATCTAGAAATGCCCGCACACTGCAGTGTAGATAGATTATGTATATAGTTAACCCAGTTATCCAAGTTTGTACTCCTGTTCAATGTAAAACCTGACAGTTTGTCGTAATGGTCATTTTGTTATGATGTAAACCGCGCTGATTCTAAATAGCGCGGTATATAAGAAACTGTAATAAATAAATAAATAAATAAATAAAAGGCTAGGGTCCTGGAGAAGACAGAAATATAATCACTGCTGTTCTTTTACTTCTAACCACATAGGGGCACTCACAGGCTTTAGAATGACGCTCCGTTAAACAGGCAAATAGCCTGGGCATGATGCTTCTAAGGATGATAATCACAAACCACCAAGAAAGATATTCTAGCAGTAATCTTTTGGGATTTAAAGCAATGCTGGTAGAAGGTATGCTGCTCCTCTCTAACCAATCCGAGCTGAAAGGTGACAGTCAACAGGCAATGCACAGGCTCCCCTCTCAGCCGCAGACTTTCAAGGCGGGAGTTTCTTCTCTTCCGAAGAGGGAACCAGTCAAAACTAATTGCCTGTGTGGAAATTTTGTAGCTGCTTCCTAGGCAAACATCTTAGTTTTAGGAGAAGAAAGGAATTAGCTAAAAAGAATTTCAACACACACTGAAAACAAATTAACAGTGGCATATCTTTTTAAAATATTTGGCTTTCCCAACAGCTCCCGACTCCGATGTGTCCAGAATTAGTTTAAAGTGTTTTCCGGATGCTGGGAAGTGCTCCACTGCACCTCTTGCCAAACATACATGGGGTGTGCATCAGAATATTTTCAAGCACACCCTGGCATGTGTTACTTCTTATATATAATTCTCAGAAGGACTGCGAGGTCAAGTGTGCAACACAGGCTTCAAATTTAGCTAATATATGCTTTAATTAGCACACTTTCCTCCAAGGACAGTGTCATTAACTTGGCGTGTTTCATCTGCCTCTTTTCAGTGTTTTGACACTAATCATTTGCCTTCCTAGCTGTAACCCATTAAGGGAAGTAGGCAAAAGAGCGACCCAACACCCCAAAAATGCAATTAGTAAATCCTACGGCATCTGCCAACCATCCACAGTGACGGTTTTAATGCTTATATTTATAACACAAATATTCAGACTTTTTGCCCACAGTATATGTATACAGTTTTTCAATTGGGGTTCATTTAATGAACAAAAATGTGGACCTGCTGCTTTCCCTTGTGGCTAACTCCACTTGTTCAAAGTTTTTGAGAGGTTTTGAACACTGCAGCTCTTAAAAGAAATTTGGCCTGCAGCTGTTATTAACTAGATCGGGATGGAAGGGACCTCCATTGACAAGCACCTCATGTAGAGAGGTTAAAAAATTGTTACCATATGCTTTCAAAGTTTTCTCTAACTCACAATGTTGAGGGTTTGAAAAAAAAAAAGAAAACCCACAACACGGCTTTCAAGATCTCCACGCAGATAGCACATCTGATATGCAAAGCTTTATTTTCCCACCTCTACCTCCAACCTCTCAAGCAGCCTCTCTACTCAAGCTCTCTGAGCTCTCTGGTAACCCCTGGCTGGCCTCAGTGACAGAGGGACACCTCCTTCAAAGCATACCCTCATCATCCTTGCTTGACTGGTAGGAGCCAAGACGGTAATGTTAGTTGCCTTTCCTTTTCCTCCATCAGAGCACTGCAGCCTTGGCTAGAGGGCTGGCTGACATTTTGACACTTAGAATTTTTTAATGCTTCAAAGGAAAATAGGAAACTTAAGCATCAAACCTTTTTAGTCTATAATACAACCCACCTAAAATTTTACATTTTTCACTTGATTTCATGCATGGCCTAAAATTACGATTTCAAAGGATCGTACCACCTTCTCCACACTATATCGCCATGTCTTCCATTTAAACAATAACGTAGCCTCTCTTAAACCATGCATTAGCCAACCCTTCGGGCACACCATGGGGGTTATTTTAGAAGCCTTATTCACAATTTGCATGTGTATAATCAGGCAGATACACATTTAAATCGTATTCGCATATAAATAGCCATTGCAGAAAGGGCACAATTTCCATGTCCTTGGTAACAGAAGCATTGAGGAGAATGTCAGGGGCATGGACAGGCAGGAGAAAAATGCTCCCTATTTCATAGAGCCAATGCTTGTGTAAGCCCAAAAATTCCCAGGCCCAAATTTACACCTGCCCCCTGGCATGTGTAGGATTTTTAAAAGTGTGCATTTTGGCCAGTCCTTTTCGGGGGAGAGGGGTATTAAGGAGATTGTCCTCCTTAATCCTCCATTGTTTATTTCCCCCTCCAAACTGAAATGAGTTAAATATAGTGTGCTCTGTAGTTACGTAGCAGCACCTGTATGTTTAATTTTGCAAAATTGCTCACATGCACGTGTCGACATTTACACATGCTGAGGGATATTCAAAGGCATTTACACGGTTATATGCTCATATAACCCCTCTTCTCAAGTCATTTCATTGGCTCCCTATACATTTCCATATCCAGTTCAAACTTCTCCAACTGACCTATAAGAGCACTCATTCTGCTGCTCCTCACTATCTTTCCTCTCTTATTTTTCCCTACACCCCAGACTAGGAACTCAGTTCTTCTGGAATAAGAACATAAGAAATGCCATAGTGGATCAGAGCATCAAGCCCAGTATCCTGTTTCCAACAGTGGCCAATCCAGGTCACAAAAAGGCACACAGGTTCCATGATGCTCATGCCGAGGTAAGCAGTGGATTTCCCGGATCCTCTTTAATAATGATTTATAGGCCTTTCCTCCAGGAACTTTTCCAAACCTTTTTTATGCCCAGCTATACTAACAGCTTTTACTGCATCCTCCGGTAACAAATTTCAGAGTTTGATTACGCATTGAGTAAAAATATATTTTCTCTTACTAGTCTTAATGGGTTACATTGTAGCTTCATTGTGTGTCCTCTAGTCTTTCTACTTTTTGAAGTAAACAACCGATTTATGTTTACCCGTTCCACTCCATTTATTAATTTATAGACCTCTATCATATCCCCCCTCAGCCATCTCTTTTCCAAGTTAAAGAACCCCAACCATTTAAGCCTCTCCTCATAGGGATATCCTTCCATCACTTCTATCTATCCCCTTCTCTTCTACTGCCAACTCCAGACTTTGATCTTTCTACCTTGCAGTTCCTTATGCCTGGAACAAATTACCTGAGTCAGTACAACAGGCTTTATTTTTGGTCCTTTTCAAATCCAGGCTAAAAACTCACCTCTTTGAGGCAGCTTTTGGATCCTGATCTGTGTAGTCTCCTGTTCTCCAACTACGTGTTTCCTTACCATTCCCATGGACATATCCTTGTCCCCATCTGTTGTGTTGTTTGTCTTGATTAGATTGTAAGCTCTGATGAGCAGGGGCTGTCTTTTACATGTTTCTTTCCAGTGCTACTAAGATGCGGTCAGAATGGAGTATGTCTCAAACTCAATGTCTCAATGACTATCTCCATGTACATCTTCTGTTTTCTAAGACACCTTTTTTCGTTCAATTATTTCACACACATGTACATATTAGGCGCAATTCCAACATCGATGTGTCAGCCCTCTGTGCGTCCGATCGGAACTGGACGCACAGAGAGAGCCGCGATGTTGATCCTGCAGGGCACGTCTAGCCCCGCGGGATTAGAATCGCAACTAGGCCTGTACGTGCAGGCCACGACCCCAATTCAGTTAGGACTATAGAATGGAGACGCGGCACCATGGCGTCTAGTTGCCATGGCACCACGGCTCCATTGAAAAGCCACGATCCCTGGCCACCAGTTGCAAAGGTGCTTTCCCCACAGCCCAACCCATGATCTGACCTCCTAAGGCTAGGGTTGGGCTGTGGGGAATGTCCTCTGCCTCCCCCACCATCTCCCGCCAACTAGGGGAACTTATTCCACCTCCGAATCGGCCCTGTACATCCAAGGCCGACGACCGCCCACTGCCCACCTTAACACTGCCCCCAATCCACCCCTTTCCCACCCTGTATACCTTCCCCATACAATGTGTGGGGAACGTAGACAGGATTGGGAAAGGGCCCGAATAGCAGGGATGGAAATCCCAAAGGAACATCCATCCCCGCTATTCGTGCCTCAGAATGACCCTCATTCTCTTTTAGACTTATTCAGGCACATCATGCACATTCACATGGACTTTGCATCCGTGGTTCCCAAACTTGGGGTCGGGACCTCAAATGGCATCACATAATCAGTGGATGGGGATCAGAGAAACATGGCCATTTCCCCTTCTCTCTGGACTTTCACTATAACCTATGCCAAGTAGTGACAATCACCGGTCAGCATGTGACCTGTGAGACAGTGAACATTCATTGGTCCTTTCCCCCCTCCTGAGTAAGTTTCCTGTTGGACTGGAAACCCATGCTGAGTACTGGAGTCTGTAAGTATACACTGCACATCGACACAAGGGACCCTGTGCTGACTGCTGCTGAAGTTGCCGTTACTGTCACTACTGCTTTCCTTCTTGAGATGAGTGGAGGGAGGGGAAGGGGCTGGAGACCTGCTGTTTTGATTTCATCATCATTTGGGGTCACGTGAATTTTCAGTTGTTAAAATGGGGTCATACAGGATAAAAGATTGCAAAAGGCTGCTCTACACACTTTTTAAATGCATGCATGCAAACCTTGCCTCTTTTGAGTGAGGTATATGAATATCCTTTGTGCCATTATACCAAAACCTCTGCCTCAGGATGGTATGTCCTAAGCCCAGTTTTGTGGAGCATCTAAATCAGACATTCAAAATCTGTAACATATTTTCCTAAAGGCTCACTGAACACAGAAACCTCTGTAAAATACATAGAAAACACTGGAACATACACTGGAAGAGAGATTTCACAAAGCTTTGCACGTGTAAGCGACAAGAGCTTGCAAAACTGCACATATAAGGGAGCCAATTAAGGATCTTGGTTCCAAAACTTTATGTGTTGGGGGTGGGGGTGACATTTTCAAAGCAGTTAATGCTGCTGAATATCCTTACAGATCGCAAAAGAACACCCTGGTTAAAATCATGGCAGTCTGTGGGTGGATCTTCTACCTTGCTGGAACAGACTACCTGTGTCAATATGTCAGGCTCCACCTTTGGTCCTTTTTAAATCCCGGCTACAATCTTGTTTTTTCAAGGTAGCTTTTGAATCTTGACCTCCTCATTCCCCTGCAAATATATTTTAATCATTTCCCTTAAGAATTCCCCAGTCCCCTATTTAATCCGTTTCTCTGTCTTAGCAGACTGTAAGCTCTGTGTAGCAGGGACTGTCTTTTATATGTATTTCTACAGCACTGCATATGCCTAGTAGCCAGGACCGTGCCTAACCCAGTGTGAGCAGTGCAGCTGCACAGGGCGCAAAAATCTGGGGGCGCAGTCAGAAGGGACTGGAAATAGGTGAGGCCGGGGGATTCAATAATTAACTATACCTCTGCGAACTGGTTATATTTGGCATCCAGATCCTCTGCCTCCCAGTGAACTGGAGTCTGCACTCGTTATTATAACTCCAGCCGCGGTACCTTTCTCTTTCGGTTCCCCGTTTCACGTTTAACAGCGTGGGCTTTGCGATCGTGCCGTCGGGCAGCTGCAGTTTAGTAAAGCCGCGGAACTGAAAGAAAAACATCCCGCGGCTGTGTGGAGAATGGGGCCACGGTCCAGACGAGTCTACCTGTACTCTGATAAACGGTGAGTGCGGGGGAGGGGGGGGAAGGACTGCTGCTCTGAGGCACTGGGGGGGGGAAGAGAAGGCATGGGAGGATTGCTGCTCTTGGGCAGGGGGGAGAGAAAGCATTGGGAGGACTGCTGTTCTCGGGGGGGGGGGGTGGAGAAGGCATGGGAAGGACTGCTGCTCTGGGGTAGGGGGGTAGCATGGAAGGGCTGGAAGCAAATTCATGCTAGGAGGGATAGGGCCTAGAAGGGAACTGATGCTAGAAGGGACAGGGACTGGAAGGGAGCGGATGCTGGTGAAACCTGGAAGGGGGTAAGGCTGGGGAGCTGAAAGGGGGCAGATGCAGCGATCAGAGTGGAGAAAAATGTTGGGGAGGAGGAGATATATTTTGTGTAAGAAGGAAGAAACGAGGTGGATGTAGAGAGAGAATGGAAAAATATAAGAGACAATAGAAGAAAGGATAAATGGACAACAGACAATGGAGAGTTAGCAGAATATATGAATTCAGAAAGCAAAAGAGAGAGACTGAGGCAATTGTGACAAAAAAAATAAATTGCCCAAACAACAAAAGGTGGAGAGAAATTATTTTATTTTGAATTTACTAACTGGAATATGTAAGTTCTGGGAAATGTTCATCACTGATGTCTTTGTGTTTGTTCACTACAAGAGGGAATGAATTTATAGTTTTATTTCTCCAGTGTTGTGGTGCTTTCCAAGTTTGGCTTTTGGGGGTTCCCAGTTCAATCATGGCCTTCATATTTCTAAACTGTGATCCCTTGTTCTGTATTTGATGGTCTGTCTATGTTTTGCATTTATCACCGAGCTGCGATATTCTGTTTGTGTAGTTTCTGTGTAGGAGTCTTACTTGATCTCTTTTCCCAGAAGATGTATTGATTTTCTGAGGTATATTGGATTTATTTTGCAGTGCTGCCTTTTGATATGAAGAGTCTGGTGCTGTGTGAGTCCTGGTAGTGCTGTCATGATATGGCAGGTTTAGTACAGGTTCTAAGTGAGCAGGGCTTTCTAATGTAACTGGTAGTTGACACTGGAGGATGGTAATGTAGAAATATGGCAACCTTTCTTTAACCTTACTGCCCATGAAAATGGTATTAAGACACTTGCTCATTGAGACGTGTTTACTAAAGGTTAATGCGTATTCACAATTGTTAACACGCACTAAGTGCAGCAACCCCCATTTATTTCTACAGGTGTAGTGGCATTTACCGCACATTAATATTTAGTAAACATGTCCCTAATTCATTGCTGGGACAAAAAAGAGCTCCTTTGGAAGCCTGAAGTTGACTGTGGGTTGCATAGACTCATAACTTTAGTTTTTATACAGGCCTATTGCCTAATACAACTATTTCTTTTGTTTTATGTTTTCAGTTTGTTATTGTCGAATTTATTGCTATGAATGTTATTTTGTAAGCCTCTTAGATTATGATAAGTGGCATAGAAATGCTTTTAAATAAATAAAACATGTAACTGATAAAAGTCTGATGTCATGGGGGGGGGCACCAGTTTCAAAAGTCGCACAGGGCGCAGTTCTAGCTTGGTATGGCCCTGCTAGTAGCACTATATAGATGATTAGTAGGTGTAGTAGTAGGGTTAGGGGTGGTGACGGCTGCTAACTATCTGTGTAGCAGTGATATCCAGCAACTAACTGGATAGCTAAACTGCCTATCATTAGGTCAACTGAATAGCTGTCCTAACTTTAGCCCATTTTCACGATCCGGTTTGCAGCTGAATACCACTACTGACCGGACGGCGATGCCACTATCCTGTGAGCCCAGCTATTCAGCATCAGAAACTGAATATTTTCTGTTGCCGAACATCTGGTTTTACATAAAGCAGGGACACTAGTCTAGCCGCCTCTGTTGAACATGCCCCTCAATCTTTCTGCTGTTTGAGGGAGTTTGGAAGACCAGAGAGGTAAGCGCAGTCTCCCCTTCTCAATGACACCTCCAAAACCCAGCTCCAAACGAGCAGTTAACTGAGAGCTTCAGACCACAGGTGTAAATTCTAGTGGGGAAATAGTTTGAACTATACGTCAGTTTCTGTTGCAAAACAGAAAATATCTGAACAATTTTAAGGTCCACTAAAACCATGCTGAGAACACACCTCTTCTAATCGATGTGCGGAATGCAAACATATCTAAACAGTGCCTCTTCTAAAATCACCACCTCTTCATGAATGCTGATTTACATGTGTAAACCTTCTAGAATTGTTTCCACATACTGTTATTAACGCTCATTTTATCCTAGGAGTCTTGGAGCACAGACTGATTTGGCAGAGTAATATAAAAGCAGGTGCTATTTATGAAGGGACTGTGTAATGCCACCGAAAAAGTAATGAAGCATACATAAAAAAAAAAACATTATCCCTTCTTAAATGTCTGCATTTAACTGGTCTTCCCTAGCTCCCAATTAACAATCAGGATCTCAAAGGTTTATCCCAGCTAAAACCAATTATTCATCCAAAATCCCCCATTACCTGCACAAATTCAGCCAGGTAAGAAGGAAACTGGAGGAGGAGGAAGGGAGCAAATTTAGTTGGCTTTGCTACCCTTCTAAATTTATGTGAGTCCATTTATGCAAATTAGCTGTCCTAAGTCTACTCACATAAAATGGCGGCACTTTTAGCCATATGGAGGGTAAGTTCACTTCGTGCCTACCTAACTTGCATTTTTGCATGAGCATTTTATGCTTATTTTATAAAGATAAGTATGCACATGCTTAACTTTCTAAAACATTAGTGTAAGTGGGAGAGAACGCACCTTAAGTTAAGGCGCAATGATTTACACAGCCTTAGACTGCTCTAAATGACCATGCTTACTTTATGGAGAGAGGAGTGGCCTAGTGGCTGGGGCAAGTTACTTCAGGCTGGAGTGTCAGGGGTTTGAATTCCACTAGAGGACAGCAACCTTGGGCCAGAAGGGCTGGGGTTTCTATTTCACAGGTGATCCTTATGGCCTTGGGCAAGCCACTTAACCCTCCATTGCCTCAGGTACAAAAACATAGATTGGTGAGCTCTTCAGGGACATGTACACCGCTTTGACTAGTAGAAAAGCGGTATATAAGCCTAGTTAAATAAATATATTCTATAATCTATGCACATACTCGTTTCACACCACCCAGCTTCCACCCAAACTCTACCCATGTGCACACCCCTGGTGACAGCATGCATGATACAAGCATCCATACTCTCACACTAAATATCAACATTTAGGAATGTTGTTGGTGCCTAAAAATAGATGTCTCTTCATAAAACGACCCCTTGAATGTCCTGCTAAAAGCACCCAGGCAGATTTAGATGGCTATGTTGCTCAGCAAGCTATTCAATATTGATCTCTTTCTCTCCAATTGCTTCTGATTTTCACCATTGTTTTATTATCAGCTATGAAGAATTCTTAATGTTATTTTATTTTCTTTTTTTCCCCATTGCTTCCTGTGTTGTTGGGCAGTAAGTGCTCTTCTGTATATTTAAGTAAGGTACTGCAATGACTGAAATAGGCACATTTGTTTTTTCTGCTTCTTGCCCTTAGTTCAAGATGGCATCATGGCAAGAGCATGTCTACTGTGTTTCCTTTATCCTACCACAAATGTTCAGGAAGAGAAGAGCCAGCTCATGAAGGCGTAACTAAGTCTCCAAAAAGAGCTAAAAACATACATGTTCACTGAACACTAGAGCACCAATTTTTCCCAAAAACAACCCCACCACAGTCACCACCCCAACATCTAGTCTAGTCTAGGATCCCCCAATTAACTGCCCCCCTTAGTAAAACCAGCTCAAACTATTCTCACATTCTATCAAGAAACAACTTCCGGATTGTAATAGGAATGTACCTAGTTGATGTAAATAGTTGATTGTTACTATAATTCAGTCACATGTTCATGTAAATGTTTTAATTCATTCTGTTTCATGTAAAGGTTTTGTTATAATGTAAACCGCCCCTGGAAGGGGCGATATAGAAAAATCTTGCAAATAAATAAATAAAATAAATAAGTCGAGGGTTTCTCAAAATATGCAGAACCTTCGAGCTACATGATTATTTGTATTTAATGGTGACATATGGGATCAATTTTCAGACAGGTATACAGTCACCAAAATCTGGTGATTTCAGGAAGCATTCTGCTCAAAATTTACCATGAAATGTACTGCCTGGAACTGCAGAAGGGAAAATTACTGCCCAGGACTGAGACATGTAATTCTGTGTCTGTAATTCTTGTGCCGAGAAGTAATTGTTTTGCCTTAAAACTGGAATGGGCTTGTTCATAGAAAGATCTGTTTTAATAATTCAGCAGAAAACAGCCTGCAACTCATCTTTCAATATGAATGATTAGAAGAGGGAAGTACTTTCTGATTACAGATTTAAATCAAGGATGTTGGCTCCGTAGGGGTGCTCGCTATCTTAAGAAGGCTAATGCCAACTCCTGCAGATCTTGCTTGAACCACTTACCTAAATGTCAATAGCTCCACACATAACTGAACAAGTAGAAGTTGCTGAAATCTATGCAAACTGACATCAGTGCTATTATCACCTGTTGAAGCACATTTTTGCTGGTCTTATAATTCCAAACGGCACTTTAATAGTACTTTCATGCTGGGTCTTTACTGAAAGCAATTTGCAATAATTGCGTACCTGGTTATCCATCACATTTGGGGATTTGATTAATATATTTACATTGTTAAGCAGCTATGATGATATTTAGTACTCTCAATAGTGTGGAAATCTCTCGTGTGTCTGGTTGCCCAGGCAACTAAAATTTGATTCCTGCCAAGTGAGCTTATAGCAGTGGCCCTCTGTGACCTGAATTGTATTTATTTTATTTACTATCTTTGATACTTTTCCCTTTCACAAACAGCCCTGTGTGGCTTACAAAACATAGTTGATGCATACATTCATAGATGAATTTAAAAAATAAGAAGACTACTTCCTAAATCATCACCCGTATTCCCCATTCCACAGATCGCATCTTATCCTACCAGATCCCAAACCTTCCGGAAAGGCCCAGTCAAACAGCCATGGTTTTCCTTTGATTCTCAATGACAGGTAATTCTGATCCAGTCTTAATTCTGATGGAACCAAATTCTACTGACTGCTTGGTCGTCATGAGTAGACGCCCCCTTTCTAGCCAACTTCCACCTTACTTCAAATGGATCTAGAATCTGGAGTAGAGCCTGCATTGAAGAACTTAATATTCTCAAATCTTTATATCTGAACAAGCAACCAAATAATTTGAAGCCCACCCCAAGCTGCTTCAAATACTAAATAATAAATTATGAAAAGTGACCTAGAGGTCGCCAGCAGTCAATGCAACAGAATAAATACAGGAGTTACATGATCCCCTCTCCCCTCTACCAGTCAACCTTTTAGCTGTAATATTTTGGATAATCCAGAGCTGCCCTCAGATTTTTTACTTGGTTAAGTCCTGATATAAGATATTACAATAATAATCGGTTCTATTAATCACCAGGGAGTACATAATAGTTGACAAATTCTTTGTTTCTATAAAATATGGAAGGTGACAAAGCTGTCATAAATTGGTAAAGGCTCCTCAGACCATTCCTGAGATTTGTTTCTTCATACACAACATGAAATCAAGAACTCCCTCCCCCGCATCAAATTCCAAAAGCACTCCTTTGGCAAAAGCTGCACCTCCTTCAAGTGTTGTTGGATCTCCAAATCACTACCTATTGTACCAAAGCACAACAATTTGCTGATTTTTCTGAATTTTGTTTCAATATGTTGATCCTAAATCACTTCAGTACATCAATTAAGGTGAAGGAGGTAAGGGGATTTGGAGTTAGCTGAGGCCTTTTCAGTTACATTCAGGTTCTGTAGGGATTCCCCTGTCCCCTAAAAGATTTGCAATCTAAGTTTGTACCTGAGGCTATGAAGAATTAAGCGATTTGCCCAAGATCACATGTGGGATATGAACCCTGGTTTCTCTGGTTCTCAATCAAGAGAAATTCTTTGATAATGGACAAAGAAGATTGTCTCATTAGCTGGTAAACTCCTTTAGTCAGAAAGTCATAAAAGCAGACTCATGTTTTGCAAGAGTGTCCATAGTTTCTTTACATAAGAATCTCTACAGATTATTTCCATTGAGATCAGAGAAAAAAGAATTTCAGACACATTCCATTGGGTGATGTCTTCTTAGGGAGTTGGATTTCCATAAAAAGTCTTCTTAGGGAGTTGGATTTCCATAAAACCAATAAGCCATCTTGGATCAGGTTCTCTCCCTCCTTCTATCTCCTATCCTTGAGTGTGGCCAAGCATCAAGGACAGAGATCCCTGGCCTCCAGAAAAAGAAGCATTCTGCTGAGTACTTGTGACCTAGACTGGCTACTGTCGGAAACAGGATGCTAAGAGTCCTTCCTCTGACACATCATGGCACATCTTAGTATCATTAATCAGCAAACAGAGCGTCCATCCTGTCCCATTATTATGCATTTGTGAGTGCATATTCGGATTGTCTGGACACTTAAATGTGAAAGCATGCACAAATTGTAGTGAGCACATATACCTATGAATTAACACACATATTATTGACTGCATGTTTTTAATGTGAATAGTTCAAACAAAAAAAAAATGCCTGAAACTAGAGAAAAATGAATTTGAAACAAGCACAAACTGAACTTTATCGGCCGTGCACACCCCTACCCAGCATTATAAAATCACTGAGAGAGAGATCCAAGGAGATAAATGGAAAAAAGAGGAATTGGCCTTATATTCCTTTGTTTCAACACCAAACATTGTCTTAAGTTTCTTAATAGGTGAGCTGGAGACACAGGGAGAACTTCTGGACTGGTGATGCTGCTACAGGGTTGCTGTTCCTACAGGAGCTCAACTGCAGGAGACTTTACCACGCACTGCAACTGTTCCAGAGATGCATTCCAATTATTCTGCAGCACGAGATTTGCACGACTTCGATCAGACCAGTATCTCTAAAGACTACAGTGACAAGGAGCTGGAAGAAAAGGATCCCCTGGTGTGAATGTGAATGTTTCTTGGGACTTTTATATCCGCACAGATTACAAAAGACGAACGTGGAAGTTATTAACATCCATCAGGCATCCCACTAAACTGGCTCCTTATACTGGAAAATACCAGAAGACCTCTATAAACTGAAGAACTCTAAAGACCCTTCCCACCTTTAGAAAAGGCTCCAGCAGCATGAGGTGCGTAGAGGACTCGCAGCTCTCGGATACACCACCCATGTCCTGCTATGGAGTTGGGGTTGCAGAAAGAAAAAAAAAAGTCAGAAGAAAAGTCTGTCAGACTAAGATGATGCACATGTAAGACAAGAATAAAGACTGTTTTCTATGATTATCCAACCTGATGACGCCTCCGTTTTTCTTTATGCTTCATTCTTTCTCACCATCCAATCCTTAAAACCATTTCTCCTCCCCCCTAAAAAGAAACATCCAAAATATCATCGAGTTTATATGTAACAAGCCACTATTGATGGAAGAGGGAAAATGCCAAGGAAGATAAAGCACACCGGCAATGTAAGGTTTAAAGGGTGACTTTATCTCCTAGCGCGTCACAGAACACCAGTGACAGCTACAAATTCTGATAGAGCTCTATCTATGGGATGCTATTAGCAAGAGCATTAAAACAATTCCTGCATGACCCTGATAAGGGCGATCAGGCCCGTAGCAGAGGAGCAAGAGTAATCCTTATTCTGAAGCGAGTACAGATGTGCCAGAGGAGAGGGAAATAAAACAATTCTGAAGGGAATAACAGGAGTAATTTTTAAAGTTATGCGCCATTAACACGTGTAAGTCATCTATTTTCAATGGGCTTTTCCGCATGTACTTTAGCCGGTTGCTAATCTAGAAGTCCGTGTGTCTGGTTGATTTGGAACCACCACACAGGAAAAAGATTTAGGTGTCATTATGGATAACATGTTTAGATTTAGATTTTTTAAAACTTGTTATACCGCTCAATACCCTCGGCCCAGTATGCAGCGGCGGCCAAGAGAGCAAATAGAATGCTAGGCATCATGAGGAAAGGAATGGAAAATAAAACAAAAGATATTATAATGCCTCTATATCGTTCCATGCTGAGACCGCACCTTGAATATTGTGTGCAATTCTGGTCGCCATATCTTAAAAAGGATATAGTGTTATTGGAAAAGGTTCAGGGAAGAGCCACCAAAATGGTAAAGGGGATGGAAGGATACTCCTATGAAGAACGGCTAAAAAGGTTAGGGCTCTTTAACCTGGAAAAGAGACGGCTGAGGGGAGATATGATAGAAGTCTATAAATTAATGAACGGAGTGGAACGGGTAAAGGTAGATCGATTGTTCACGTTATCAGAATATAGAAAGACTAGGGGACATGCAATGAAGCTAGGGTAAATTAGGGGACATGCAATGAAGCTAGGGAAAGACTAGGGGACATGCAATGAAGCTAGGGTAAACTATTTAAGATTAATATAAGAAAATATTTGTTCACTCAACGTGTAATCAAACTCTGGAATATATTACCGGAGGATGTAGTAAAGGCTGCTAGTGTAGCTGGGTTTAAAAAAGGTTTGGACAAGTTTCTGGAGGAAAGGTCCATAAACCATTATTAAGAAGGGACCCAGGATATCAATGCTTGACCCAATACAAGGATTGTGGAACCTGTGTTTTTTGGGGAAACCACTAGCAATGTTCCCTCTAATTTTCTGTAGGCTGTGTGCGCATAAAATATCAGCTGTGTGCAGCTTTTGAAGGAAGGTTAAATTTTTGTGCGCCACATAATGACACTCGGAGTTATATACTTTAAAATTTGACTACACGTCAGAATACAGTATGTACACCACACTGATTTTAATAAAATTAAATGAAAATAGACAATTACTAAATGAAGCGGGAAATTTCTAGTAATTACAATCATAACTTTTAAATTTTAAGACGTCTGTGTTGTTTTCTATCAGAATCAGAGCCGTAATTTTTGTGCTGTCTGTTGTAAAGTATGGGCGCTCACTCGGCGAGGTGTGTGCGCGCACACACGCGCACAGCTTAGAGGGAACAGTGACCGCTAGGTACGTATGACCTAGATTGGCCACTGTTGGAAACAGGATACTGGGCTTGATGGACTTTGGTCTGACCCAGTATGGCATATCTTATGTTCTTATGTTCTTATGGTGCATACTTTCAGCGTGGGAGTGCACCGCAGTGGAGCTTGGGCTGAATATAAGAGGAGCACAAATCTATGTGCATAAATTATAATAAGCGTATGCGTATTCCTTAATCTAGGTGTGAGCATTTATAGTAACTCTAGGGTTTGTGTAACTGATCATGATTGGTTTGGTGAGAGCATCCCAGCACTTCTGCCCCTATTTTATAACATTAAAAGCACACATTTACTCGACTAAGTGTGTTAGAGGCATGGCTACCCGAGCATTAATTAGGCATGTGTTTATAAAATTACTTTCTTAATGCTTTCCACAGAAAATACTGGCTTCACTCGCACCTCTTGCTCCCCCTCACAGCATTTTCTTCAGAGATCTCACCTCCACCTCCCCCTATTCCAAACCAAACCCTATCTTCTTCCAACCCTTTTGCCTATTTCTATCTTCTCCTTTCCCCTCCCCCTCTCAATTCCTGCCCCTCTTCAACCATCCTCCTGCCATTCTCTGAGTCCCTGATCTCTACATTCCCAAATTCCTGTTCAATTTCCAATTCCAGTCCCCCCTCCCAAATAAAAACCTAATTCCTGAGTCAATGCTCTGTTATTCCTCTTGGAGCTTCAAAAGCTACTCTTTTTGAGCGTTCTCTCCTCTACTCTGCCACTTCCATTTCCTCCTCTTCATCAACTTCTACTCCTCCCCTCACTTCTTTTACTTCACTTTCTCTCCTCCCTGCTTTCTCACTTTCCCATGACCATCATCCCCACCCCTGCCTACAGCAAGACCGGCAGGAATGCTAAGCTGATGACCCAGCACTTCCAATCTTCTCTTCTTATAGATAGCTCCTCTCTCCCAGTGCAGTTCAGTTTGGAAATCAGCTGTTTGAATTATGCAGGAGGGATAGAAACCAGTGGTAAGAGGAGAAATTAGAAGCCTGGACCATCTGGCTCTGCTTTACAGTCAGTTGGGACCGTGGGGTGAAGGGCCACCTGGGCTATATTGGGAGCAAGGGATGGTGGGTAATCATGAGGAAGCAGGTGGCACTCCTCAGTGCATGGTCCTCTCTCAGACCGAACAAGTGTCGTACCCCAAAAGTCGGCCCTAAGAGGATAGGCTCATCAGACAGGCACTGCCATGCTGTTCCACACACTGCACAACTTAACCACTTCTAGCTGTTCATATTAAAAGCTACACCAGCAGAGGGAAGGATGCTGGGGACCAAGTTCAATGTTATATATTCCATTCCACTTCAAACTGGATTCCAATGGGCTTCAGATATATGATTGCTACAGAGCCCCTTCCCCCCACCCCATTAGTGGTAATTTAACAATCAGTTCTCCTGCTTAACCTGTACTATAGTTCTGAAAGAAAGAAGGGAGATTGAGCAATATAATTATTACCCAACTGAATTTAACTGTGCCCCTGTCTTCTTCAATGACTATAACTGTACAGCTTACCTTGTCTCTTTTGATTTGATTTTTCTATCCCATTACTATAAACCCCCTTGATGTTTTCTCTCTTAAAGGCAGTATATCAAGCTCATAAACCTAGACCTAAACCATATTGATTTGCAAAGAGGCTAAAGAATCCTCCAAGTTCAGATGGGGAGTCCGCAAAGGAGATGGAAGAGTATGATCAAGGTAAAACAACAAAAAATAAACAAGAGACCAGCAATACTTAAAATCAGAAAGCCCCACTAAAATATGAAACTAGGAGCACTGCTTTTACAGTTGACATTTAATTTTTAAAACACGTGACACTATAAATCATATGTAAACTTACATCAGAACCCTCAAAACCAGAACAAGTTACCCAAACTGTCTCCATGTGAAGGTTATTGATCTCCGATACTCAACTTAAATTTTAACTCACGCTTGTGTGGAACCTCTAGACCAGGGGTTCTCAACCCAGTCCTTGGGACACACCTAGCCAGTCTGGTTTTCAAGATAACTACAATGAACATGCATGAGAGAGATTTGCATACACTGCTTCCACTGTATGCAAATCTCTATCAAGTATACTTAGTGTGTTTATCCTGAAAACCTGACTGGCCTAGTGTCCCAAGGACTGGGTTGAGAACCCCTGCTCTAGATCCATTCTTCCCTCATTCAGAATAAAATGATGAAAAAGAAGGGAATGAAAGTGAAGGGTCTCCATTGCAGTTCAGGGTCACCTCACTTCTACATCATCTATGCCCGAATTCCCTACTACCTTATTTGGTAACTACAAAGCGCTACACTTAGTTATAGCTCTTTCTGCTTAACTGGTGATTTTCTGCTATTTCACACAGCACCTCCATAAAATTATCCTCCTCTCTTATCCATCACATCAATTTTTTCACTCAAACAACTATTTTGTTCCTCGAATGTCTAATATTCTTTTCTGCTTATCAGAGTCTGCAGCACCGATTGCGATTATCAAAACAGAAATCCAGTTTTGCTTTAATACTGTACATATAACTATAAGCCTTTCACATTGCATTCTCATGGTTTATGACGTTACTAGAAAGGTTCCTAAACAAATAACCACCTTGTCTTCTAACAGAGACCTTGTCTAGTTCAATCTATAAAATACCTGTTAAAATGAAAGCATGTAGATTGATATCGCAGTACTTTCCATGCAAATGAATCATGACGTTTTGTATCACCACATACTGCAAACAATGCACTGACCACTAAACTAGGGAAAGAACTCAGTGAACAAGCTCTGGAAATGTGTGCGATAAATCACTGCTCATTTCACACACTCAAGTAAAGGATACTACAGAAGATTAAAACAGAATAAGATACGAACCATCAATCAGCTGGCAATTCCTGCACTCTCATACAGTTTTGGGATTGTGGACTGGCCTCAAAGGTCTTGGAAAACTGGATGCGCGAAGAAGAAAACTCCTCCATGCCCATGAAGTAATTTACAAGAATCAGTGTATGCCTAGACTGTACATCCCTAGAGCTGAAGGAGGTCTAGGCTTCACAGAGATTGATTACACATACAGAGTTAGTATCATAGGCCTCTGGGCCTACATAACAACATCATCGGATCCAAATATACAAAGTACTGAAATATGAACGTAAATGTCCAGAATCTGTCCCCATCATCAAACTTGGACAAGCGTTCCGATGACTAGAAGGAATGTGTGAGAATCCACAAGCATGCACAGGGAAGGAAGCAACAGAATTTGCAAGACAAGAGAAAAAAACTCTTCAAAGAATTAGACCAAAAAACAAGGAAAAATAAGTGGCAAATGCACAAATACAGTTGGAAATACAAAGTGTTACTCCAGGAACCCTTAGTGGATCAAGAACGGATCCATGAATGGTTAAGAAGAGGTGAACTGAAACCGAACGATGAGAGATTGATAGTTGCAGCCCAGGACAGCGGTTCTGGACAAAATGGTTCACAGCGAGCACTGAAAAAACTGGCAACACAGACATATGTTGATTCTGTATGAAAGACCTGGAAACAGTGACTCACCTCATAGCTGGCTGTGAAGTTCTGATGGTGGACAATTTCCATACAGAAAGGCACAACAAAGTAGCACGCCTCATCCATTGGAAACTGTGTACATACTACAACATCACTATGCCTGAAAAGCACTGGGATCATGACCCTAAGAGAGTTACAGAGAAAGAAGAGGTTATGATCACCTGGGACATTCCAATTCCAACAGATAAGAAACTGGATGTGAGGAAACCTGACATAGTGGTAAAGGAGAAGAATACTAGAATGGCATTGATAATAGAGATGTCGGTTCTAAGTGATTATTCTGTGAATCTCGTGGAGAGGCAGAAGATCCTGAAGTACCAAGAAATGCAGTTAGACACCAAAAAAATGTGGCAGAAAGAAACAGAAATATTTCCCATCGTATTGGGAGCCACAGGCTTGATAAAGAAGAATTTCCAAGAACATCTTGATAAATAACCCATAGCTGTTACATCTTACAAACTCCAGAAGGAAGCTCTTTGGCACAATGCAAGTACTACGCTGAGCATTAGCAGTAAATTTGAGAGACTGAGATCATACTCCACATACCCTGGCTTAGAAGTGAGGTTCATGACTGTCACGGTATTCGCAAAACTCACCCATTTGGAGAAACTGCCTCGAGAAAAAGCTGCAAGACCACAATTATGACCATACAGTTTGCCTGAGATTTTATTGCCATCAGCAGCACTATAACCCAGCAGCTCAGCACAGGCAATTCCTGTTCCACTGACTCAATGCATTCAGTAAGGCAGCAAGTGTATAAAATTACTAGGAAGAAAGATGGAGAAAGCAATAGCTAAGGAACAATTCAATGACGATAATGTTAAGCAGGAATAAACTACAAAAGCAAACTGAAAGTTAGCATTTCAAAGCTAAGAAATCAAAGATTTTAAATACACAATGAGACATCAACCTCCTGCCCTTATCTGGCTAATCAAAGCCCTGGCTGCAAGATCTTGGTTGCTAATGGAAAAATCTCACTTGGGGACCTGTCTACTAAAGGATTTTTCGCATTTTATGCCTATGGGGAAAATGCTTAGTAGACAAGCCCCTTGGTTTATAAATGGCTATAAATAATTATCTAATTCTGAAGCACTGGAAGGACTATCCTTGGATTGTTTTGATTTATTTTGCTAAATTTGCTCCAGAACATCCTTCACGGTGATAAAAAGGCCTGTTTAATATGGAAGAGCCAACACAGATTTAGAAAAGGGAAGTTACATATTACCAATCTATCAGATTGTTTGTTTTGAAGGTGTTAATAAACATGGACAAGGGTGAGCTGCTCAATATAGTGTATCTAGATTTTAAGGAGCCATTTGAAAGAATTGAGTTATGGAAGAGGAAGCCATGTTCATTGTGGATCGGACACAGAAAGCTGGACTTGCAATGGAGATAGGAAGAGTGGAGAGACCCAGGGATCTGTACTGAGAACAGTGCTGTTTAACACATTTATAAATGATCTGGAAAAGTAAGCAATAGGTGAAGCAATCAAATCTGCAGAAAGCACAAAATTATTTAAAGTTGTCAGACTGTAAGACGTTGCAGGAGGACTGGGAGACTGCATAGTGTATCTAAATGGCGGATGCAATTTAATGTGGACAAGTTTAAAGTAGGGAAAATAATCCTAACTCAAAGGGGTCTGTTTACTAAAGCATGGCATCTTCCGCCAAGGTCGTTATATTCATGTAATCCCTCTTCTCAAGTCACTTTACTGGCTCCTCACTTTCTGCATCCAGTTCAAACTTCTCCTACTTACCTACAAGTGCATTCGTTCTGCAGCTCCTCACTACCTTTCCTCTCTTACTACTCTCCTCCTCGGGAACTCTGCTCTTCTGGCAGATCCCTTTTATCTGTGCCCTTCTCTGCCACTGCCAACTCCAGACTTTGTTCATTCCACCTTGCTGCTCCATATGCCTGGAACAAACTACCTGAGTCTGTGCATCAAGCTCCTTCTCTAGCCCTATTCAAATCCAGACTAAAAACCCACCTCGTTGAAGCTGCTTTTGGATCCTGATTCTCCTCATCCTCTTGTTTGCTATTTATGTATATCTTACCATACTCTAGTCCCCAGTTCTATGATGTTTTCCATCTTGCTTAGATTGCAAGCTCTGATGAGCAGGGACTGTGTCTTACATCTATATATACAGTGCTGCGTACGTCTTATAGCTCTATATATAGGAAGTGATTAGCAGTAGTAGTCGTAGTAGGTAGTAGTGCATCACATTAACAGCTAACATGGGACAAATGCAAATAACGGGGTGATTTTCAGAGCCATCTGCAGATTGTGTGTTAACTGCATGTGTGGGTGGGATTCAGGCAGAGAGTGGGCATGTCTGCAACGTACAGTTACCACAGGCATTACTAGCACGCGGTAACGGTCAAAGTTGCGCATATCACAGGTTCCACTTATGTGACCTCAATGGGTGACGTTAAGTGCATCAGTGCCACGACCTCTGCAGTTTCACCACACTGCTTGCCAGGGGAATGCTGTGCACACCCCCAACAGCTAATGTGAGGCTTTTGCAGCTAATGCTGCGTTTTATATTCTAACACCCCACGTGATCTGCGAAACTCTCAGTGAACGTGCCCCGAAGTATAAAATGATAGGTTCCACATTAGGTGACACTACCCAGGAAATGGATCTTGGGACTACTGTGGAAACTATATTGAAATCCTCAGCTCAGTGTAGGAAATAATTCAGAAAGGAACAGAAATTGCAATGTGTCTGTACTGATCCATGGTGACACCACACTTTTAAATACTGAATGCAGTTCTAGTTGCTCCATCTTAAAAGAAGATATATTAGAACTGAAAAGGTATAGAGATGGCAACCAAAATGATAAAGGGGGATGGAAAACATTCCTTATAACAGTAAAAAAAAAGCTTAAGGCCCCTCAGCTCAGAGAACAGACAGCTTGCAGGGCAAATGAGAGATGTCTATAAAATCAAGAGCGAGAGAGCTCTGTGGATCTGTAGATGTTAGTCTGGGATTCTTGGTGACTTTGCAGATGATTTTCCATATAGGGTCGTTTCAGAAGTTCTATTGGTGATTTGTGCATCTGAAAATACCCATTCACACCTGCAAATTACATCCACGTCCCAAGAGCCATCTTGAAAAGACCAGGATTTACCTGTTCCAGCACGATCGAGGGGGTATTTCTTGGTGGGGTGGAGGGGAATGGGCGAGTGCAATCCTCGAAAGGCAGCCGGCCCCTTTAAGAAGGCTCCCGGGAGTATCGGGCAGTGTGTTAGCAGCCGAATGCTCCGAGGAAGGAAAAATAATGCCATAAATAACCAAGTTTGTGAAGTTTAATGCTAGTTGTGTTATCTGATTTGCATAATATGCTCTGCTTGCATTTGCATGTGCTGTATCTCATCATTATGTAGCATGCGTTATGGTAAAATAATACACAATTTTGTCATTTAATAAGTTCAGTGGTAAACATTGCATGTTATTGACTTAATGCACCTTAGTATCTATATTCCCTTAATAAAGAAGTTAGATGGATATAGATGAATATACTTCATACTTCCAGTCCTGCCCCTGACATGCTGTAGATGTTGGCTCTATATCAACTTATGCATCCAAAACGTATCGATTCACCAGTGGCCAATTTTGAGACCGAAGAACTTGTGGTCAGTAGCTGATGCTTGCCGCATAAATGCCTTTGGAATATGGACACCTCGAAGAAAACATTTCTAGGCTACAAAGACACAACTGAACAGTTTCAACCCATGAATAAAATTGCTTTTAAAATCTGACAGTATCATTTAACTGTTTTGTTTTGTTTTTATATGGAAGCAAATCTGGGGTCGGTCATCAACCCAAGTCTATACCGAATGGGACAGAATCCCAAAAGTAACCCTGCACATTTCCAGGTTAGCAACAACCTGCTTCCACAGAAACGAGAGACAGAACACACAAAACAGAATATTCAAACACCCCTTCCTTCAGCAAACAAACGGCAAAATTAATATTTATTGACAAACTACTACTGGTGAGAATAGCAGGTAAATCACTACCAAAAATGCGAATGCAGGAGGTCCATATACAAAAACAGTACATCAGGAGTTTTTAATGAATGGACCCTGTGGCAAAAACCCTGTGGCAAATACTGTCAGTAGGTGTGAATAAACAGGTAGATAAAGGTGAGCCACTAGATATAGTATAGCTGAACTTTCAGAAAGCCTTTGACAAGGTCCCTCATGAGAGACTCCTGGGGAAATTTTAAAAAGTCATGGGATAGGAGGCAGGGTACTACTGTCAATTGGAAATTGGTTAAAAGATAGAAACAGAGAGCAGGGCTGAATGGTCAATTTTCTCAGTGGAGAAAGGTAATAGTAGAGTACCCCAGGGATCTGCGTTGGGCACATTAATTTTTAACGTATTTATAAATGATCAGGAAATGGGAACAAGTGAGATGATCGAATTTAAAGACAATACGAAATTATTCAAAATTATTAACTCACAAGAGGATTGTGAGAAATTTCAAAAGGACCTCCGATATTGAGAGAATGGGCATCCAAATGGCAGATGAACTTTACTGTGGACAAGTGCAAAGTTATACACTAGGGAACATAAAAACATAAGAAATGACATACTGCGTCAGACCAAGGTCCATCAAGCCCAGCACAGTCAAACCTCGGTTTTCGTATGCCCTAGTTTTTGTACGATTCGGTTTTCGTTGACTTTTTTCATCAAGATTTTGTCCCAGTTTTCGTACAGTCTCGGTTTTCGTACAGTTGAAAATGGAGCACCATCTTGTGGCCAGAAGTGGGATTTTCTTTATTTTGATTCTCTTGCTGATTGACTGTCTTCCATATGCCAACAAGAGTCTTCAATAAAGGTAAAAGTGATGTTAAATGTTTATTTATCCATTTCATTAGTCATTTATATTTATTTCTCGTTGTTTTCTGTATGTAAAAATATAGTTATTCTCTATAAAATGTATTTTTTGTTAATATTTTTGGGTGTCTGGAACAGATTAATTGGATTTACATTATTTCTTATGGGAAATATTGCTTCAGTTTCATACATTCGGTTTTAGTCAGATTTTTTCGGATGGATTAATCACGAAAACCGAGGTTCCACTGTATCCTGTTTCCAACAGTGGCCAATCCAGGTTCCCCGAAAGGCATGCATTGAAATCCACTGCTCAGTGTACAGCAGCTGCCAAAAAAACGAATAGAATGCTAGAAATTATAAGGAAAGGAATGAAGAATAAAAGAAAGAATATCATAATGCTTCTGTATCCTTCCAGGGTACGACTACACCTTTAATACTAAATGCCGTTTTGGTCACTGCATCTAAAAAGATATAGCAGAATTTAATAAAGTATTTTTTTTCACTCAATGCACAATTAACTTATGGAATTTGTTGCTAGAAGATGTGGTCAAGGTTGCTAACACAGCTTGGTTTAAAAAGGGGCTATACAAGTTCTTGGAGTCTATAAGCCATCATCAGTTTTGGCCCAAGAGTATCTGATGCCCTAGGCAAAAATTCAGTCATGTGTCCAGACCCCCGAGGTTAGCTCAAAGTCTTTCCCCACTCCACATGCCAACATCTTTCTTTCCCTTCCCTACCCCTCAAGATGGCCAGCACCTCCTCTTCTCCCCTACACAAGGTGGCCAGCAGCTCAACTCTCCCTCTATAATCTCCCTCTTTTTCCCTTCTATAACAAAGGGTGATCATTGCCTGTACATTGATTGAGGGAGGGTGAAGAACCTCATGCAGCTCCATGGAAGCTTCTCAGCACTCTGCCTGGCCATTTCTCCTGCCATCTATAGCCACTGCCGGATTGCAGAACCAGGTGGGGGGGTCAAAGGAAGTCCCTGCTGCAGACACTATTCTCACTATAACTTTGAGTCTCTCCCATAGGCAGTTGTCCATCTGCTTTACCCCTGCTCCAGTCCAGGGCTCTCAATCAGCAAAGTCAATGCCCTATTGACGTTGTTCTTGATCAGGCAGAGAATCATGTGGATGGCCATTAGGTCTAGGAAGTCAAAGCACAACAGCA
Source organism: Ichthyophis bannanicus (assembly GCA_033557465.1). Lineage (NCBI taxonomy): Eukaryota > Metazoa > Chordata > Amphibia > Gymnophiona > Ichthyophiidae > Ichthyophis > Ichthyophis bannanicus. Next base: position 1,443,378,229 of record CM066032.1, on the reverse strand, counting down.
TTGTGCTACTACCTCCTCAATGCCCATGGCAAGGCACCTCATTACAAGACAATTACCTCCTTCCTCCATTATCTGTCTACTTCCTTCAGATTAACTAAGTGGCAGAAAAAGCAGCAGGAATCAGTTCCTCCATGGCTTACTGATCTGCCATCCAGTTGGTAAAGTCCAACCTACATGCATCCTGGACACTTTTAGTACTCGCTTTTCCTGCTGTTCGGGCGAAGGAGCAGCAAGGAGGAGGAAAAAAGGTAGACGGCAACCATAGTGATTGGGCTACCCTCCAAATGTCACTGCCCTAGACAACCACTAGTTGAACTGCTGGTAGGGCCAGCCCTAGCCATTATTAGCAACGTAGTCTTGGGAAAGACACCACCTATCTCTGGGTGTGTGAGAGCAGTAATGAATGGATCTTTTCTTTGAGATCCTGCCAGGTACCTATGATCTATTCTGGACTGTTCACTGCTGAAGACAGGATACTAGGCTTGATGAATCTTTTATCTGACTCAGTATGGTCTTCCAAATGGCTTTAGTTGAGTAAGCACAGTTACTTACCTGTAACAGGTGATCTCAGGGAACAGCAGGAATTAGTCTTCACATGTGGGGTACGTCGGCGCCGACGGAGCCCGCACGGGAATGCTCCCCAGCATCCAATCAGAAAGCCTTTGGGAGCATCCCTCGCGCCTGCGCAGTGACTTCCCGCCTTTCCCACTGCCTCTCCCCAGTTGAGTTTCATAGCTGAGACAGAAGGAGAGGAAGAGGAAAGGAAATAGATAGATACATCTCCTAGGGGAGATGGGAGGGTTGTGAAGACTAATTCCTGCTGTTCCCTGAGATCACCTGTTACAGGTAAGTAACTGTGCTATCTCCAGGAACAAGCAGGAATGAGTCTTCACATGTGGGGACTCCCCAGCTGAGGGTGCCATGGGAGATCCCATAAAATGCGTATCCCTGGACAGGACGGCATTTTCCCAACCTGGATCCCCGGCATCCCCTGAGGGATGGGGGTAGGAGTTGAGGAGAGAAGAGAAGAGTTGCAGAGGAACAACAAAAAAACTAAAGACCACAGGGGAGATGAGTCTTTAGAATGCATGTCAGGTATCATTAAAGCATTTAATGAACTAGTACCATATAGAGCTTACCTACTGGATTGTAGGAAGTAGAACTGAGATGGAAGGTACTGTAGACGCAATAGCGGAATCTTCAAGGGAACTTCACAGCAGTGAGGAAGAAGTTCCAAATCTGGAATGGGCAGGTGACCCAGGTGTCAACTGGAGCAGGAGAAGAACGGCCGGTCTTCAATGGAAAGCTTTATGTGAAAAAGCTGAGAACTCTTTTAGGCACAGAGCTATTAACATTGAGGATTAAAAGAAGAAGACTGACCGATCTGGAATTAGCCCAGTCCGGAAGGGAAGAGAAGGTATGGAAAAAACCCCTTTTCCCAGGGAAAACCGGAGGGTACTCCGGAACACTGGAGATGTACACTGTCTTTCCTAGCCAATAAGAAATAGGAAGACATTGAAGTTTGATACCTCATAGATAAGGAGGTGTATAACAAAAATAGAAGCTGTTGACGCCACAGCAATAATTGTGAGTATAACCGGACCCAGTTACCGAGCCGTATGATAATAGGCAAGCGGACTGTCCGGACCCTTTAGAAAGTTAAAAAAAACAAACAAACTTTAACTTATGAAACTATATACATATCAATACAGATGTGAATATATATGTCTAGGCAAGTGTGACATATATAACTATATATAGATATAGATGGGCATGGTTTATGCCCACCCAGGGTACAAAAAGCATGTATGCATAGGACACATACATACATGAAAACAATACTGCCTGCAACTGGGCCACAGAAGAAACATCCCCATGGGAAATGTGATGCGAAAAACTCCATCTAATAGTAGGGGGCGAAAACCACCCGAAGAGTATAGAGAATCTATTTCTGTGGTACAGGGATGCAGATCAGTGGAATTAGCAGTATAGTTGCGCGAAGAACAGAGGACAATATCAGTCAGGGGAGAGCACGTCAGGAGCACTTTAGGCTGCTGATGCGTCCCAAGGACAGAAAACGCATAGACCAAGATACCAGGATGACCCAGCCAAGGGACTCAGGGGTATCAAGTACATTAAAAGAGTATGCGTTGCCCAAGTGGAGCAGAAACATAATGCCAAGCTGTAAGGAAAAAAAGGGGGGGGGATTCCTGCCAGATTGGGAGCTCCTTTGACATTCACGCAGGACAACTTGTCTGCTGCATCACAACGGAAGACAAGAGGGTATAATTATCTAGATAGCCATGGAATGACTATATAAGCCTCTTCTATTATATGGAAGACCCTCAGAGACAAAGTCCAATGCTCTATGGCAAGGGCCCACAGTGGGAAGCCTCTCTGACGATTGCAGAGAGCATCGTGCAGGAGATGGGACTGACAGAAGTCGACAGGTTGCCACATCCTCGATAAGGACATGGCCAGGAGAAGATAACCTGCAGTGAGTGTCAGCACGCAGATAGTTGAGAGCAGCGTGCAGAAGCATTAAGTACGCACTGTAACTCCTGCACGCACAGCAACTGAACAAGATAGCAGAGGGGATTCTCCTGTATGAAACAGGGAGAAGACAGACCAAGGGAGCGGGGATATTCCGGCCCTGTCTGAGGAGTTGTCCAGAACATGCGTTGAAGGATAACAGGAAGTCTACACTGGAAAGAGAGAGAGAGAGAGAGACGTTCCAGTATGGCACCGACTCAAGCAGGGGAAACCCTGGAAGAGAGGGGTTGAAGGTGACGTACCATATGGTAAGTCAGCAGAAGGAAAGAACGTCCATGTGGGGACAGAAACTATCATGGGATAGTGGTGATCTCCCTTTATAGCAATAAGAAAGGGAGAATACTGTGACCCAGTGTAGAGTTGGAAGAAAAACTTCTGGTAAGAAGAAGTTAATTGTAGACTGCAGCATACAGGAGCCTAAGGCTGCCGGTTATGATTATCCTGGTGAGAGCCTGGGAACTTCAGACCAGGATGAGATGTCCCTTGCTTGGGGACATCTGGAGGATGGGCAGAAGGAGGATGAAACCTTCTTTTCTTAGGGAAAGAAGGTTTGGTAGGACATTTCCTACATCCTGGGGAAAAAGAAAGCTTAGGATGGTTTCCAGAACTAGGAAAGTCAGTGGAGCACTGAGCAACCTGACGTAAAGCCTTGATATTGAAAAGATTTTCTCCAGTACACAGAGAATTACCCAGTGTATGCTGTGCCCATCTGCTCAGGTCTGAAGCCTGCAGCCAGGCTGTACGATGTGCTCCAATGGCAATAGCAGAGGACCTGCTAACAGACTCAAAAGAGTCTAGAGAAGCACGAGAAAGAAACCAAGAGATATGCCTGCTATGGTTAAGAAGCAAGGAATAGTCAGAGGCCTCAGGTTCTGACAAAAAAGGAGACAAAAGAGATAGTTTCTCTGTGACCTCTGTGACGAAGTGTTAGACTCATATAAAAGATATATGAAATAATTCTGGAAGCCAACATGGAAGTTTGGAAGGTTTGACGCCCGAAGGCATCAAGTGCTTTAGATGCACGACCTGGAGGAGAAGAAGAATGCTTCTTCTTGCTTCTGACCTTCCTCATTGCCGATTCCACTACAATGGAATGATGCGGAAGTTGTTTCTTCTGAAACCTCGGAGAGGGGGGCACCTGATACAGAACATGCATGGCTGTAGAAGGTGCAGGAACCTTTAAAGGAGACTGCCAAATCCCCAAAAGGAGGTCCTGCAAAGAAGGATGTAAAGGAAGCATCATGGTTGCTTTTTCTGCAGGACCTTGGTTAAGAGTAGGGCCAGGAATAGGAATGGCAAGAAAGTCTGCCATGTCAAGGAGAAATTCCTGAAAAGAAGGAACTCCCAGAGGAACTATTCCTGGGTAGGCTGAGGTTGAATGATCAGCTTGAACACCAGAAAACCTACCGGACTGGTGCACCAAAGGAATCCTGCTAGATGGAGAATGATACCGACAGTTCCGATTCGAGGTAGTTAGTACTGCATCGTCGGTTCCCGGTATCGATTCCAAGCTAGGTATAGAAAGGATCGATGGCACCGATGGAGCTGCAGGAGTCGACCTCGATACCGACACCGGCATCGGGGACGGCAATGCCCTCGAAACCGGCAGCGACGGCTGCCGGAGTGATACCGAGGCAACTAGAGAGCTTTGATACCGACAGCTACGGTTCGAGGCAGTTAGCACTGCATCGTCAGTACCCGGTATCGATTCCAAGCTAGGCATCGAGAGGATCGAAGGCACCGATGGGACTACAGGAGTCGACATCGGTACTGTACTGCATAGCAGGAAGGGACAAGGATCGGTTCCGAAAACCGTCAGAACCAAGTCATCCAGACTGGATAACGATTCTAGACTGGGCATCGAAACGAACGAGGTTATCGACGCCCGTCTAGAGGGCACCGACGTTGGTGGTGGTGTAGGCGACGCCGATCCCGAAAGGTTAATCGGAATTGCATCGATCGGCGCCGAAGACGTCCGACGACACCACTCGGCGAAGAGAGGAACACTCGACGCCGGCGCCGATGTCGGGGCAGAGGTATCGCCCGAAGCCGGTACCCCCTCCGAGCATGGCGCAGCAAGAGGAATAACCATCTGGGGCGTATCGCTCGGCCCCGAAGCCCAGGATACCCGACGCCGAGCCTCGGTGGAAAGTGGAACACTCGACACCGACGCCGGGGCATCGGCGTCGCTCAAAGCCGGAACCAACCTCGCGGCTGGCTGGGGCAGAGGAAAGCCAGTCTAGGTCGTATCGATCGAAGGCACTGAGGACCCCAGATGACGATCCCTAGTGACAACCGGAGCACTCGACACCGGCGTCGATGCCGGGGAATCGGCCCCGTCCGAAGCCGGCACTAACCCCGCACGTGGCTGGGGTGCAGGAAAGCCAGTCTGGGTCAGATCGATCGGCCCCGAAGGTACCGAGGACACCAGGTGACGATCCCTGGTGAAGAGTGGAGCACTCGACACCAGTGCCGACGCCGGGGAAGCGGCACCGCTCGAAGCCGGTACCCACCCTGTGTACGGCTGGGATGCAGGAAGGCCAGTCTGGGTCGAATCGATCGGCCCCGAAGGCACCGAGGACACCAGTTGACGATCCTTGGCGAAGAGTGGAACACTCGACGTCGGCGCCGATGCCGGGGAATCGAAGTGGTACCGGGTACTGACGATGCAGTGCTAACTGCCTCGAACCGTAGCTGTCGGTATCAAAGTTCTCTAGTTGCCTCGGTATCACTCCGGCAGCCGTCGCTGCCGGTTCCGAGGGCATTGCCGTCCCCGATGCCGGTGTCGGTATCGAGGTCGACTCCTGCAGCTCCATCGGTGCCATCGATCCTTTCTATACCTAGCTTGGAATCAATACCGGGAACCGACGATGCAGTACTAACTACCTCGAAGTGGATACCACCCCCGAGCATGGCTCAGGTATGTTCTGTGAGGAACGAACCCCAGGAACAACCTGAAACCCCGTGAAGGCTTTGGAGTCCGAAGACTCCCGCCGGGGTTTTATTGCCAAAGGGGTCTTGAGGGGAAGGCCGGAGCCGTCGTCATGCTGGGCATGAGACTTACCCCTCAAGAATTGGCTAGTCTTAACAGACTGTTTGCGGGTTACCTGATCCTGGGGAGAAGAATAAACCGATGTCCTCACCTCAGGAGGAAAAATAGCATCGAGGGATACCCGAAAAAGAGAGGGTCTCCTCCCAACCCTAAAGCCCGATGGACCGGGGGAACAAGGGTCAGGACCCAAACAGGATATACACCAAGTGGTGGAGTCTAAAAAGACGACTAAATCTCCACAGTGGAGGCACTTCTTAGGGGAAGAAGGCTCCATGCTGGAAAGGCCTGGAAGGCCTCAGAAAGGACTTGAGGAGAAAAAGACCTCGAAGTGGTAAGAAAACTAAAACAAGGCACCGGCGGTGCCGGTATCGGCGGGAAAACGGCCGCGACCACAAGAAAACAAAAAAATAAGGATTTAAGAGAAAACGTTTCTGCGGTGACAGGAGGTACGTCCTGCCGGCTCCGCGGAAAAACGAAAACTTGGGAGAGGCAGTGGGAAAGGCGGGAAGTCACCGCGCAGGTGCGAGGGATGCTCCCAAAGGCTTTCTGATTGGATGCTGGGGAGCATTCCCGTGCGGGCTCCGTCGGCGCCGACGTACCCCACATGTGAAGACTCATTCCTGCTTGTTCCTGGAGATATTGCAACTACATCCGTTGGTATGGAACCATACTCCAGAACAACTTCTGGAATCCTGCAACCATGGGCCCTAAATCCAGCTACTAGGTGTTACTATTGCATAAAAACAGACTCCCTTCCCTTCATCCCCCAGGAGACATGAGTTTTTCATCCTGGCCTCTCCAGCTCCAACTGACACAGTGAGCGAAGAATCTGAGTCAGGAATCAAACCCAGGTTCCTCTTCTGTGTACTGCAAGTGAGCCACCGGGCCAGCTCAATATGTATTAGTCCAGTGTGCATATAGCAATATCTTCAGGTGCAGTTTAGGTAAGAGTACAGGGATTCTTCCTACAAAAAGCACTGTCAAGATTCAATGATTCTCTCAATGAATGGAGGAGATGCATGGAATAACCTAACAGCCATAACCAAAACTGTGAAAAATACGAAGGGTGGTGCTGAGGAAGATGACCTAGGAATGAGTCCACAATCCCACAGTAGGGACAATTGGCAGACTACCTGGATCAAGAGGTCCTTTTTAGCCAACAATTACCTTTTCATACATTTTTTTGCTCCTCTTGCAAGACCATTTAATGTCCTCTGGAAAATCAAAGAATCAGGACCAATAAAATACAGGAATCAAAGCATTTTAGCATGTTCTTAAGACACTAGATAAATTCATCCAACAACAAAAGAACACAAACCCTCAGTGTTCCAGTGACTGCACTGCTGTTAAGCTGTACACCATATTTTCCGTAGGCCGAAGCCTGCATGTTCCCCTAGGTTACATGATATAAGTCCTGCAGTTGGCCTGAAGCCTCTCCTACTGCTCCTCTGCTAGCGATTGCCAACAGCAACAACTGTTTATATCCTTTCATCCGGTTTCAGCAAATATAACTTATGCGAACATTATTCATTATTTAGCCATGGTTTTCCATGACAAAAAAAGACAGTTAAACCTGAAAAGCCACAAACTGGCTTGAGGTTTACTTCTAGCTCCCTCCCCCCTCAGTGAAAACCAGAAATGAATAATAAAACATTTAGGAATTAGAAATGTGACCTTCAGCCTTTGCTATGACACGACAGCAGTGGGTCCAAACTTGTTTTGTGGGATCCCCAACTGCTCCAGTTTAGTGCACAGCTGCAATGAGATAAATCTGCAGGTAATGTAGGTAGAAATACAACGTGTGTCTTCCAGTCAATGCTGACTCCTGGCAGCCCAGCAGCTCCTAGCAGCATGCATATTCTCTCTCTTGCATACTCATCGTAATTATTTATTTTTATTTATTTATTTATTTATTTTCTCTTATATACCGCGCTATTCTGCATCAGTGCGGTTTACATTGAACAAACTGAAATTACATTGAACAGGGCATTATAACTTGGAGATAACTATTTTACAGGGAACATGGGCTATGGAGGGTTAATTATCTTGAAAACTTAACTGGCTGGCAAGCCACCGCTCTACAGGCAAGACTTCAATGGTCCTGGCAGGATACTGGGTTCGGCTCATGGCTTTTCAGCAGTAGCTCAAAGAGTTATATTCGGCTGCAGTAGGCATATTCCTGTCCTCGGACAACTTACAATCTATGTTTGTGCCAAGAGAGTTAAGTGACTTGCCCCAGATCACACGGAGCGGAAGGGGGATGTGAACGGTGGCTTCACTGGTTCTCAGCCTGCTGCTCTGGCCATTTAGGGACCCATCCTCCTCTATTATTGAACATCTACCTCCAGACCCACCGCTGAACTTTAACACATTTGCCTCCACTTCTCATTAGAAAGAAACTTTGAAAAGAAATCCACTACATAACTAGCTCTAGACTTATAGACTAGCTTATAGACTTATAGCTCTAGAGGCTCACGTAGGGTTACGTTTTAACCAAGGAGGATGTCAGGGCAGGTTATGTCTGGGAATCACTGCTGCCTCCACTAGGCTTCCATGTGTGTGCTGGTAGGTGCTGGGAAGAGCAGGAGGGTGGGTGTAAAGGAGCCAGTAATTTTTGGTTAAAAGAGCAGGGCTTAAGGTTACATTTGACTTATTTTTTTCCAACCTCAATGGAGTGTGTGTGGGGGGGGGCATGGGAATTTGACATACCCCTCACCAGTGCATAGCTAACAAGTTTGCCCTAAGGCGGTTCTGAATGCAGAAGCTAGCCCCCTTACGTTGGTTCTTGCGAGCTTTGGCTCCCTTGGGAAGTTAACACCACTTCTGGACATGTTAACTTTCACAAATAAGGCAGCTTGTGAAGTTTATTGTAAATTGCACTATTCAAATTGCATAATAATAAGCTGCTTTGCATAGTAACATAGTAAATGACGGCAGATAAAGACCAGTATGGTCCATCTAGTCTACCCAGTAAGAAGGCCGGAGTAAGATGGCAAGAGTAGGTGCCACTCTGTGCAGGCCGCCCCTCAGGCCACCCCTCCCCATGTCTTTGTTTAGGGGTGCATACATTTGCAAGTGATGCAGCACATTACTTATAAGACATGCTAGGGCCAAATTTTCACATGTAACAGTAAAAAACACATTAGCTGCAATTAACATGCATTTAAGGAATTAAACTGAATTATTTACCAGAATGCACCTTTGTAAATGGAACCATTAGTGCACGGCCAATCTAAGAGTGCATCTGTGTAAGAAGGGATTAGCCGACCGTGTTTTCTATAGCTTTGCTTTTACTTGTTATGTAAACTTGGTATAAATTATCGCTAAAGACCGTATTGTATTATGTGTGTACATTTCTAAGAGATCACTTTAATTCCGCAAGTGGCTTGTTAATTCCCATACCCCCTCTATAATGACCATTTGATACTGTAAATGTTTTGCCTTGCATATTTTCTTTTCACAACACTCCTGTTAACTCGATTCAGGTCCTAATTAGTCTGTAGTGCATTCGGTTCCACACCACATATTTCAGAGCTTGAATGAGCGGCTACAGGAATAGATGGGGGAAAAAAATCACTCTAGCAAGAAATAAATACTTGGCTTCAAAATCTCACAGCAATTTCCAAGCTGCATTAGTCAGCATTTTGTGTTTATAAACCACCGTGTGTGGCTTATGCAGGAAATAATAGCTATTTTACGATATTGGCATGTGAAGTGTGGTGTCCCAGTTCCCAGAAGTCCTAAGAAAGAAGATTAAGGCTTCCATCTCCTCTTATGGGATGAGGCCACCATCTATGACTTCCAAGGCAACAACGCTCCATACTTTCTTTACAAGGGCAGAAGACGTCCTATCAGGGTAATTCAGACTGTTTTCAACGACAGCAATTTTCAAAAGCCATTCTCCCATGTAAATGACTATCTACCGAGGTAATAGGGCTTTTTAAAAATTGCCCATCCCCATCTGGTTTAAAGTATACGCACTCCATTCTTGGAACAGGCTAACGCAAAATCATATGCAGATCAGCACTTTCAAAATGCATGTTGTTTGGTTGGAAAATGTACCACCGCAAAGCAAATGCAATCTCTGTGGTTATTTTTTTCTGTTGACATTCAGGTCATTCACAATTAGTGTAGGTGCACGCAATACCACCTACTAAGATGGCATTAAGTGCACCCATGCTAACTGTAACATTGACAGTGCGCGGTAAGTACCATGCACTAAGTACAATGCGCAGCCAACGCCAACTCTGTCCAGAACCAGCCTATTCCAATGAGCAGTTAATGCGGGAATTAGCGCACAGTAGCTGTCATGCCAACACCGTAACAGTTACCATGGCCCCATGCTAACCATTCACCTCACATTAAAGCATGGACTAACCATTAGCGCACTTTCGTTAAAGGGTCCTATGTGTGCCTGGCTTGCTCTCCTGTTGTTTGCACAGCTATTTCCACATTGCTTCTGCTCACACTAGATCCATTGTGTGCAAATATTGTGCTAACACTAGTGCACTTTGCTTCATTTAGTCCTTAGACTGTAAACCCTTTAAGGAAGGGGCATATTGTACCTGAATACTTACAACAGCATGGCAAGCATCCAATAGTGCTGTACGTATCAATGCTAAGTATTATTTTTACACTTGCACTAAAGGCAGCTGTGTAAATGGAACTTGCAGCGGAGAGAAAGAAAAACGGCGCAAGTACTTCCGAAAATGTTAACTACATGCAGAAGGTAACGTAAGGAGGCATCAGGAAGAAGCAACCTTACTTATATCCCGCTAGATGTTATCGTCGTCATCTAGCCGTACCTCAGACTAGAGCGCCTCTGGAGGGAGCACAGAGGAAAAATCCTACAGTCCAGGAAATTTAGTGGCAGAGAACTGACAACTCATTTTAATGAAGGATTCAGAGTCCTTTTAAAATATTAATTTTAAATATCTTATTAGCTATAATAAATAAGCTTTAAAATCAGGACTCTCTCCAATGAGATAACGCCAATTAAAACCAATGACGACGTTTAAGTAGAAGCAAATTAGCACAGCTAGTATTAAAATAACCTAACTAGGTTTTCTTTCTCGTTTTACAGAATTCTTCATATCAAGACAACGGTATGGCAGGTAAGCATTCTCTCTTACAATTCTTCAATTACCTAAGCAGTATATTCTGACTTCTGAAATACGATTCTTTCCTTAAAATACGTTTTTGGGGTTTTTTTCAGGTTCAATGGTCTCCTTATGATCAGGTACTGTATGCATTTCTTTTACTATTCAGAATTATTAGAAGAATTTTCTTCCACCCAAAAAATCCTGACTTGGAGTTGGGGCCCATGTCCACCTGGTTTCCTCCTTCTGTTTCTCTGGTGTCACAGCTGGCTCTTCATCAGATTATTCTTCAGCTGGTTATGTCCTACTTCCTGACTTTTAAAAATCAATAAGGCAAAACCCTATATTTTTCTTTTATACTGTCTTAGATGATGGGACAGTGGCTGAGAAAGTTAAAGCCTTTTCACTTTTTTCAAGGTGTTTACTAACCACCCTTAAATAAAAAGATAATTTAAAATAATCCTAACTAACCCCCCCCCCCCCCCTCGTACAGACAAGCACATACACCCAAAACTAGCTGTGGCACACTTTCAAAAAATTCTGCTTCTGCAGTTACTTCAGACTGTCAGAGAAAAACAAAACCTGTCAGTTTTAAAAACAGTGCTACTGAATTAGAATCAGCTTCTTTTTCAAAGTTTAGCAGAAATTCAGACAAACTGTAACAGCAGCAAAAAGACAAGCTCAAATCTGCAACTAAACTTTTAAAACCAGAGATTTTTCTCAAAATTAAGCATTGCTGGAAGCCTGTGCACTCCACACACAGTCACAGGGCTGAGTGATTGTCTCCCCAAAGAACAGTTTTGTCTCCTAAAGCTGACAGAGACACTTTTCACTAATTTCTTACAGCAAACACAGAAACCTCTGAATGAGTTTAAAACTGGTGTAGCTTTCCAAGGAATATTGCTTCCAAGTAGTCTAAACCCAGTTTGACAGCTTATAACAGCTAGAACAGCTCTCTGACTGTTTATTCCAGACAGATTTCTCAAATTATTTTTTTCTCTCAGTACCTCAATATTAAACAGCCCAATAAATTGCATAACTATACTTGAAGCAATTGTTCAAAGGTGATCAAAAGAAATCCTTCATGGGAATCCTTTTCCAAAATATTTCACCTTTTCCTCTCTTCTCAGAACTACAGAGAGACATCCAATACCTGTTACTTATGAATTCTCTCTTCTATTTCCCAAAAATCTGCACACTGTATCTGGACTTCCAGAAAGCTTTTGACAAGGTCCCCCATCAGAGACTTTTGGCAAAACTAAAAAGTCATGGGATAGGAGGCAGTGTACTATTGTGGATCGGGAACTGGTTAAAAGATAGAAAGCAGAGGGTAGGGCTAAATGGCCAATATTCCCAATGGAAAAAAGTGAATAGTGGAGTACCCCAGGGATCTGTACTGGGTCCGCTACTTTTGACATATTCATAGATGACCTGGAAAAGGGAATAACTAGTCAGGTTATCAAATTTGCAGATGACACAAAACTGTTTAAAGTTGTTAAAACCCAAGAGGATTGTGGAAAGCTGCAGGAGGATCTGGATAAATTGGAAGACTGGGCATCCAAATGGCAGATGAAATTTAATGTGGACAAATGCAAAGTTATGCACCTAGGAAAGAACAACCCACACTATAGTTACACGATGCAAGGCTCCACATTAGAAACCACCACCCAGGAAAAGGACTTAGGAGTCATCGTGGATAACATGTTAAAACCCTCCGCCCAGTGTGCAGCGGCGGCCAAGAAAGCAAATAGAATGCTAGGTATCATAAAGAAAGGGATGGAGAATAAAACAAAGGATATTATAATGCCTCTGTATCGCTCCATGGTACGACCGCACCTTGAATATTGTGTGCAATTCTGGTCACCGTATCTTAAAAAGGACATAGCGTTACTAGAAAAAGTACAGAGAAGAGCCACCAAATTGGTGAAGGGGATGGAAGGCTACTCCTATGAAGAGAGGCTAAAAAGGTTAGGGCTCTTTAACCTGGAAAAGAGACGGCTGAGAGGAGATATGATAGAGGTCTATAAATTAATGAATGGAGTGGAACGGATAAACGTGGATCAATTGTTTACGCTAGCAGAATATAGAAAGACTAGGGGACATGTAATGAAACTACAGGGTAAACTATTTAAGACAAATAAGAGAAAATATTTTTTCACTCAACGTGTAATCAAACTCTGGAATCTGTTACCGGAGGATGTAGTAAGGGCTGTTAGTATAGCTGGGTTTAAAAAAGGTTTGGACAAGTTCCTGGAGGAAAGGTCCATAAACCACTATTAAAAAGGGACCCAGGATATCAATGCTTGACCCAGTACAAGCATTGTGGAACCTGTGGTCTTTTGGGGATATTGCTAGGTGTGTAGGACCTAGATTGGCCACTGTTGGAAACAGGATACTGGGCTTGATGGACCTCGGTCTGACCCAGTATGGCATGTCTTATGTTCTTATGTTCTTATCTCTAAAATTCAGCCTTTCCTCACTAGCATAACCAGCACACCTTTCACTGTCTTCACAGCCAAACCCCAACTGACACTCAACTCTATCACACACCAGTTATCAAATCACTCAGAAAAGTGTTATTCCACTCCCTTCTCAAAGAAATAGTTCCAGGCACCATTCCAAAACACCCTTGCTCCTATAAATGAAAGAAAATCCCCCTCCCCATAACAACCCTAATTACACTTTCAAGGTAATTTCAGTCCGGTCGCTTTAAATCCTAATATATTAAAACTACATTACCAAACTGCGTCAGTAAAACCTTGTCTTTCTGCCTTCAATAAGCTTTAACAAAACTCTCAAGGGAGATCCCTACTCTGCCTGATCACTTGCAGCCTCATGCCCTTACATATGGGGACCCTCAAAAATTAAAACTTTAATTGTATCTTACATTTAGGCTCTCCTGAGCCTCACTAACTCAGATCTGCAATTTTTATTTAAAACTGAGGCTCCCAAGCCCACCCAGAGCCTCAGGAAGTCAGCCCCCACCTTAAGAACCCCCCTCCCCAACATGAATCATGGCAAAAATGCAACTTTTTAAATTATTAAAATTAATTTTTGTGGCTCTTCCTATCCCCGGTACATTACCCCTCTGTTCAGTACCCTCCTAGGTGCCCCAGCACTGCCCCCACATTCCTCAAAAGACCCCCCACTTTGCAGCCTTTCCCAGCTTCTGTAAAGGGATTTTGGCCCCTTTAAGGCCAGCTCCGCCTCCTTCTCCAACTAGACCAAAGCCAGCCTAGTAGTGCTATCTGCTCCGACTGGCTCCCCCTCCTATTTTACCTGATGCTGTCTGCTGGCCAGCAAGAGTAGACCCGGTACTTGCAAACAGCACTAGGACCACTCTCTCTAACTTCAGCTCACCACTCAGCGGTGCCCTTAACATGTGGTTCCAATCACGGCACCAGTGGCTTTCCTCCAGCCTTCACTAACATCCTGCACTTCCTGGATCCAGTCACCGGTTGCGTTACCATCATGGTTCCAGCTTTAGTAAAGACAATTAATTTAATCAAATGAAGACTGTCACTACTGCTGTAACCCCCGCAATCTGGGGGTTATCTTTGACACCCCTCTCTCCTTCTCCACACATATCCAGCTTGTAGCGAAGACCTGCCGCTTCTTTCTCTGCAACATCAGCAAAATCCGCCCCTTCCTGTTTGAACACACTACCAAAACGCTTGTCCACTCCTTAATCTCCTCTCGCCTCGACTATTGCAACATACTCCTTGCTGGTCTCCCCGCAAGCCATCTCTTCCTCCTTCAATCTGTACAAAATTATGCCGCTCGACTAATCTTCTGTCAGTCTCGCCATGCCCACATCACTCCTCTTCTCAAGTCGCTTCACTGGCTCCCCATCCGAGCCCGCATCCAATTCAAACTCCTCCTACTGCATTTACTCTGCAGCCCCTCAATACCTCTCGTCTCTTATCTCTCCCTACATCCCCACTTGGCAACTTTGCTCCGCTAACAAACTACTTCTATCTAAGCCTTTCACTCACACCGCTAACTCCCAACTTTGCTCCTTTCACCTCGCTGCACCCCATGCCTGGAACGGCTTACCTATGTCTATACGCCAGGCACCCTCCCTGGCCCTCTTCAAATCCAGGTTAAAGACCCACCTCTTCACTGTCACGTTCAGATCCTGACTTCTAGCCTTCATCTTAACCTAACCCTCACCTCATGACCGAACTTAAAAACCTTATTGTACTTTGCACTGATTGAATAATGCTCTGTATTGTCATGACTAGACTGTAAGCTCAGACGAGCAAGCCTCTGACGAGCAGGGACTGTCTCTTGTATGTATGTCTGTACAGCGCTGCGTGCGTGGTGCTATATAAGTGTTAAATAGTAATAGTAGAAGTAGTACTGCTGTATTTATTTTTATTTATTTATTTATTTAACAGTTCTTATATACCGTGCTCTTTTTTATCAGTGCGGTTTACATGTGTCACCTCGGGAAACCCCTCCATTTAATTAATTTAAAGGCAGTCAGCAGCCTCAAAATTTATTTGAAAAACAGCCATACTTTTTTTTTATTTTTGCTGCAAAGTACTGCAGCCACCTCAAACTATATACTTCTTAAATGCGGTCATGTCAGCCCTACTTTTATTTAATTTTAACACTGTTGCCAACATTTTCCTGCCCAATGACAGCAGCGCCAACAAGTTGAAGGCACCTGAAGCCCCAAATAAATAAATATGTATTTATTTCTCTTATAACCTACTGGTTACAGTAATTTTATAAAAGACCAAATATGTGTGAAGGCCAAGGAGGCACCTATGTAAGCCTATTTTATAAAGACACATAGGGGTCTACGATCTTTACAAAATACTAAATGCAAAGCGTCAGACTTTGCGCCTAGACTGAAGCCGCAGGCATTTATGTCTTCTTGGAAACAGGTATAAATGTTTATTTTATTTCATGTATTTATTGAATTTATATCCGTCCATCATTATTAAATAGTAACATTTAAAACTAACGTGAATAAATGAGCTTTTCATCAATTTACAAAATCTTTAAAAATCATGTTTCAGATTGACTCTACAGTTGATAACCATTCTGTGTATTGATAACTGTAATATCTTCTTAGCAGAAATTCCTTTACAACTTGCACAAAACACTGCTGCTTGCGTTACTGGTGGACTTCCGACGGCACACTTTACTCCTATGTCAGCCAAGCTTCATTGGCTGCCAGTCAGATATCGGATTGTTTTCAAATGTTTATGTATAGTTTTTAAAATCATACGTAGGATTTTAAAATTTGAACTTGATAATTTCATAATGTTTGTCAGTTTCATCAGCAACACAAATACGTCAGGCCCGCAACATGCAAAAGTATTTTCAGTTCACGAGCCGCAAGGTTGGAATTTTATACGCCTAGTGGTACATCAAGAATGAGAATTTTATAAAGAGCACAGCTATTTGACCAACTGTA
Organism: Ichthyophis bannanicus; assembly: GCA_033557465.1. Classification (NCBI taxonomy): domain Eukaryota; kingdom Metazoa; phylum Chordata; class Amphibia; order Gymnophiona; family Ichthyophiidae; genus Ichthyophis; species Ichthyophis bannanicus. The sequence continues at coordinate 1,443,362,094 of CM066032.1, read as the reverse complement.
GCTTAAAAGACATGGAAAAAAGTATCCGATTAATCTGAGGACCAAAAGAAAAACACAAACAGGACTGGAGAGAATGCCATGAGCCATGTTGATCTCGATAATCTTACGGGCTGATATTCAGACGGAATGATATGTTCATTGGTGGCCAGTGAACATGTAACAAACCAACCAAGGAGCGAGAAACCAACAAAAGCCTTTATTAAGCCTAAACCATGCAGGCAAACAAAAACAGGAACAAAGCCCGACACGGCTATGTTTCGGCATGGCCTTCTTCAAGGGCTATGATAGGCTGACATAAATCATGTGTCTAAAGCCTTTCATCATGGACTACAGAAGAAAAGTGTTTTCCTCCAGGCTTTATCAGTTCCTGCTGCCTGATGGAAGGCTTTAGCCACATGATTAACGTCAGTCTTTCCTGCTGCAAGTCCTGATGAAAGGCTTGCTTGCATTGTTTAGGCTTAATAAAGGCTTTTGTTGGTTACTCGCTCCTTGGTTGGTTTGCTGTGTGACTTGCAAGTACTTGAGTCTCTTGGTTTGAGGACAGTAAACATATAACTGCACCATTCTGAGATTTTCAGCTGTTATACTGACAGTACCAGGCTGAACAATGGCAATGCAAGGTTATTAGGCCCTCTAAGCAAACCTTCAGCCTTGTGCCCCCCTCAATTCTTTTTCAGACTCACAGGCGCCCCTCCCCCACCCCATTCTAGACTACCCTCTCAGAAATCTTTTGCAAGAACATTTAACTAGACGTTAGACTTTAAAATATTAAATGTTGTTTTGTATATGTCTGCATAATGAGGGCAATTTCCAAGTGAGCAGATATCTGAAAAGTTCCCTCCTCTGCAGATAAAAAGTACATACTGATGGTTCTTTGAGTTTGTGTGACCGTCAGAACTTATTTGAAATTTTTTTTGACTGCAGCTAGCTATATTTGGTCTCTTCCCCAACACACATATACTAGCTGCCTCTCTAGATGACCACTCGTCTGCCTAATGGTCAAGCCAGCTCTGGTGCTGAAAAGCTGCCTAAATGGCCTGATACTATCTGTACAGTAAAAGGACAGAGGGATGGCAGAGAGAGGGCAGCAGTAAAATTATCTGGATAGTGGATTTAAAATTAAACTGCTAGATGTCCAGATGCCATATGTTTAATAAGGAAACACAACAAACCATTTGCGGATCACTCCAGGTTGATTCACTGCCAAAAGTTTCATTCAGTAGTGAGTGATGGTCACTGGATCCATTGTTCAATGTTGAGTGCTAAATCCAATCCTTATTAACTACAAGTTACCCCCTGAAGAAGGCTTTGCCGAAACGCGGCCGTGTAGGGGTCCCAGTTAATAAAAGGACTGTGCTTACTTTCTCGCTTTGTTGCCAGCGAGTAAGCAGATGTTTATTTGTGGACTGTGTGATATGTTTAGTAAGGACCGTACTAAGCTAGAAATGCGCTCTGTATTACTAACAAATCTGGCACCCCCCCCCCTCTGCCCCAGTCACATGCAGTAACTCACACACATTGCATTATTTCTGTATTTGTACGCTGTGCCGCCGCACCACCTCCACAGCTCTTGGTATGGCCCTATGTTTAGTTTAGCCTGCTGAATAACAGACATGAAATGGCATTTTAGAAGGAATGTCTAGGAAAAATCTGGAAAGTCCAGAGCAGAACATCCAAAACCCAGGGAAGTAACAGCCATGTCTTCTGAAATTGCTCCATCTCCACCCCGAAACATGAACATCCCAGTAACCGGTTCTGGAGATGGGACCCGTGCAAATAGCAAGGCTGGGTTCGTACATGGGTGCAGGCCCTTTTACAAATGTGGATGTCCCTGAAGTCCATGCCCGCAGAACTGGGTGCTTGGACGCAGCAGCCTGGGTAGGTCAGAAGGGTGGACATCTGTCCTGCCATTTCAGATACTCAGATATGCGGTGGTGGGCTAGTAATATGTTTGGAGTATTTATTTATGGGCAGGTTTCCTTGGCCAGGAAATATTAACCACTGTGATAGAAGATCATTTTGCTCTTCTCCTGGAAGCATTACTGCTATGAAATAAACACGTTTTTGCACCTTATTCATGGGCAGGAGCATGTATAGGCATGGACGCCTCAACAACCAGGGGCTGACATGCTTGTTTCATTCTCCCTTTTTCCTCCTAGGGCACGCCTCCACCATTCCCTGTACTACCTGAATGTTCTCATGCCGGGGACATCAATATATCCAGCTTTCTAAAATAGCTCCAGAGGTGTCGCCATGATTTGCACATCTAAAATACCCCCTATATGTTTAGTATCACTGAATACACAGAATAAGGTACATACCAAGGCTGCATATAACACTGACACCGCTGCATATCAAGCCCATTGGAGGGAGCATTTCAGAATCAAGATCAGTTGTCAAGGGATTTTTGAAAATCTCCTACCTTACTGGGATGTATATCACTAGATACCTAAATTCCGACTAAAGGGTGCACACAACTTTCTCTCTCCATGTGTCTGTACAGCATGGCATATGCCTTGTAGCACTATACAAATGAAAATTAGTGGTATTTAAAAATTTGGCCTGGAATGACTAGAAAGAAGTGAAAGAATACACCTGCACGGTGCTATGAAAGGACTTGTTTTACATTACACAAACTTGTACACACTAGCCGGCAACAGAAGTGCAGCAACCAAGTGCCTGGTTCATATACCTTTCATGTGAAATGCCGCTGGGAACTGCTGTGGGTTGCTCCTGCTTCAGAAGTTGGATGTGCCAGAAGAGATAAGCAAGAATCTAAACAGGAAACACAGATGCCATAAGGAACATCGTTCTGGTTGCTGGAAGATGGACAGGTGTGCTACTTGTGTAAACAGTTAGCAGAAAACCTTTCGGGAGAAAGTGTTCTGCAGCGGGCAGAGATGAACTCTGATAATTCATTATGCCCTTTTCACTGATGAAACTTAATTTCTCCCTCTTTTAAGAATGCTGCGCTGCAGCGAGACTTTGAGAAGGATGGCTCTAATTCAATAGATCTTCTCAATCTGTATATAACTGGATGCTCTCCCAACCCCAAAGTGTCACTTGCTAGCAGATTTTGTGATCATTCAGCAACCCCATGTAATGACCAAATAAATCTCCCGTGTAGTTCTGTGACAGACTAGAAGAAACGGCTGATGCAAGTATAAATCCACACCACTTATGGCTCGTGCTAGCTTGGCTCATGGAGTCAGCAGAAAGAAAAAGAAAATAAAACAGGAAGGCCACTGATAACAAATGATGGTTCCCAGCAGGAGCTGAACAAGAAGCTATCAAAGAAGCATTCTGAGAACTTCACTTTCATATAGAAATCATAGCTTAGCAATATCACATTTCTTCTACTCTAACGTTCACTCATCTCTTCTAAGACATCCTGCATGCAGGCGCCATCTGACTCTGTTCCATTTTATTTCATCTGTGACTCACCACTTTCTCTCCTGCTTTTTTGGACTTTGAGCTCAATCGGAAATGGCCTCTACTAGACTATGGTGCCAAAACCGTCTTGCACAACTAAGCGCGGTTTTCCCCAATTTTATATCCTTCATGTAGCTCAGCTCAGCCTTCACTGTGACAGTCCTGGCAGGAAAATCATCAGGTCTAGAAGATGACATTCACAGAAGCTTCTAGATAGGACCCACATGAAGATGTGCCTTGGAAGCCTTCCTGTCCACCAAAAGCAGCTGACCACAGATTTTTTTTATTAGATTTTTATTCAATACATTAACCAAAAAAAGATACAGGACAATCCCATAATACATTAACAAAAAGATGATTAAACAAGTGAATAAACATTGTTACATCAAATAAGGAAAATAAACTATGATAAAGACCACATCATGAGATCCAACTGTTAAATACCAAATGAAACATGAAAAAGAAAACAAGAATAGAATATATCTATCCACAAAAAAGAGGTTATCCAATTGCATCCCCACCGTTACTTAAGCCCCGTTTCTCGGACAGGAAATTCTCTAAATGAGAAACTTCAAAGCGCCATCATAGCCAATAATGCATTTACAGGGAAACCTTAAAAAGAACGTAGCATCCAACGCCAGAACCCAAGACTTAAGATCTAAAAACTGTCTCCGGCGCAATTGGGTGCTACGTACAGCGTCAGGAAAAATATTGACTGGCTGGCCACAAAACTTAACCAGCTTAACCTTAAAAAAGGCCCTGAGTATATGCTGCTTTATTTCCACAGAAGGAAAAGTAACCAATAGTGTAGCCCGTATATTAATATTGTCCTGGGAGTCCTCCAAAAAGGCCGTCAAATTAGCCATCGGAGAGACAATCTCATCTAATTCCCCTTCAACCACATTAAGGGGTATGTTTACTAAAACCCCGGTAAAGTGCGGGCCGCGGTAGTGTGTGGGTGCCATATAAGGAGTGGGCGTTCCGTCCTGAAAAAGAAAAGCCGGAATTTACATATGCGCTAAGGTGCGCGGCGCCCATGTGCGCCCCGTACCTTAGCGCATGAGATAGCTGCACGGGAGGCATAAGTGGCGCGCTGATATGCAAGAAAAAGAGCAGAGCCACAGCACAATGGTTAAGACACTGACCAATAATGCAGCAATCAGGGGTTCAATCCTCCACAGTGCCCAATGAAAACAGCTGGCTGAGGCATTAATTTATGAGGTGCAGAAATACTGGGCAGCATAAGGCGGCGCGCCAATGTTTTTGGCGGCATATTAATACTTGGCGGCATAAGGCGGCGCGCTGATGTTTATGGAGGCATTATAATACTGGGCGGTATAAGTGGCGCGCTGATGTGCAGGAAGAAGAGCAGAGCCACAGCACAATGGTTAAGGCACTTACCAATGGATCAGGGATTCAATCCCCCACAGTGCCCAATGGAGACGGCTGGCTGAGGCATTATTTTAGGAGGCATGTAAATGATGGGCTGCATAAGGCGGTGCGCTGATGGGCATAAGGCGGCGCGCTAATGTTTTAGGAGGCTTTTTAATATTGGGCGGCATAAGGTGGCGTGCTGATGTGCAATCACAGGAACAGAACCACAGCACAATGGTTAAGACACTGACCAATGGTGCAGGGATCAGGGGTTCAATCCCCCAAAGTGCCCAATGAACAAGGCTGGCTGAGGCATAACATATTATGGGGAAGATTGCTTTAGGAGGCATTTTATTCATATTTTAATTATCACTACTAGCAAACGCACTCTCAAAGCGTGTTAACATAAGGCGCCCTATAATGCACATTTTAAAGTGCACTGTCAGCCAAGGCACCCTAGAATGTTGCTTATAGGGCGCTTTAGAGGGTGCCGTATGAGGTACCGCAAGGTCAGTGTACTGTTTTTTATGGCAGCACTGTGCAGTTTAAGGAATGAAAAGCATAAGTAGGTGCGCTGACAGGCAAGAAGGAGAAGCAGTGGAGCACAATGGTTAAGGCACTGACTGCTGATACAGGGGTCATGAGTTTGCTCCCCAGTGTGCCTAATACGTAAGGCTGGCTGTGGTATCAGCTTTGCATTGTACATATTTTGTCCTGCAGCACTTTATGTTTATGTTATTAATTGCTGCCAGCAAACACGCCCTCACGTGCCGTAATTGAAGGTGCCGTATAAGGCACCCTATAAGGCACTCCATAGGGCACATTATAAATTGCACTGTCCGCCACAGCACCCTAAAATGTCCCCTATAGGGCACCCTATAGGTTGCGTCACAGGATAATGTATAGTGCACCTTATATGGCGCCCTATAAAGCACCCTCAGAGGCATCTTATGGGTACAGTACGCTGAGGGTGTTTTTACTGGCATCAAAATATGTACATTAAAAAAAGAAAATGCATTGGACAACCCTATCAAATAACCCCACTGTGGGTTTGAACCCATGACCTCTGGCATCAGAGGCAGTGAAATAACCATTGGGCTACAGCTCTACAACTGCTAGCAAGCCCCTGGCTGGCTGCAGAGAGCATGCATGTCACCACACAGACAGTCTGCTGTGGTCACCAGGATAGGGTTAGCCCACCCATACCCATGATGCACTGCACATGCAAATCAGCTGTCCACAGATTAACACAAGATGGGCAATGCACCCCACAGCACCTCGGCCTGGTAGAGGGAAGTGACCATGTGCACCCACACACCACCTCGGCCTGGTAGGGGGTACTGACCATGTGTTTTACTGGCACAGAGTAGCTACACACTGTCACATTGTGCGGGTACTGTGCTCACCCTGAGGGTGCAATGAGGCGCCCAGGACCAGGTCCACAACACCTTCCATGGCTGAAAGAGGCCATGCCGGAGGTCCAAAGCAGTGTCAATATGTGAGATAGGTAGCTTCTGCAAACACCTTGGATATCTCTGTCTGTTTCAGTCAGGTGTAGCCCCCATGGACCTCTAGGTGGGCTATGCACCACCACCACCACCCCCCCCCCCCCTCCTCCTCCTCCCGGGCCAAGGGTGGCAAACAGGGTCTCCTATCAATAGATCCACATTCTACCTCCCTGCAAAGGTGGCAGTAGAGGGGAAGATCAACCCCAGTTCTACTGAGGAACAGACACCCCACAGGGCAGTCAATGCAGCTCTATACACATCCATAACACAATAGCAGATAGACATTAGGCCTGGAGATGGTGAGCTGCACCCCACCACTATCTGATATTCTCCTGCAGCAAGTCATCAGCCACTGCACCCTGCAAGCTGCTCCAGCAAGACACATACCAGCTGCAAACAATGTGCTAGTTAGCTCATAGTGCATGTTCCCAGTGGAGATGCATGCACCCAGAACTGGGATGTCAGCATACACAGCAAGCAGATAAATCAGTGACTGGGCTCCAAAAGGAAACCCATATATATCACATGAGAAAAATACTATATAGCACTATGGGGGTGCCTAGCCATGCTGTGGTCACTGCACAGTCAGGGTGAGAGTGATCTCTCAGCAGGACATACTGAGGTCACCCTATCTGTGTAGGTGGTGGCCGGGCACTAAAATGTCCCAGTCAGTGCCCTATGCCCTGTGCAGATGCACCCTGGCCAGGTCACCCTGTCAGGCCTATACCCATGGTACCTTGCTCCTCATTATGCACATTGGCAGCCCAATACTGGCAACATTGCTGGCAGTGTGGGCTGTGGAAGGTGTTTGCAGCCACCACACACTGGATAGACAGACAGTCACCCCCACACCTATGCCAGCATTGTGCTACTATAGAGGAGTTCAGCAGCCATACCCACCACACCAGTCCTGGGCACAGTACAGGCATGGATATGGTACGCAATACTGTTGGGGGTCACTCCCCAGGGCGGTAAACACTGTCAGAGACCAGACCTGCAGCACACACCGCAGACATCAAAATGATTGTTATGGTGGAGCCCAAGGAGCAAAATGTGCTTAACGTAGGAATTGATATCTGCCAGTTATCATGGGGAACATTTGATAGCTGTGTACCATATACCCAGGTGTAGGGTGGAATTGCTAAGGTATGCAACTGCTAGTATTGGGAGATACAGGCAGGGCCCAATGTCCTGCCTCTCCAGGAGGCATTGGCCAATGTGGCCTGTGGGTGTGTCTGGCCCTGTTGGCTGCTGCTTTACGGCAGAATTTCCCAACTCCAGTCCTGGTGTTCCAAACACTGTTCGGGTTTTCATGCTGTCCCTCATAAATATGCAAGAGCTACATCTGCATACCATGGGGGTGGTGCATAGATATGCAGCACAGGCATCTTTATTAGAGGCAGCATGGAACCTGAATGGTGTGGGGCCCTCCAGGACTGCATTTGGGGGACTCTGCTCTAGGTAATACGGCTGTTTATGGTGTCTGTGTTTGGTGTGGTAAAATATAGGCGTATTAACCATGCGTATATTCTCAGCAATAAAGGTTTGTCCTTACTATCACGGTTTAGTTGTGGGAAAAATACGTGGACAGGATTGGAGGTAGCCCCAGCTGGCCTTTGAACCTGTGACCTTCTGTTCCTGCACACACTGTCTGTGTGCACTGCACCACCATGTTGCCACAGATATGCTGCCTTCCCTGGGGAGTCCATGACTGTACATCCAATAGAGTCTGTTGTGGTGGACGGTGCCAGCCTGCACACGCCTAGGCCACTGTCTGCTGTGGCTTGCAGCCACTGCCCCCTCCACCACCTGTACCCTCCGCCAACATGCAGACATGTCTTTATCTGGGAAAAGGCATATGGCCTGATTGAGTTGTGGCACTCCAGGACTGAATTTGGGGGACCCGGCTGTAGGTAATGCCCATTGTTATGGTTTGTGTGTGGTGTAGGGTAAAATATGGTTGTTTGAACCATGCTTATGTTCTCTTCAATAAAGGAGTGTCTTTACTATCACTGTTTAGTGGTGGGTAAAACAATGGAGACTGGGTTGGCAGGAGCCCCAGCTGGGATTTGAACCTGTGACCCTCTGGTCTTACCAGCACTGGCTGTGTCTGTTGCACCACACTGTGGCCACAGAGATAGTGCAGTCCCTGGAGATAGGAAACATGGCCTGACGAGTCACAAACCCTGCTCTGCACAATTTTACTGTGGGCTCATTTACCTTGTACGGAGACAAAAGTGCAAATAAGCCTCAAAAATGACCTTGGAAAAGGGGCCAAAAAACCATGACCAAGCTGGGCAACAGTGATATCACTGGGCAACCATAAAAAGCACTCCCAGGAAAGCTCCAATACAATGCTATGATTATATTGAAAGGGTCTACGGAGTGTAGACCCTTCCAAAAATAATTTCCTTTTTTTGGAGCTTTCCTGGGAGTGTTTTTTATGGTTGCCCATTAATATCACTGTTGCCCAGCTGGATTATAATTTATTTGGAATTTGTTGTGGTCATTTTCAATTTATATTTGCTATTTTGTTCTGTGCACATGTATCACACTGCTCACGTTTTGCAGGTTTCCCCGGTTTTGCTGTACATTGCTGACGGAAATGATTTCTCTTCCCTTTAAATGGGCTCTAACGCGAGGTTTTCACTCACGGTATTTTTTTGCCGAAATTCAGCCACGCAACTGTGCGGGGAGCCTCTCCCCTCCCACTCTCCACCCATTGACCCCGTCCCTCCGCCCCTCGGGGGCCTTCCTCCGCCCTCCATACGCCTTTCCCCGCCTCTATCGCACATCAGCGCACTGCACACTTGCGCCGGCCCGTTCGTGTGAGGTGCACGTGTGCAGGGGCCCGTTACTGTGACGCGTACGCTTGCGGGGCACTTAAGAGCACTTAAGTGCATCATTAGCGTACGCTAATGTGCGCCGCGCACGTGTGCGCGGTTTAGTAAACATACCCCTAAGTTTCTTAACAGTTGAAGGAATATAATAAATCTGTGAAAACTCCATAGTATCCGAAATAGCCAAAACTTCTTTTAGAAACGTATCCAAAAGAATCCTATGTGATATCAAGGGGGAATGGGGAAAATTAAGAAACCGCAAGCTAGAAGCACGAATGGAATTCTCCAGGTGCTCTAATTTAGAATGGCGTATCAGAGAATCTTTAATACCAGCCACACTAGAGGCATGTAATGGGAGCACTTGGGATTCCAGTTTACTAACAGCCGCATCTACAAATGTGACGTTCTCATCTAACTGTTGCAAAGATGCAACAGTTTCCTGAGAAAAGGTGGACAAAAAAGTTAAGGAAGCAGACATTTTAGAATCAATACATTTTAACGTGGCCCAAACATCATTTAAGGTAATTTCAGAATCAGAAATGGGAGCAGGAAGCTCAGGAGAGCCACAAACCTCTGATAACGGAATTAACTTTGGCTTATTAATCGGCTTTAATTTTCTTACCGATTCGGAGGACTCCACAGGTAAATCAAACGAATTACCAGGAATAGGGCACATAGGGGGGGGGGGGGGATCTTCCACTGGAGCTCAACGACCACAGATTTTTGAGGCTTTTCCCAGTCAGAAGGGATACATTTTCCATTAATTACTTTTCCATACTAATAGTACGAGGTGTGATTGAGCATGCATTCAGTGTTGTGTGAGGGCCACAGCTTGATGGGCATGGAAGAACAAAAATGTGGGATCTACTGCCTGATGCTTGTGCTAGAGACTCTAGACCCGGTGTGTCATTACAGAATTTATTGTGGCTAATAGCCGAGCTGAGTTTATATGGTTTGGGCAAGTGTTTGGCTGATGGATCCATTAACAATTAGACAGGCAGACTGGAGTGTCTCCACCTCTCATTTCACCAGCTGAGCAACATGGAATGAATTACGTTTGAAGCTACTTGGACTTACCAATGTCAGAGGCAGTGAAGGAGAGCCGTCAACCATCCTGTTGGCAGAGGATGTGACAAGGAAGGAAGGAAGTGCAAAGTTGTTGGCTTGCTCTCTGGAGAGGCTTCTCTAATTTCTTCTATTTTTCTCAGTGGAAAGGCCACGTCTTTCTCCACAGGCACAATGGGCTCTCTTTTTTCGCTTTCAAAGGAATAAAAGTTTAACTCTCTGCTCATTTTGTTAATGAACAAAGATCTTTAATGTGTGCTAAAAATCTGCACCAGCATGCTACTCTTGATTTAGAGAGCACACTACAGCAGCAACCTTTGAAGGGTATCTCTCTCAAGGAGAGGAGAATGAGGCCACTTCTGAAGGGCTGCAGCACCTACAGATGTTTAAGGGACTTTGTAACACCAAGCTCTTGGAAGCCAGAAAAAACTTAAAACATCTGGGATTTACTTTATTACTCCATGTTGCGCATCTTTCTGGCTAAAATATGAATTGTAAAAACGAACACCCTGGAATGGGTTATTTTTGGTTTTCTGACACTTTTATTTTTCAGTAAACTTTTGGTTCCAGAACAGTTTTACTGTGAAGCTTTCTCATCGTGTGACTGTGTGATCTCCATGGCCTTGCAGTTCATCCAGTTTATCTCTACTTTGCGCTACTCGAAGGAAACCCCCTTACCTTTAATAGGGAATGTCCTGGGGAAGGGGACTTGTACAAGAAATACTGGTTGCCACTTAATAGAGAAATATGGAAATCACTGCATCAGATGCATAATAAGGAAAACAGTATGCTGACATGATCCATCCGCATTAGACCACTATGTAAGGGAGAAATATATGGCAAACCAGGAGTTATTGAAAGGCAAACAGTATAAGAAGAGAGGCCACATCAGCCAACAGCCAGCAGTGTCCCTGTTGGACTCATGATGTGCTCCGTTTCATTTCTTTCATATACCACCTTTCACAACATACATTGTACGAAAGCTCCAGCAGGTCAAGCACTTGTCCACCCAAACCAGCAGTGGGGCTACCACCCTCAAAAGCCCCAGAAGCACAGCTGATGAAACAGTCTACTTTTACAGAACCATGTAGAGTGTTATATCTTAGAAAGATAGGCTTGCGACATCCCTTCTCTCTTACCTAGCGTGGCTAGAGGTAAAGCCATAGATAAAGAGAATAAGAGAGAAAGATAAAAACGAAACTACAGTTTATCAAAAGGACGCTCACCTTAGCTATGTCATGCTGGCTCCACCTCCCACCATATTTTAGTGTTATGTTGCAAAGCAAACCTTTCAATAGATGGCCATGAAAAACCACCCCCTATCTAAGACCACCCCAGGTTTCACCAACTCCCTCCCCAGACCAACCCACTGATCTACCCTAAGTGACTTTGCTGGTCCTGCAGATAGGAGTAATGCTTAATCTCACTTACTCCACCAGCACCAAGATTCAAAATGGCATCAAATGACCAAGGTTCTCCTTTGTTCCACATATGCAAGGCAAAGGGGAGCCTCAGGTCAGCCACTCCCATTTTCAATTTTGCCACCAGCAAGAGAGCAGTTACTGCTTTTCAGACCAGCAAAGTCACTTAGGGTAAGGGGGATTGCCACTTGCTTATTTGGGTTCACGTAGGCCAATATAGCACCCAGACCATTTGAAGGAGGGGGAGTTGGAATTACTCTGCTTGCTTCCCTAAAATGCCACCCATGCCTTGGTCCTAAGTAATATTTATTAATGCACAGACTGATAAAATCACAAAAGGAAAATAAAGCAATACTCTAATCCACTGAATATTACATTTAAACTCATAATCAATAAAGAAGTCCTTAAATCTTGCTGATTCCAGTTGCTGAGAGATTCTTCAGAACATCACAGCGATAAAATAAGAACATAAGAACATGAGAAATGCCATACTGGGTCAGAACAAGGTCCATCAAGCCCAGTATCCTGTTTTCAACAGTGGTCAATCCAGGTCACAAGAACCTAGCAGTTTCCCAAAAAGACACACAGGTTCCATAATGCTTGTATCGGGGCAAGCAGTGGATTACCTGGGTCCTCTTTCATAATGTTTTATGGACCTTTCCTCCAGGAACTTGTCCAAACCTTTTTTAAACCCAGCTATACTAACAGCTTGTGCTACATCCTCTGATAATGAATTCCAGAGTCTGATTACGCGTTGAGTGAAAAATATTTTCTCTTAGTAGTCTTAAATGGATTACACTGTAGCTTCATTGCATGTCCCCTAGTCTTTCTACTTTTGATGCCGTAAAGAATCGATTTATGTTTACCTGTTCCACTCCATTCATTAATTTATAGACCTCTATCATATCTCCCCTCAGCCGTCTCTTTTCCAGATTGAAAAGTCCTAATCTTTTAAGTCTCTACTCATAGAGGTATCCTTCCATCCCCTTTACCACCCCGGTGGCCCTTCTCTGTACCCTCTCCAATTCCGCTACATACATTTTAAGATATGGCGACCAGAACCACACACAACACTCAAGGTGTGGTTGCACCATGGAATGACACAATATCCTCTGTTCCACTCTCCATTCCCTTCCCCACGATTCCCAACACCCTTTCTGTCCTCCCAGCCACCGCTGCACACCAGGTGAAGGGTTTCAATGCGCTATCCATGATGATGCCCAAATACCCCTCATGGGTGGCGGTTCCCAACGTGGAACCCTGCATCATGTAACCACAGCCTGGGTTGTTCTTTCCCAGGTACACAACCCTGCACCCATCCAAACCAAACCCCATCTGCAATTTGTATCAGTGTATCAGAGGTTTCCAAATGTTTTGGTTGTGTGGACCTATTATTAATATTCAAAGAGTTTAGGGATCCCCTGTTTAATCCCAAAACCCTTGCCAGATCCCCTCCCCACAGTGCCAAGCCTGTCCCCCAGGGCAGCTCAAGGCAATCTGCTGCCTGAAGCGAGGGATGAGATGCCCCCCCCCCAATAGAGGGGGGGGGGGTGTGCTTTCTCAAAACTCCAGTCAGGGACTGAACCAAACTAAAAAGTCGATTAGATAATATGGAGGAAATGCAAGATGTTTGCACATCAAGGAACTAAAAGAATTAGCGAAAACCACAGCACACTTTCTAAACTAAATTATACTCATTTTTATTTTGTTATAAACTGTGTTATGGATCTTGCTTTTTCTTTTTGAACATATATTTTGCATCCACAGAACCCCCTCCCTCAACAGTGGGTTCAGAGCAGAACTAGGATATTCACCCGCAGAATTCAATATCTAAAAAAAAAAAAATCTGATTCTGGTCATCTCACTACCAAACATTTTCCAGTATCAGGCATATTGGGAATTAATATAAAACCCTACAAAAGTCACCAAAGATCTACAAGGCCAAATCTACCATACCATTACCAGCATAAACTTCTAAAACTCATACAAGGCACCTACCCAGAAAAAAGAAGCACTATAAAAGCTGCAGCGGGCCCTAGAACATCTAACACCTATTTGAAAAGCTGAACAAGGCAAATTACTGCAGTACAGATCCCTGCGTACAAACTTCATGTTAACAGAACACATGGCCTTGGTCACACACTCAGAACACAGACTCTCACCAAGTACAGAATAAGTAAAAATAAAATATTTAGACAAAATTAAACTGAAACCAAGAAGCCAGACTCTGCAAGCAGTGCAATAGCAGATAAGAGATGCAGTTCCTCATACTGTGTAAAATATAAAGATAGCACAAAGTCCAATCACTAAATTGAAAATAAAATTATTTTTTCTACCTTTGTTATCTGACTATTTTATACTCTGGTCATGCTGGTCCTGATCTGAGGCTTCTGCTTTCCTGTCTTCTCTTAGCACTCTATCTGCCATTTCTTGTCTCTTGTGTTCTTTACTTCCTTCCATCAGCTTATTTCCAGTTCCAGTAACCCTCCCCATGTTTCAGCTCCCTTCTAGTCCCAGTGCCCCCTCCTTGCTGGTCTCTGCCCCATTATGCAGTCACCTACCACTCCCATCCCCAAGTGTCAGTTTCATCCAGTCCCACCCCCAGGTGTCAGCTCCCTTCCAGTCCCCCTCCAGTACCATCCCTAAGTATCAGCTCCCTTCCATCTCCCTCCTCCCTTCCCTAGTGTTATCACCCTTCCAGTCCCCCTCAGTACAATACTTAGGTATCAGCTCTCTTACAGCCCTCTCTTTCCCCCTCTGCCAGTTCCCTTCCAGCCATCTCTTTCCCCTTCTGTCATCTCTCTTCCAGCCCTCTCTTTGCCCCTTTGCCAGCACTCTCTTTCCCCCTCTGTCAGTTCCCTTCCAGCCATCTCTTTCCCCTGTGTCAGCTCCCTTCCAGCCATCTCGTTCTCCCTCTGTCAGTTCCCTTCCAGCCATCTCTTTCCCCCATGTAGCTCCCTTGCAGCCATCTCTTTCCCCCATGTAGCTACGTTCCGCTTCCTCTTTCTCCCCATGTAGCTCCATTCTGATCCCTCTCCTTCCCCCCATGTAGTTCTGTTTTGCTCCCTCTCCTTCCCCCCCCCCCCCATGTAGCGGTGTTCCACTCCCCCTCCTGCTACCTGTGTCAGCTCCGTTCCCTCTCCTTCCCTTGTGTAGCTCTACTCTGCTCCCTCTCATGCTGCCAATGTTGTCTTTGTTCTGCTCCTTCCCCTTCCTCAGCGGCTGTGATAGCAGTAATTTAAAATGAAAGGGAAACCAATGTGGAGTCTTCCGGCCCTATGGAACCCCTATTGCTGTGTCCCGCTCTTGCATCACTTCCTTTTGGGGTTTCATAGGGCTGGAAGGCTACGCACCGCAGCTGCTTGTCAGCTTTTTTTGTTTGTTTGTTTGTTTTTTAAACTGAAGGCAGAGTGAGGCAGCTGTTTGGGGGCATTTTTGCCGCCCCAAAAAGTTTGCCTCCTGAGGCCACCGCCTCACTCCGTCTCATTATAGAGCTGCCCATGCTGTCCTCTCCAGCCTTCTTTGCCTCACTTCCTCTTCCTGTCTCCACCAGTTTCTCTCTCTCTCTCTTCTTCCCCCCTCAGCCAGTATCCACCAGTCTCTCTCTTCAGTCTCAGTTACTCTCCATAGGCAGCTCGTATCAGTCTCTCACTTTCTCCTAGTTGATTCGCACCATCTTCCCCCCCCCCCCACCACCCCAGACAGTCTTCAGCAGCCTCCCCCTCTCTCTCCAGCCAGAGAAATTAATCTGTCAACCTCTCTCTTCCTATCTAGCTAGTCTCCACCATTAGTATTTCCTCCTCTTCTTTCCTATTGATGCTTCACTGCTGTTCGCAGTATCTGCAGGTTGATGCTGGTCGCAGTGTTCCAAAGTCCGGTCTCAGTCTCAGATCACACCCTTATCACCACCAATGCTGGCCTCACCTCTACGACCACTTCTGCTTCTAGTCTTCACAGCTCCCTCTGATCCCCAGCCCCACAGCTGCTGATGCTTCTGTCTCTGTGGCTACTGAAGCTGCTATGCCGTCTCTCCAATCAATCCTGATCCTGCCCCTGTATTCTGATCGCATGGATTATAGCAGCTCAAAGTTGGGAACCAGTAAAATATATTTTCTCTACATTTTATTGCTACCTACTAGGGAGAGAGATCACGTTCAATTTATATGGTTTATATTACTTTAAATATAGTGTCCTTATAATTTCAGGGCCTGCTCATTCTCTCCGCTGTTCTCTAAGCGTGTGAATTCCTGATCTGAATTGGATATCTGCATTAGGGGCAGGCCCAATGAAAAGAAAGTGATACTGAAAACCTTGCTATCAGCCATGCCCTTTCCTCCTGCTTCACGGAGCTAGAGAATGAGATGCAGCCTCCATAAAGCCTTGGAACACAGTCTATTTCCATTCTTTTGAAATACTTTAAGCTCAGAATTCTGTTAGGAATATTTAGTTCTCTCTTAAAGGCCCTCCTTTAAACCTTTCTAAGGCCTTATCCTCAAAAGTTTAAAACAAATAATAGCAACTCGCCAAGTTACTCACACATCTTGGGTTACGCATTGTGCCTATTTCATTTTAGCAAATTACCTAGTTCTATCAATGTGTGTTTGTGTCTGTTTTGAGTTTCCAAATGCCACAGTTGTGAAATAGCCAAGAATAAGAAGACTGAACTTGGTCACATACCCATTTTACTCCTATTCAACGAAATAAGAGTGTCCCCACCCCTATCCCCACTATGAATTTCGCTCTATCCACTTATTGTACAAAATTTCCTTGTAATTGGTTTGTTGACATAAATACCGGTGGTATAATGGGCTTTCTAGGTAAGGAGGGTAATTGATACTGGAACAGAAAACATGTCTTGCATGGAACACATAATATCGTGTTTGTTCTCTTGTTGTTAAATGTCAAGCATTCTTTTACAGTTTAACGTTTCTTACTCACCTGCTAAATATCCACTTTTGTTCTCAGATCACAAGCATCTTCAATGCTAAATTAATTTATTTGTTAAGATACTGGTGCAGATGATTTATATGTCCAACTATTTAAACTAGGGGTTCTTTGGGAGTGTCACAGACAGGTCAGGCTGCAAGGACATCCACCCTTAACATTCCTCAGACATATCTGTATAATATGGTCTATGGCATATATATCCATATAATATGGACTCATTTGCATAACTCTGAAAACCCAACCTATCTGTTGCATCCTAAGCCCAGAACTGAGAAATACATTAAGGCACCTGGATATCCAGTCTGCGCTCAAAATGTTTCTTTCCTTTAACCTCTGGGTGCATAGCTGCTTCCTTTCTAACAAGTTTCCTTTATCCAGGCTGCATGAAACTAAATCAGTGGCCTTCAACCCACTCCTTCAGGATCCCATGACCAATCTGGTTTTCAGTATATTCACAATGAATATGCATGAAGTATATTTGCATGAAAAAATAAGGCCAGCAATAAAATTCACATAAGCGTTCTTACAAATTAAGTATCCACATACTAGTACCTCTACAAAATCTATGGAATAGACAAAAAAACATATAGGGGGCCATACTGAGCCCGCAGCAGTGTCTTTTTTTTTCAACACCGGCCACCATAGGAAAATCTCTGCATATTCAACAGCAGTATTGAGATAATGACTGCCGCTGACTATCTCGATACAGCATTAAGGTGCCAGCACTATCCAGAGAGCGGCGATAATCGGCTACTGCTATCCAAATAGCTTCTGTAGAGAGCACTTCGGACAGCTTTTTGCTGCCCTCAGTTTTCTGGATAGTGGCCCTTGCAGAGGCACTGAAGATCACTGTTATCTAAATAGCTTAAGTCTCTGCCGTGGTTCCCTGGCTTTATCTGGATAGTGCCATGGAGATCTGTGGAAATATTCAGTGACATCAAATGAATGGTACTGCTGAATGTCCTTGTCACTGGGACTTATCTAGCTAAAAGAAGTCCTTTTGAATACTGTCCTCATAATTTATTACTGAATTGTTCACTAAAAATCTTCTAAATTGTTTCTTTCCTAAATAAGCAAGTCTAGATTCTAGGCTATCCAAAATAGATATTAATGACATGCACAGAATTTAAAGATAGCTAGTTTAACTATTCCAGCCTTCCTAAAATCCAAATCTGGTAAGTCTTGAAATCTTGAAACGACCTATCTTTGATCTACTGTAGACTATCTGTGCTTAAGAGTGTTAGAAATACAGAAGGGTACAGTTTGAGAACACTATTGTCAGATAAAGCCAATCACTGGAATTGAACCTATAGTTAATGAAAAAAATATTTAAAGCTGCATTAAAGAAATCGGCCATCTTACTGAACCAAGAGGCTTGGAATCCAAGAGTCTTGCTCAAAGATTTACAGAAAAGTATGCCACAAACATATATGTGTGCTGGTATCTGACTTCCCTACTCAGGAAGCCGCTCATGAAAGATGAAAGTATTCAGCAAATCAAGTAAATGGGATTTTCTCATTACCTGATGGCTGTGAGACAAAAATACAAAAAACACAAGAGCAGCAACGTACCTAGCACTGTGCAAACGGTGCAGTTCCTCTCCCTATGCATCCAAGCATCATTCTGGCTTTTGCACTGCCTTTTCTACATATTTGACCATTTTAAGGTCATCCGATATGATCGCTCCATGGTCCAACTCTTCTGTCATACACTGAAGTATTTCACCCCTATACTCTACCACTCCCTTGGGTTTTTGCAGCCCAAATGCATGACCTTGTATTTTTTAACAATAAATTTTAGCTGCCAAATTCTCAACACTTCTAGGCTGTCTACCCTGTTTCAGATTTTGGTACCATACGTAACGAGGTATACCTTTCCCAATTGACCTTCCACAATATTACTTACAAAAATGTTAAAATGAATAGGACCAAGGATTGATTCCCTGAGGCATGCCACTGGTAACACCCTTATCTTCAGAGTAAACTCTATTTACTACTACCCTCTGGTGCCTCTCACTCAACCAGTTTCTTACCCAATCATTCATTTTAGGGTCCATCCCAATACCAATGTGGAACAGTGTCAAAGGCCTTGCTGAAGTCTGCCACATCTAATGCTCTCCCCTGATCCAATTCTCTGGTCACCCAATCAAAGAAATCAAGACCTACCTCTAGTAAAGCCATGCTGTCTCGGATTCTGTTATTCCTTGCATTCTAAACACTGTATCGTCCTCTGCTTTAGCAGCATTTCTGTTCAGTTACTCATCACCAAGGTCAGACTAACCAGTCTGTAGTCACCATCTTCTTCCTTACTTCTGCTTTTGTGGATAGAAACCACATTTGCTGATCTCCTGTCCTGAGAACGTCCAGTATCACTCCCAACTCTAAGAAGCATTGAAAAGGTCAGCAAGTGGAGCTGTCACTACTTCCCTAAGTTCCTTCAATGATCTCAAATAGCGTAGTTACTCACCTGTAACAGGTGATCTCCGGGAACAGCAGGAATTTAGTCCTCACATATGGGTATCGTCGGTACCGATGGAGCCTGCATGGAAATGCTCCCCAGCGTCCAATAGGAACGCTTTTGGGAGCATCCCTCAGCATATGCTCACTGCCTTACCGCCTTTCCAACTGTCCCTCTTCAGTTAAGTTTGTAGTTGAGTGAAAGGATAGAGGGAGAGAGGAAAGAGACAAAGAGAGAGAGAGACAACTCCTAGGGGAGGTGGGTGGGTGGTGAGGACTAAATTCCTGCTGTTCCCGGAGATCACCTGTTACAGGTGAGTAACTACGCTATCTCCAAGAACAAGCAGGAATGTAGTCCTCACATATGGGGACTCCCTAGCTGAAGATGCCAGGGAGATAGCCCCAGGAAGGTGCCACCGTCGAAGGTGAGAATCCTTCCTCCCATGGATATCTGGCATTCCACCAGGGTTGGTGGGCAGGAGTTGGTTAGGTTTGGAAGAGATTTTGAAGAACAGCTTGGCCAAAGAAGGCATCCCGATGGGAGGCTTTATCTAGGCAGTAGTGGGCTGTGAAGGTGTATACCGAAGCCCAGGTGGCTGCTCGACAAATGTCATCGATAGACACAGAGTGGAGATTAGCCATAGAAGCTGCCATGGCTCTCACATTGTGAGCTGTGACATGGCACTGAAGAGGAAGACCCTTACTCTCATAAGCAAAGGATATGCATTGGGCAATCCATTTATATAAAGTTCTTTTGGAGACTGGAAGTCACAAATGACTAGGGTCAAAAGCTACAGAAAGTTGCGAGGACTTTCTATGTTGCTGTGATTTTTGAATGTAAAAAGCTAAGGCCCTCTTACAATCCAAAGTATGAAGGTTTCTTTCTGCATTAGAGTTGTGAGGCCTCGGAAAAAATACAGGAAGATAAATTGATTGGTTTAAATGAAAAGGCGAAACCACCTTTGGCATAAAGTGTGGGTGAGTACGAAGAACAACCTTATCATGATGAAATCTAGTATAATACATCCCACAAAACCAGAAAGTCTTCTAACACATCTGGATTCCACACAACCCGCTTTAGACCACTCAACCAGAGCGTAGTCCTAGAGAATCTCAGACCTCTCATGGCCAACACAACCATGGACTTAGATGATCTCGTATCCAAATGGGATGAAAACCTGAGAGCTGCCTCCTGCCCATCACTCACCGAAAAGAGAATTCGAAAACGTGAACATACTCCATGGTTCTCCACAGACCTTCGCACATCCCTCCACCATCTACGCAAACTTGAGCGAAAGTGGCGACGAACTCATTCTCCTGAGGCGCTGGTAGCATACAGCTCATACCTAACTACCCACCGAGCAAAGATAGCACAGAGCAGGAAAACTTACCACACAGGCTTAATAAAACGCTCCTTCAACAAACCACATGCATTGTTCAGCATAGTAAAGTCCATAACAGGTGAACCGGTCTCAGCACAACCCCCTATGCCTCAGCCGCAGGACTACGCAAACTACCTGCAATCAAAGATGATTAAAACCAACACAGACACAAATGTCAATAACGCCACCACTTCACCCAAGGCATCCCAGGCAATGCCACTACACAACTTCTCCACTGTATCAAATAGAGAGGTTGTGAACATTATTGCCTCAATCAATCCCAGTACAGCTCCTAACGACCCGTGTCCAGCCAGCTGGATCAAGGACATGCGACATGACCTCAGTCAAATATTGAGCAAAATACTGAACCAGTCCTTCTCAACAGGTTCCTTCCCGCAGAATCTAAAACGCACTTCCATCAAGCCCCTACTGAAAAATAATAGACTGGACCCATCCAAAGTTGATTCCTTCAGGCCTATCTCGAGCATCCCACAGCTTGCAAAAATCATTGAGAAGGCTGCCCAACAACAAATCCAACATCATATTGACACTGAAGCACCACTAGATCCATCTCAGCATGGCTTCAGGGAAGCGCATGGAGTCGACACAGTCCTTACAACCCTGTTCAATGTTCTGGTAACAGGAATAAATAACATACAACAGGGTTTCGTCCTCATCTTCCTGGACATCTCCGCCGCTTTCGACTCTGTGAGTCATGACATACTCCTACAACGCTTGAAAGATAAGGGGATTCAAAGCACAGCACTCGAGTGGTGTAAATCCTACTTATCTAACAGGTGGCAACAAGTAAAAACAGGCCACGAATCCTCAGAACCATTCCTGCAATCACAGGGAGTACCCCAAGGATCGTCCCTATCGGCACTAATGTTTAATATCTACATGCAGCCGATATGTGACTTGATCAGATCCTTTAATGTACAATGTCTCGCATACGCAGACGACATCCTCCTATATATGCCGTTCACAATTGAACACCCAGTATTCTCCCCAATAATCAACTGTTTTGAAGCTGCAGCCGAATGGTTGCTATCTCAAAACCTTCGGATTAACCACAACAAAACTGACGTTCTTTTTGTCACAAGGAACCGTAAGTTCATACCTCCTCCATCTCTACTCGTCAACAACATAGAGTTGAAATCAAAAGCCACCATCCGTTACCTCGGCATCACATTGGATCAGCACTTGGATATGACAACGCATGTCAAGAACATCACAAAAACTATATATTATAAGATCAAATCGCTACGTCACCTCCGCTCCCTACTTGATCCCTCAGACTTCCGAACAACCTTCCAGGCATTAATCCTCCCACACCTGGATTTTGCCAACATCATCCTTCATGGCCTCCCTCAATCAACTTTGAATCCGCTCCGCCTAGCCATGAATACAGCCGCCAGAGTCCTTTCTGGCTCATCAAGATCTGACCATATAACACCCATCATGAAAGAACTGCATTGGTTGCCATTACATGCCAGAATCCAGTATAAGTCTTTAGTCCTTACTTTCAAGGCACTAAATAACTGCCCCCCTACGCCAATCAGCAAGCTCATCCATGTCACCCTGGAAAACAGAAAAAGGAGAACCACATCAATGAACACCTTAATAGTCCCAAAAATAATAACGAAGTGCACTAAGGCCACCTCCAACAGGGCCTTCTCCTTATTTGCACCTCTAAACTGGAATGCGCTACCTCACGAAATCCGTGCTATCAAAAACCTAATCCTATTTAGAAAGGCATTGAAGTACCACTTGTTTACAAAATGCTACCCAGAAGTCAACCTAGACATTATCAAAACTAGCTCCGCTATACAACCTGAAAAGGGCTAGCTGGTCAACCTTCTCTCTAGTCCTATTAGTGAACCACATTACAACATCCAAACGAGCTTCATATTACTGTATATAACATTAAGTTAATCTGTACATAGTACATTAAGTTAATCTGTACATAGTTCCCCCGGTTGTCCTATTGTTGAAGTTCCCTGTTTAATGTAAAACTCAATGTTACTTGTATGCATTGTAGTATGTTCTTGTTCATTGTACACCGCACTGATTGTAATAGCGCGGTATAAAAGAATTGTTAAATAAAATAAATAAAATAAAATAAATAAGGAGGATCAGCCACTAAAGCTTGCAATTCACTAATGCGACGGGCAGAGGTGATTGCAATCAGGAAGATGACCTTCCAAGTCAAAAACTTAAGGGCTGTAGTGGCTAAAGGTTCAAAAGGTGGCTTCATGAGCTGCCCGAGAACTAGATTTAGATACCATGCTACCGGTGGTGGCTTGATGGGAGGTTTAGTTAATAAAAGGCCTCTCATAAATCTTGATAGGAGAGGATGAGAGGAAATTGGTTGTCCATTTAGAGGCTTATAAGAAGCTGCAATTGTACCAAGATGGACTCTTACCGAATTGGTCTTTAACCCAGAATTCGATAAGTGAAGGAGATACTCTAGTATCGATTCTAAGGGTATGACCAGGGGGTTTAATCCCTTCTTGGAGCACCATATAGTAAAACGTTTCCACTTGAAGGCATAAGATCTTCTTGTGGAAAGTTTCCTAGAAGCCTGAAGGATATCTTTTACCTGTTGGGACAGGTTGAAATCCTGGAGGTTTAAGCCTTCAACAACCAGGCCGTGAGGTACAGGGACTGGGGATTCGGGTGCCATAGCGTCCCGTTCTCCTGGGAAAAGGAGATCTGGAGCATGCCCTAACTTCAGAGGTGCCACTTGAGAGAGATGCAGAAGCAGGGAATATCACGTTTGGCGTGGCCATCGTGGTGCTATGAGAATCATGCGACCCCTGTCTCTGAAGCTTGAAGAGTGTCTTGGGGATGAGGGGAATGGGTGGGAAGGCATAAAGGAAGTCCTGACCCCAGGGAAGGAGGAAGGCATCCCTTGCCTGACAGTTGTGCGCCAGAATTCTGGAACAGAACCGGGGAAGATTGGCATTCAGTGGACTTGCAAAGAGGTCTATGTCTGGAGTGCCCCAGAGATGAAATATCTTTGCCACCTGGTCTAGGTGAAGTGACCACTTGTGAGGTAGCAGTACTCAACTGAGTTTGTCTGCCCAAAGGTTTTGAATGCTTGGAAGATATACCACTAGAAGGTGAATTTGATGCTCTCTGGCGAGGGCCCAGAGTTGTAAAGCTTCATTGCATAATGACAGAGAGCCTGTCCCGCCCTGCTTTTTCACATAGAACATGGCTACCTGATTGTCAATCTGGACTAGGACTGTCTTGTAGCTGAGCTGGGCATGGAACACTCGAAGAGCTAAATAAATTGCTCTTAACTCCAGGAGGTTTATGTGTAAACCAACCTCCTGTGGAGTCCAGGTGCCCTGGGTAGAGAGATGATTCAGGTGTGCTCCCCAACCCACCTGTGATGCATCTGTTGTCAGGGTAGCCTGAAAGAGGGGTTGATTGAAAGGAGACCGCACTGTCAGATTTTCTAGTGATTGCCACCATTGGAGGGACAAAATTAGTCTTTGAGAGACTGTTATTTTGTCCGACAAATTGACCGTGGCCTGTGTCCACTGTGTGGAGAGGGTCCATTGAGCTGCTCGCATGTGAAGGCGAGCATATGGGATCACATGAACTGTGGATGCCTTGTGTCCCAGCAACTGCAGTAGTTCCCGAGCCGTGAGGGAGGATTTTCCCGCTGCTTGGGAAGCTAACTGCATAATACGAAGACACCGGGCTTGTGGAAGAAAAGCCCTTGCCCGCCTGGTATCCAGACAGGCTCCTATGAATTATAGGCATTGGGAAGGAACTAGTTGAGACTTTTTCCAATCCCAAGTATTGGAGGATTCGCATTGTATGAGACAGTGGAATGCTGGCCTCTGCAACTGTGGAGGCTCAAATGAGCCAGTCGTCTAAGTAGGGGAAGACAAAAATCCCCAGGGTTCGTAGAAATGCTGCTACTACTGCCATGCATTTCATGAACACTGTTGGTGCTGAAGCCAGACCAAAAGGAAGAACCCTGTACTGGAAATGTCTTCCCCTGAAAAGGAAACTTAAGAATTTCCTGTGATCTGGATGGATGAGAATGTGTGTGTATGCATCCTTCAAGTCTAGAGAGCAAAGCCAGTCCTGGGCTTGAAGGTATGGCAGAAGAGTTCCTAGAGAAATCATTTTGAATTTCTCTTGAAACAGATATTTGTTTAATTCTCTGAGGTCTAGAATGGGTCTGTGTCCCCCTGTTTTCTTTGGGATAAGAAAATAGGGGGAGTAAAACCCTGTTCCCTGTTGAAAAATGGGTACTTCTTCTATTGCCCCCTGGGCAAGAAGTGTGGAGACCTCGTAATCTAGCAGATTGTCTGCAGAGGTTTGTGAATTGAACTGCTTTAGAATTGTAGGAGGGGGTATGCTGTGAAAATGAAGTTTGTACCCCTCTCCTACATTGGACAAAGTCCAATCTTCTGCTGTTATTTGATGCCATCTGTTGATAAAGTGGCATGACGTGCCCGGAATGTTGGGGGGTTGGGGACCCTTCAGAGGCAGGAAGGCGAAGCTCTCTGGGAAGGAGTCAAAGCCCTTGAGGGGGCTGAACCTGGAGAGCTGGTTGGGCTCTCGGTCCTTTTGGTTTCTTCTGTTGTCTAGGTTGTCCCTTTTGGGTAACCTGACCCGAAGTCTGACTGTGCTGGATATAGGAAGGATAAAACTTCCTCTTT
The DNA here is from genome assembly GCA_033557465.1 of Ichthyophis bannanicus. NCBI lineage: Eukaryota > Metazoa > Chordata > Amphibia > Gymnophiona > Ichthyophiidae > Ichthyophis > Ichthyophis bannanicus. The sequence goes on along the minus strand of CM066032.1, from coordinate 1,443,336,981 downwards.
TTGCTAAAAGAGGGTTTTTTATAAGGCTTCCTTTTGGCTGGAGAGGCCGTAGACTTTGACAATCTATCTAAGGTAGAATTGTCAGCATCTAACTCATTAGCCTTTTCCTGCCAGTTCTTGCCGAAGAGATTCTCCCCCGTGCAAGGAATGTTGTCTAATTTTTCCTGTACCCAAGTCTCCAAGTCTGATGCCTGTAACCAGGCAATCCGTTGTGCACCAATGGCAATAGCAGAAGTTCTGCTGATGCATTCAAAGCAGTCAAAAGCTGCACGATTGACAAACTTGGAGACATTTTGAGCATGCTTAACTAGAGCAAAAAAATCTTGTCTCTTATCATCTGGGAGAAAAGGGCCCATAAGTTCCAAGTCTCCTGTGACTTCCTTAAGGAACATTCCCATATATAGGATGTATGAACTGATTCTAGCTGAAAGCATGAAAGCTTGAAAAGTTATGCGTCCAAAAGCATCCAGAGTCCTGCATTCACGACCTGGAGGATTGGATGCATGTCTCTTTGCACTTTTCATCCTACGCATGGCTGATTTCACTACCATTGAATGGTGTGGCAGCTGGGTTTTCTGAAAACCAGGACATGGTGGAACTCAATACATAGTATCAAGTCTCCTAGAGTGAGGAGAAGTGGTCAGAGGTGTCTCCCAATTCCTTTGCTCTGGGTTCTTCTTCAGGAGCTACTGTGATTGAAAGCCCTTTGGCCATATCACGGATGAAATCCTGAAAAGACATGTCCTTTGGAGGTGACATTCTGCGTTGGGGAGAAGAGGGATCTTCTAGGAGAAACCCTCTAGTGCCAGCAGAATTGTCAGAGTCTTCGGAACCGGAGGAATCAAAGTATTCCTGACCCCGATGCTCTTGCAAGGCACGATCCCAGTACCGATCGAAGTCGGTACTGAGGTGACCCAGTACCGCTTTATCCCCTCCAGCCAGAGATGGCATAGGAAGAGTTCCCACCGGGGCCGGCACCATCAGTACTGGCATCACCAGTGTCGGTACTGGTGTCTGTACCGGCATCGGTGTCGATGTTGGTACCGGTGCCCTTGGGACCACCGGTACCACAGCCGAGAGAAGAGCTGCGATACTGCGCTCGATAGCGAGGCACCTCTGGTCTATCGACGCCGCCGATGCCTGGGTGTCGGTACCAGTAAGGACAGCTGGAACCCCTGAGCATGGCACAGGTAATTCTTGCGAGGTTGAGGCCTCGAGAACATCCTGAAGCCCCATTGATGCTTTGGAAGGCGAAGCCTACCGCCGGGGCTGTTTTGCCGGTGTAGTTCCCTCAAGGGCAATGCCAACAGCCTCTTGATGCTTAGCAGGAGAGCTACCCTTTGAGGACCGACTCTTATGTTTAGTTACCTGAGATCCATGGGAGGAAGAAGAGGCCCTCGACGATGTCGATGCAATGGATCTGGCATCTGAAGAAAAAAGGGTACCTAGCTTTGCGGCCCGGTTCTGTCTTCTTCTCTTGGTCATCCCCATGCAGGAGAGACATTCAGTTGGAGAATGATGAGATCCTAAACATTTTAGACACCAATCATGTGTGTTAGTGACGGAAATGGTACCGCCACACTTAGTACATTTCTTAAAACCACTAGTTGGTTTTTCCATGATTCAGGAAAAAGGGGGCCTAGTGTCCAAAATGGCGCCTAGCACCAAAAAGGAAAGTTTCTAAAAGAAACACTGAAAGTTTTTTTTTTGAAAGAAAGAAAGAAAGAAAAAGAAAAGAACCGGCGGTACCGGTAGGCGTCGTGCGGTAGGCAAACGCGACCACAGAAAGAAGTTTAAAGATTTAATTTTCTGCGGTGACAGAAAATAGGTCCTGTCGGCTCCGCGGAAAATGAAGAACTGAAGAGGGACAGTTGGAAAGGCGGGAAGGCAGCATGCATGTGCTGAGGGATGCTCCCAAAAGCGTTCCTATTGGACGCTGTGGAGCGTTCCCGCGCAGGCTCCATTGGTACCGACGATACCCATATGTAAGGACTATATTCCTGCTTGTTCCTGGAGATGAATCTTAACTACTTGTCCACTTTTAGTTTAGCTAGCTGCTCACGAACACAGTCTTCTGAAAATAGTTAGACTTCCACCTCACTTCCATTCCTATTTGTGTTTGTTTTCTGAGGTTCCATTCGCAGCCCTTTCACCCTTGAATCTTATAATGCCACCTTTGAGCTTCCTCCTGTCATTAACCTACTTAAAAAAAAGTCTTGTCTCTATGTTTTATTGTATTGGCTAGTTTTATTTCCATTTGCATTTTTGTTTCCTGAATATTTGACTAGCTTCTATTAGATTCCCCAGATTTTGCTGTTTGTCTACCTCTTTCTGCGACCTCTTGTAGCTCATGAAGGCTAAACTCTTTTTCAGCTACTTCTTTTGAAAAACAGAGGGGCCATCATTTTCCTAACAAAAGGGTTTGTTGCCTTTAAAATACCTCTTTTCAGTTTTGCCCACCATTGTTATACTTCCCTGAGACTTTCCCATCCAGCTCAAGATTCCTTGAGGTATTCCCACATCTTTGCAAAGTTAGTTTTCTCCTTGTTTTTGAATGAACCATCTTCACCCCTGTCCTAATACTGAAGTTCACCATCCAGTGATTATTGCATACCAGATGTTCACCCACTAAAACATCACAAATACTCTCCCCATTTGTAAGCACCAAGTCTAATATTGCCTCCTCCTACGTGCAGTGTTCCCTCTAATTTTCTGTAGGCCGTGTGCGCATATCAGCTGTGCAGCTTTTGAAAGAAGGTTAAATTTTTGTGCGCCACATAGGGGCTTGTTTACAAAGCCGCGGTAGCGGTTCGCAATCGTTATCGGAGCCGCAGCCCCATTGAAATCAATGGGGCTGCGGCTCCGATAACGATCGCGAACCGCTACCGCGGCTTTGTAAACAAGCCCCATAATGACACTCAGAGTTATATACTTTAAAATCCAGGATCTCCACATCAGGGATATCCCAATCACTATCTGGAAAATTGAAATCTCATGCCAATAGTACTTCCCCTTTCATAGCAATCTTGTGAATGTCTTTATTCCAACCAGCAAGTTCAGCAGTAATCGGTCTTCAGAGCCACCATCAAGGATCTTTATTCCTCATTTCCCCTTTTTTTTTAGTTTATCTTTCTGACACATTAAGTCATAGCACTGGATCAGCCATGTTCTTGAGCAAGTGGTCGCTTATAAAACTGCTGCTCTCTGTATATTTGCATTAGTGCAATGATGGCCTGACTTGACTTGGTGACTGTGCTGGAGCAAGATACAGATTTAATGTTTCATCTACACACACTCTGCACTTTGCCACACATACAATTGCTGCTCTCTGTCTGACTTAATGGCATGATAGTCTGACCGGGCTTGGAGATCTCTGCAGTCTTCTTCCTCTACCAAATGCTACCAGCTGCCACCTCCACCCTCTAACGCCTGTAATTTTTGCATTTGTAATTTTTCACATCCTTTCATCTCTGAATTAAGGGACTCTTCGGCCAGCTTCATTGGACTACTTCATTTATGATTTTTTTTCTTTCAATGTCTCCTTTCTGCCAATCTGACTGCATGTCTCTGTCAACTTCCAATTCTTGCCACATCTCTTGCCATCATATGCTGCTACTTGTCTGAGTTGTTGTAGCAGCCAACACTGCCATTTCATCTCCAAAACAAAAGATCTTTGCTTCCAGTTTCAGCTCCCTAGTTCTACTTAGTCCACACTCGGTAGTCACCATGGGAAAAAAGCCTGCATGGTCAGTGGTAGCAGACAATGTCATAAAATGTTAATAGCGTCAACAGGTTATGGCGCCACATCTTTCTACCTTTGTGGCTGCTAAAAAAGACTCTCTCTGAGGTACTAATATCATGCGATTTAAGCTCTGTAAGGACTGACATGTTGTAGCACAACACCAAGTGTCACTGCATATAACTGTGCATAGAGTGTGGTTGCAGAGGGATGTGTCTACAGGTATGATTATGGCTAGCAGGACAGCACCGACGTCATAGAGAACACCTGCACCTCTGATTCTGCAACTACAGTACTGGTCTGAATGTATCAGGCGGTCTGACCTCTTTACTGCAAAAGGTCCCAGTCTAGTTTGCTACTCAACAAGGCTGTTAAATCTAGCGCAGACCAAAATGATGGGCTCTAGGAAAGAAAAGCTAAGGGGCATGTTTACTACAGGGAGTTAGCAGTTATTGCGGTTAGCGCCCTGCGGTAGCAGCTAACCCATGAAAAAATCTGATATTGCAGGCAACTGTCCGCGATATCTGAATTTCATGCAGTGCAGGCCCCTAGGGGTGGGATCAGAATGGATTGGAGGCAGAGAGTGAAGGTGGCCATGGTTGGCAGCCACTGTACAAAAATGATTTTGCGTGGTGGCTCCCAAAATCAGGTCGCTCCTCTCCCCCCCTTTATTTTCTTCTTCTTTATCTTCCCCCTTCTTTGACTGCTGCACGCTGGGTTGCGGCTCTTCAAACTATCTCGGATATTACTGTGCAGTTCTCTAATCTCATTATTTTAGGAGACTTCAATGTCCATGTTGATCGCCCCAGCAGGCAGAGAGACTGTTCCTTTTTGAATCTATTACATGACAATCCCCTTCAACAACATGTACTCGGCCCTACCCACATAGCCGGGCATACGTTGGATTTAGTTCTCTCTCCTATCACGCTGTTACCAGTGATCTCTTCTCCTACTATGTTTAGTGTCCCCTGGTCTGATCATTTTTGTATTCTCTTTTCGGTTTCTTACCCTTCCGTGGCATCTACAGATCCGGTTATACCCTCTCCTTTTCCTTCTCTCCGCCGTCGTATTACCCCTGACACCCTTAATGCCTTCCCGCCTGCTCCCTCCCTTTTCCCACCAGATTTTGCTTCATTCTCCTCTGATAAATAGGTTTCCCTTTGGAACTCTCTTCTTACCAATGCTTTGGATGACCTTGCCCTATTTCGTCCTGTGTCTAATCACTCTGGTTCCGCCCATTCCCCATGGTATCATCCTGCTTTGCGCCTTCAGCGGACCCAACTCCGGCAATTACAACGTCGGTGGGCTCGCCATCCTTCCTCTGAACTACGTCTCCGTTTCAAGCAGCTTTTTTCTGACTATCGTCTAGCCGTTCAATCTGCCAAGCGTGCCTATCATGCAGCTGGAATCTCTGATGCTGCAAACTCCTCCAGACAATGCTTTACAATTTTGCGTAAGCTCTCTAATGTTGGCCCTAACCGTCAGCAAGTATCCCTGGTTCCAGACCCTCAGTCTCTAGCCACTTTCTTTTCTGACAAGATTCTAAATCTGCGTTCATCCTTTTCGCATCCTTCCCCTCCATTGCCCTTATCTCCACCATGTTCCCCCTTGTCTTCTGTCTCTCCTGTGGCATTGGCCGATGCCCATCAGTTGTTACCGCACCTCTCACCACCGAATCTCGCTTTAGCTCACACCTGGTCTTTCTTTCACCCAGTCACTTCTGCTGAAGTACTACAGATGTTACCCAAGTCTAATAAGACCACCTGCCAGCTGGACCCGGTTCCGTCTCGCTGGCTGACTGAGCCTTCTTTACAGCTCATACCTATCATCACCACCATCATCAATGTCAGCTTCTCATCTGGCCATTTCCCATCATCCTGGAAATCGGCTGTTGTCCGCCCCCTTCTGAAGCAGCCCTCTCTCGATCCTTCTGTTCTATCCCACTGGCGTCCTGTCTCAAACCTTCCTTTTCTGGCCGAACTTCTGGAACGTTTTGTCTTCGAACAGCTTAACTCTCACGTGGAATCCACTAACACCCTTCACCCCCATCAAGCCGGTTTTCGCCATGGGCATAGTACGGAAACAGTTCTTCTGGCACTCTTGAACGACTTACATGTTGCTCATGATCACGTTGATATTACTCTTCTTGTTTCCCTCGATCTTTCCGCGGCTTTCGACTTGATTGACCATCGAACTCTTCTTTCTCGTTTGTCTGATGTTGGGCTTCATGGTACAGTATGGCAGTGGTTCCGCTCCTTCCTCACAGCCTGCTCATTCTCCGTTCACTCTAATGGCCAGTCCTCTGCTTCCCTCCCTCTCACCTGTGGTGTACCGCAGGGTTCTGTTCTTTCCCCGCTATTGTTCAACATTTTTCTTGCTCCTCTATCCTTGTTGATCCAACAGTTTCCTTTGTCCTTCTATATATATGCCGATGATATTATCTTACTTTTCCACACTTCTCCACTAACCCTGGATATCTCACAACTTAACCTTTGTCTTTCCCAAATTTCCTCTTGGCTCTCACAGAATTTTCTGCATTTAAATCCATCCAAGTCCACAGCTATGTGGGTCTCGCTGAGTGGTTCCTGCCCCACTCTCGCCCCCTCGATTAGTTCTGTTTCTCTTCCACTCGTATCCTCCTTCCGATATCTCGGAGTGATTCTCGATCCCACGCTTTCCTTCCACAATCATCTTACGCCCCTTATTCGTCGTTCATTTGCTGCCCTACGACAGATCAGCGCTGTCCGTTCTCTTCTCCCCTCAGCTCCTTGGTCACTCTTGTTTTGGCCTTGGTCATTAGCCGCTTGGATTACTGCAATGTCTTTCTCGCTAATCTCCCAAAGTTTCAACTCCAACATCTACAACGTATCCAAAATGCTGCTGCCCGTCTCGTTACGTTCTCTCATCGCTTTGATCATATCACTCCCATTCTTCTCCGTTTGCATTGGTTACCCCTCTGTTATTGCTTCCACTATAAATTTCTTATTTTGATTCATCGTGCTATTTATACCAATACCCCTCTATATCTTGCAGATCGGATTTCTCTCCACACCCCCTACCATCAGCTTCGTTCTCTCCATACTAACCGTCTGTCCCTACCCTCTCCGTCACAAGCTCATCTTGAACAAACCCGCCATGGGGTTATGCTGGACAGTAAACTCAACCTCAAACCACACATAGACAAAACAATCCAAAAAGCCTACTACAGGATGCGAATCATCAGGAGAATGAAACCACTCCTCGCCCTAGAACACTTCCGTACCGTCTGTCAAGCACTGATAACCCCAATACTGGACTTCTGCAATCCGATATACCTTGGACTACCAAAACAAGCTCTCAAACCACTCCAGCTGGCACAAAACACTGCAGCTCGAATCATATCCGGAGCCGCAAGGCAGGAGCACATCACACCTACATTAAAGGACTTACACTGGCTCCCAATCAGTGCTCGCATCAGATACAAGACTATCATAAACCTATTTAAGATAAAAGAGCACACATCAGCCAACAGCCTCCACACGCTCATACAACCGGAAACCAGCGCACGTCCTAGAAGAAGTCAAACACGCAACCGAGTCAGTACCCCAAATGAATACAAGCACACACGCAAGGACACAACAGACAGAGCTCTCTCCATGGCTGCTCCAACAATATGGAACAATCTACCGGACGATCTAAGGGCAACTCCAGACCTCAAAGACTTCAGAAAACAACTGAAAACCATGCTGTTCATAGAGCACTATGGTCACATCACATAACCTAAGAGAATGGATAACAGCACTCCAATCCTCCTAAACAACTGTATGTATATTAAATGTGTTTTAGCACCACTGTAAATAGCCCACCTTGTACATAGCTCAAACAAATCAAGCACCCAACACAGCCCTCACACAACTAAGTTTCATCCTCACTGCATGTACAACGCACACACTTTACTTGATTGCTTGCTGTGATAACACCTTGATTATTAAGATAAGGCGGTTTAGAAATACTCTTAAATAAAATAAAAATAAAAATAAATAAATGCAGCTTTTTTCTTTCTGGGCCCAGTACTGTGGAATGCACTACCACCACCTCTCCGATTGGAGTCCTCCTATCCTCAATTTAAAATATTACTCAAGACTCATCTGTTTCGACTAGCCTTCAATCTCTCTCCGGATGGTCCTCCCTGATGTTCTCATTAGCCGTGTGTGTCTGTTTATTTATAATTTGCCTTGTCTCCCCCCGTATGGGCCTACCACTTTGCTGTACTCTTATGTTTTATGAAAGTCCTGGCCCATTTGTTTATTTTACTTGTCTATGCTTTTGTACTTCTACTTTCCTATTTTATTATGGCGTTCCTTTCCATGTTTTTGCATTGCTAACCTTTTATTGTACACCGCTTTATGTTTCGACGGAAAGCGGTCTATCAAATTTTAAATAAAGATAAAGATAAAGGTGCTGCCATTAGCAGCAGTCTTATGCCCTGGAGGCGATCATGTCTCCAGTAGCCACAATCGGACCTTCCCCCATACACATAATCTTGTCAATGCCAAGTTGCTGCGATCTGCAGCACTAACAATATCATGAATAAAATTGATGGCCCCCCTGCAGCACCGATCCCTCCTGCACAGCTCCTGATCCCCACTGGGAGCTGTTCAGATAGAATCAGTGCACCCTCCCCCCTTAGTGAAACCTATCCTCATTAGTCGGTCGGGCTAAGCCCCCTCCCTTGGCCTCCTCACTGCTGAATTGGAAGGGTGGGGGACCCAGAGGCCTCCCTCTCTTCCTCTCCCCAAAATTAGAAATGGCCCCGGCTAGCCAGCTAGCCAAAGGGGGGGGCCCTGCATACCTGGCCCCCCACAACAAATACCTTACTTCATCCTATGATCTAGAGCAGGGGTGTCAAACTCAAATACACAGTGGGCCAAAATGTAAAACTTGAACAAAGTCGCGGGCCAGCATTGAACAAATGAACCTTTTAATATGGACCCAAACAAGATTTGCTGTAACATTGAATATGAAGCAACACTTATTACTATACAATTTATAACTTAATAGTTCAGATATGCAAAAACCAATTTCAAATAAAAAAAAACATCAATGACATTCATTTATTAAATAAGATTTAAATAATAATAAATAATAATTTTTAAAATAAAACAACAATAATAAAATTAATCAACCATTCAAGCCCATGTCTTGGAGTAGCAAGAAAAAGTGCATAAAGAAAACGTTAATTATTGCTCAGTTTGCTGCACACTGATCTAATCTGATGTGCCCAAGCCAGATACCTGGCATCTCTTCTTGGATGATAGTTCATCAATGTCTGGGCTCAGGCTTTGAGCTGAGGAAATCCTCAGTATCGAGCGAAGGTGTTCATCAGTCAGACGTCTCCTGTGAGATGTTTTGGTCATCTTCATCGAGGAGAAAAGTTGCTCACATAGATAAGTGCTGCCGAACATGGAGAGCATCTGAGCAGCTTGGGTGCGGAGCTGAGGCATTGTGTCAGGGATGAACTGTGGAAACTGGGCGGCGCCCACAGCATCATACTTTGACTTCAGCGTGTCATTACACTGGAGTTCAATTAGCTCCATTTGGAGGTTGGTTGGTGCGTTTTCCACATTAACTGCAAAGGGATTACTGAGCAGTTCAAACCTACATTTCTGGACATCAAAGTCGGCAAATCGCCGGCTAAACTCAGCGCCGAGTACACTGAGTTTTTCAGCAAACTGTGCGCATGGGAACAAGTTGGTAAAGAACTGCGTTTTCATGGTTTGGCAGCAGGGAAAATGGCCAAGGTTTCCTTGCAGCATCTGATTCTCCCACAGGCACAGTTTAGTTTTAAAAGCCCTCACTGCAGCGTACATGTCTGTGATGATGCGCCCCCGCCCCTGAAGCTGCAGGTTCAGCGCATCGAGATGGCTCGAGATGTCACACAGAAAGGCCAGCTCACACAGAAACTTTTTCTCCCGAAGCTCTGCTGTGTCCTTCCCTTTGCTTTCCAGAAACTGACATATTTCCTCATGCAGCTCAAAACATCTATTCAGTACTTTTCCTCGGCTTAACCATCTCACCTCTGTGTGATACGGCACGTCTGCGTATAAGACTTAAACTGGCGGTGATTCAGACCTTTGGCTCTTATAAAGTTAACTACTTGTGTTACTGTGGCCATAACATGTTCCATCTTTAGGGCTTTGCCACACAATGATTCCTGATGTATGATGCAGTGATAAACAGTTAGTTCACCTGCACAGTTCTCTTCCTGCATCTTCTCCCGGACCCTGCCCACCAGTCCACTTGTTTTACCGCACATCGCTGGCGCACCATCTGTCGTTAATCCCACGAGTTTATCCCACGGCAGCTTTATTTCAGTTACGCATTTGGAAACCTCCTCAAAAATTTCCTTTCCTGTGGTTGTGCCATGCATTGATTTGAATCCCAATAGCTCCTCCGTAACACACATATTTGAGTCCACTCCACGGATGAAGACTGACAGCTGAGCAGTATCAGATGCGTCGCTGCTCTCATCCACAGCAAGGGAGAATGCAACGAAATCTTTTCCCTTTTCCAAAAGCTGGTCATACAGATTGGTGGCAAGATCACATGTGCGATCAGCTACTGTGTTTCTGCTCAGGCTCACGTTTGAAAAGGCTTGCTTTTTCTCTGGGCACACGATGTCACAAACTTTCAACATGCACTTTTTCACAAACTCTCCCTCATTAAAGGGCCGGGCTGATTTTGCGATCTCTGCTGCCACAATATAACATATTCTGTTGTGAAACCAAACTTCTTTTCATCTCCTCCACTTTCTGGCTCCTTTGAGTCATGTCCAGGTCCTTGTACTTGTCATGGTGTTTTGTTTCATAGTGTCGTCGAATGTTATACTCCTTAGTTATAGCCACGTTGACTCCACAAATCAGACAAACAGGTCTGTCTTTTACATATGTAAACAAATATTCTGTCTCCCACCTGTCCAGAAAGTTCCTGTTGTCTGCCTTTCTTTTTGCCATTTTTGGGAAGGGGTTCCACAGTGACAGTTGTAGCTTGAGATCGCTATGACTTCTGTCACACAGGAGAGGGCGTTTCTGGGACCTGTCCTGATTGACGCGCCAAAACAACAGCAAGGCATTATGGGATTTGTAGTATTAGCGATGAATGAATGTGCTGTATAATACCGGCGGGCTAGCTCTAGTAGTCATTTGGTATAGCCTCGCGGGCCAAATATAATTACACTACGGGCCAAATTTGGCCCGCGGGCCAGAGTTTGACACCTATGATCTAGAGGTAGAATGGGGCAGGAGCGATCCTATTCATTCCTGCCCCAACATGCAGTCATAAAAAAGGGTGGCCTTCATGCTAGGGGACAGCACCATGAGATGTTGGATGGCAGAACCACGGCACCGGCAATATTGTGAGAGGGGCCCGATCATGGCTATTGGGGGGGGGGGGGAGCATGTTGGCAATCGGGCACAAAGCTGCTGACAGCATCTCTGTGCCTCTGATCACTACCATCCCTCCTCATGGATTCCACAGTACCTGCTTCTGCAGGCACTGCGGAACTTTTCGCACAAAATCTGCCAAGACAGGTAACTCTGGGTCTCCACGAAAAATCCAGACCTCAATGGTATCTGCAGGACCTCCCCCGGGTATATCCCTTGCAGATACTGCTGAGGTTTTCAGCTTACTGTGTGGTTTTGGCTGCTAACGCATTGTGTTAGATGCCAAAACTAAGGAGGTTTGGTAAACATACCCCTAAGTAACTTCCACTGACCAAACAGAACAGATAATGGCCCTGCCTCAGAGGTGGTTTCCTTCTATTTCTATAAGCAAAGTACATAAATATAACAAGTAGAAACTCATCAGATCTTCAAAGGGTTAGCTTTAAACATTGTTAAAACAATAAGCCGGGAATGGCAGCTGTTTCCAAGTAAAATGAACTTTACACTCCAAAAATGCACAACAGCCCAGAGATTCAGATTCAGAATGAACTTGGGAAGGATCTTAAATTTACAATCACGTCTAATGACCGTTGCACATAAACTATTACACAAATGCATGTGCTGGATAGTTCGTGCAATACAAAAAGATTAGCTAAGTCTATCAGTTTCAAAGAAACATCACATGGGACAGTCAAACCCGTGCTTTTTGTGCTTTGTGAAAAAAACACTTTGCACCTGCTTTGCCACTTTCAGGGAGACTATACAGATTTGTAAGAGCAACTACTCACCTGTATCACGCTCACCCAGTAGCCTTAACAAGGCCTTTTTTGTTTCTGACGCCTTTAACTGAGACAGAACTGAAAAACAGTGTCACTTATTCAGTCATGAGTACTGAATGTTCCCAGTAGGTGATCTTTTCACACTTCAAACTCCCTAATGGCACAAGAGGAGGAAATGAAATAAATTGTACTCCGGATGATTTAAGCAGAGGCTGTTAGTCCATAGGGAGTCCAGCTAGGTCAATTAGTGCATCCTACTAATAGAAAAGCAAGCCAGAAAACAAACCCCAGACAAGAAAGCATCAAAAACCTCAAGTTCAATTCCATCTGAAATGAGCATTTCCACTAAACATTATTACCTACAAGAGAGCAGTTACAGTAAAAGGCAAGGATGGATCGGGGTTTTTAAGATTAGTGCACAACTGAATAAGTAAGTGATGAGGATTAATGTGGGTATCATCAACCCGTGTTCTCATTGAACATTTCCTGCTGGCAAAACATTTAAGGCTTTTGAGTTTTATGAAGCTTCCGGATCACTTATCACCATTCAAGAATTTTGAAACCCGGTGAAAATTAGCCCAAATAAGGCTTTCGTAATCACTTCCTGATACAACAGCCTTAAAATCCAAGTTTTATATTTTTTCACTTTTGGTTTACTGATGAAATCAAACTGAAGAAAAGCTACAGGCAAAAGATGTATACGAAAGCTTTGGTACACTGGCACAGTGGTCAGTCAGGGGGCCACTCCATCAGCTTGAGCGTATATATTTTTTTAATTTTATATTTCTTGAGTGTTAAAGAAAAAATATAAAAATAAAAAAAAACAAGGAAAATAAAATAGAATTAACTTTCAGGAAAAGGTGTGATTAATAAAACAGTTATCATCAAAACATCTATTTTCACAAAAACATTAACCAACTATGAAGGAGAAGAGCAAATTAAGAAGAAAACATACAAGCAGTAATATACAGGGGAACTCCTCCACCCATATCAGTGCCTTCAATTCAAAAACACCTTATCCACAGCTGTCAGAGCAGCCAACCCATTTTGTTTTTGTGCTGATAAATATCATAGGACAAGGTTAACAGAATCATTGAATACCACTGTAGATTGACAAATAGATATTCTATTGATTTTAATAGCAAGCTCCTTCCAATCCCTTCCCAACTTGGTAAGTGCAATAGCTCCCCTTCCCACTAATATGTTTTAACATACTGTAATGTTATATGCTGTTGTCGTGTGCCATCCAGTCAATCATGACTATATTTCTTATATGTACTCGTTTTGCATACCTCTGTTACTGTATTCATTCTATGTTCCCACGTTATGTCGTTATGTAATGCAATGTGTGCTTTCAAGTCAATAGCAAATACCATCTAGAGTATAATATCACAATCTTCTCTTATGGATAGTGGGTGAAGGACTTCTTTCCACAAAAGAAGAATGGGACCTAGGCGTGACTGTTTCTGATGATCTTAAGGTGGCTATACAGGTAGAAAAGAAGATGGGAAAAGACAGAAGGATGCTTGGGTGCACAGGGAGAGGAATGGTCGTTTGGAAGAAAGAGGTGATAGTGCATTTGTATAAGTCTTTGATAAGACCTCATTTGGAGTATTGTGTGCAATTCTGGAGACCACACCTTCAAAAGGATATAAACAGGTTGCAGTTGGTGCAGACAGTGGCTATCAAAATGCTCGGTGGACTTCGTCATAAGGCATATGGGAACAGATATAAAGATCTCAATATGTATATTTTGGAGGAAAGGCAGGAGAGAAGAGATATGACAGAGACATTTAAATACCTCTGTGGCATAAATGCACAGGAGGAGAGCCTCATTCAATTGAAAGAAAGCTCTACAACAAGGGGGCTTAGGATGAAGGTGAAAGAGGATAGACTCAGGAGTAATATGTAGAAATATTTCTTTACGGAAAGAGTGGTAGATGCGTGGAATAATCTCCTAAAGGTAGTAGAGACCAGGACAGTATCTGAATTCAACAAAGCATGGGACCAATACAAGATCTCTAAAGGACAAAAAGGGACTATAGGCAGACTGGATAGGCCATGTAGTCTTTTTCTGCCATCATGCGTCTATGTTTCTATGATTTCTATCTACAGAGTACAAAACATACTCCCTGTCCTGGTGTCTTCCTCTACGTTTCTAGTTTTCTTTCTTTGATCTTTTCTTCTTCTCTCCCTACTTAACTTTTTAAGTCCATCTCAGAGCCACAGCCTTTGTTTTTAGACTTTTACTTTAATTGGTTCTGATCCTTCCCTATCAACCTTTCTTCATATTCTCCTTCTTTTACCCTTTAACATGCTATCCACTCCCCTGTATCCAATTTCCTTGACCTCTATGACTCCAGCTCAGCTTTCCAGCACTCCGATTCTCATCTGCCTATATGCTCTCCTCCACAGAACCCTCTCTCTCCCTTCCTTCTATCTTCCTATTCCTATCCCGCTAACCAGAATCCTTTGTTCCTTCTCTCTGGTCCCTCTTCCTGTCCATATCGTCTCCTTTTTCTTTCCATTTTTTTTCACTGATTTCTTTCCACAACTTTCCTATGATCCTTCATCCCTGCCATCTAATTCTCTGACCTCTACCCTGCTGCTGAAAATTAGACTCTCGGGCCAGTCCTTCCTCTCACCTTACAATCATGGCAGCTTTTTCTTTCATACTTTTGTTTTGATTTTGAAGAATGATCAAGACGCCACATTGCTCTGCAATATCATACATATATATATATATATATATATAGCAGAGAGGAGAATGCAACTGATGAAATATATACACAACATTGATATCCACTGGAGTGCCAGCTGTTAGATATATCACAAAATAAAGATGAGATAAAAGTGACTTATAGAGGCCTAAAGAAATGTAAGATGTTGAAAGAACTCAAGATAATCCCAGCAAGGAGCCTGATAATCCACACATAGGAAATTATTCTTCATAATCCATGTGCTGCTATAACATAACTTCTTAATCAATAGCATGATCTCAACACAAAGGACTCAAAAGAAGGCACAACATAAAATCCAGCAGCAAGCTGGCAAATTGCTGCGTATCTCTGAGGGGGAAAGCAGAAATTTTTCCCCCCAAGTTTTGATGAATACCAAATCTCAGCAGAGCAAAAGAAAGGAAAAAGAGGATACTTACTGGGCACTCGTCACAAAGGATTACTTGCAGCCTGTGCACTAGGACTAAAGATGGTGGTAGCAACAATGGAAAACCTTCAGGAGAACAAAGCATCTTTGCTGCTGCCATAGACCATGGTAAAATTGTCCACTGGAGCAGGAGAAACCACAGAACCTAATGAAAAATTAAGGGGACTAAAAACTGTTAGGTGGCCTTCTGAAGATAACTGGGAGATAATGTACTGCTACTACCATGCCACAAGCCCTGCATTTGATTACAGAGGGTACACAAAGAGAACTCGTCCAAAAAAATGGAAAAGGGGAAAAATATCAAAGGAAAACTGCAAAAGGCAACTGATGTACATATAAGATCTCTAACTGGACAAATTAAGGAGAACTGCCCAAGTAAGGGCATCTTGTGCAATGCTGCACAAAGAGAAATGGGATTGGGAAAGGAAGAGCAAAAACCGAGGTGTCACAACAGGAAGAGCATCTAGATGGGACAGCAATAGAAAGATACGGAAGTATTTATCACCATCCTGGGTGCCACAACCTTGATTAAAAACAACTTCCAAGCATACCTCAGTAAGTTGCCTACACATATGACATCCTATGAACTTGAGAAGGAAGCTCTCTTTGGCTGAATGTAATTATAAAGGCCAATGTTAGCAGTAAATTTGAAAGACTGAGATCCTGCCCCACATATCCTGGCTACAGAGTGAGATTCATTACTGTAATGATAGCCATAAAACTAACCCCTTTGGAGACCCTGCCCTGGACTATTAAACCTAGTGGAAGCTGCATGCTATGGCAGGGTCCCAATATGCCCTTTGCCTTTTTGGGTCATTAGGTACCAGAATGATTGGAACTCTGTTTACAGTGGATTGGCTTAAAAAGCCATCTTGTACATTTACACTTAACATGGATATTATTGACAATGCTATACTGCGCAATCCATCACTCATTTATCAAACTTTCTTGAATGGGAATGTTCTAGATCAGGTCTTGACAAATTTTGTTTGTATTGAGGAGCCAATCCAAAATCTTAGGGGCCAGTGGCTGCAACCTCCTCGCATCTCTCTCCCCATTGCCTCCATTCTCCATTGTCTTTCTCCGTTTGCAAAATCATACATGTCTGGGAAGAGTGGAAGGATTTGAAAAGACATGTTTAGACAGAAATATGTAGAAAGTGTCTGTGTGTGCTTGTGTGGTGCAATGGTGATTTGCCCATCTGTGCATGGGATGTGGCAGTGAATGCCTTTGTGTGGGGGTGGGGGTGGTGCCTGTATGCATGAATATTTTGTGGTGTGGAGGTGAGGTGCCTATGTGTGCATCTGTGGTGTGGAGATGGGGTGCCTGTGTAGGTGCATCTGTCATGTGGTGAACGGGTTCTTGTGTGTGTTATTGTGTTCTGGTTGAGGGATGCCGCTCTTGGCATATATATGCATTATGCCCTTTTGTCCCTGTATTCAACCTTTTAACCTTCAACACCTTGCACTGTCCCCCCTGACCCCTCCCCATGCTCTGCTCCCCTTCCAGACTTTCTCCTCTTCTCCCTCCTCCTAGTACTCCCACCCACTGCCCTCACTACTCCCATCCTCCTTCCCTTTTTATTTTAATCTACTGCCCCTTTAATATTTGCTGCCTCACTCCTCCTCCCCTGTCTTACCTGCTTTTTTTCAGCAGACCCTATATCTGGTTGTCCTCTGCACAAGGGGGATGTGATCTCCCCCGAGTAGCCTGTTGTCTTAGAGCTGCAACTTCCCTTCCTGTCCTACCCATGGGGCTCGATTTCCTGCAGACAGACAGGAGGGGCCTTTGCCGTGATCACGGCTTTCTCCTCCTTTTCTTCCCACAGGGATTTGTTCTGCCACGAGCAGAAGAGAGCCGCCATCATTGCAAAGACTCCTCCTGTCGACACGTCAGAAAATTGGATCACAGCATGCAGAGAGAAGGGGTCTGAGATCGTGGGTTTTTGTAAGGGTGGAGGGTTAAGAAATCTCTGGTACTCAGTGAGTCACATTAGTAGCACTGAGAGGGTAATGCTATAAGAGTCGCTTAGTTCAACACGCACTGTCAAGCATGCATACTTTATAGAATAGGGTCATAAGTGGTGAGATATGCGTCCCAAATCTAGGCACAACCACTTATATCAACCCTAGGCTTGGTGTACATGCCTGCGACTAGATCTGTAGGAAACGCGTGTACATTAGAGTATCCTATTTCTTGTGTGCAGAAATTTGCGCTCTGCCCAAGTTCTGCTGCCATGCTTGCTCATTCCAAAACTAAGTGCCATCACTGACGTACGTGCTGACAGAATAGCAATGGCTATGCTTTGTGGCTAAGTACTTATGCATACATACGCATGTTGATGGTACGCAAACGTAAGCGGCTCATTACAGGATTACTTCCTATGTGTCTAACAGCTAAACCTTTATGATATACATTTTTTACAACTTTTCAATATATCAGTTCTTGATAGGTCCAATGGCTGAGCGGCACGGCAAAGCTTAGTTCCCAAACCTTGCTCTTGTTCCTTACGCTAGCAAAGGTTGCAGTTCTGGAGAACAAGTCTCAAACAGGGCTACCAGTGTCTCTGTGCCCCAGGCTGCTAGGAAGAAAGATCAGCAACAGCTAAGAGAAGGAGGCCAGGAGGGATGCACACAAGGCGTGCAGGTCGCCTTACTGAATATCTTGGTCTATCAACTAACTTAATCAGTTCTTTGCAGGGAGTTCAAAATGCCTCATTCATATTATTTTCATGCATTTGGGGCATTATGGTCAATCAAATAAGAGGTGCAATTTAAATGTTTAGGTTTAGTTCTTAGAGCAAAGACTTTTTTTTAAGTAACGCTGATTCAACTACTTTGGCTTACTCCTATGGTCAACGAGAGCTATTGAGAATCTCTTCTATGTTTGTGGAGTATAAGGCAGAAACTTGCTCACCAGCTTCAGCACTACAGGCCCCAGTTTTTGGAACAAATTACCTTTACGTCTTTGATTGGAAAGGGATTATTCAACAGTCCGCAAGGAATTGAAATCAGTTTTATTTACTGATGCTTTTATGGAAACATTTATCTTACGTTATTTTATGTCATGAAGATTATGAATTTGTAATTGTTAATCACCTAGAAATATGTAGATAGGTGGTTTATAGATTTGATTGATGAGGCAGGGGAGACAGAGGAGGGGGGAAGAGGCGAGTCTGGCTTAATTTATTTGAGGCATCAGCAGCAGTGATCTCTGGGAAAATGTTGCCTCCTGAAGAAGGGTATCTACGCCCACTTCCTCCTTAATCTGGTCCTGAGAGGAGAAAGGGGGGAGGGGCACAAGGGAGGAGGTTTAATGGGAAAGAGAAAAAAGGGAGCAGGAGAGTAATTTAGGCAAAATCATTGTGGTCACCAGCAACGTTTGGTGGCTGCATTCTGAAGAAATTTGCAGTACCTCATGGAGTTGTGCACAACTGCGACATCTACGGTTCAGATATAGTAATCGGAAGCAGTTATCCTAATGATTAGAGCAGTGGGCTAGAAACAGGGTTCGGATCCCACCGCTGCTCCTTGTATCCTGGGCAGGTCACAACCCTCCACTGTCTTAGGTACAAGCTGAGGGGCATGTTAGGAAGCCCTGTGTGGATGCGGGGCTTTGTGTTGATTGCAGGGGGGGGGCAGCTAAAGTGGTAAAATTGCTGTGGGATTAACTAACATCAGCCAACAAGGTGGTATTTGTTGCAACTGTGCCAAGTGAAGACTTCAAAGGCCTGTGCTAGCAGCGCTGATATGGGAGTACCCCTATCCTGCCCAAATGACACTCAGACTTACATCACCAAGGAAGTATAGGTAGCTGGGTTTAAAAAAGGTTTGGTCAAGTTCCTGGAGGAAAGGTCCATAAACCATTATCAAAGGGGACCTGGGAAATCCACTGCTTGCCACAATACAAGTATTGTGGAACCTGTGTGTCTTTTTGGGAACCTGCCATATACCTTGTGACCTGGATTGGCCACTGTTGGAAACAGGATACTGGGCTTGATGGACCTTGGTCTGACCCAGTATGGCATGTCTTATGTTATGTTCTTATGACCTGAGCTATTTTTTTTTAGTGTGGCACCCAAACCGCATGCTAAACGCTGAGCTATTCGGTAGCGTGCTTTAGGAAACACGCCCCTTAGAGTGTAAGCTCTCTAGGGACAGGCAAATACATAATATACCTGAATTTGACTCACCTTGAACCCCTGAGAAAAGGCCTGAGCTAAGTCAAATCCATTTTCTTATCTCGGTGTATGGGGAATACTTTTCTACCAAAGTGGAGTTATAATGCCCTGTTCAATGTAATTTCAGTTTGTTCAATGTAAACCACACTGATGCAGAATAGCACGGTATATAAGAGAATGTAAATAAAACAAAAACCTAGTGAGATAACATTCAGACCATGGCAGTCAGCATTTGTTTTTAAACACTGACCGTCATGGTTAAAAAAAGTCTAGATATTAGGTGCCGATCTCCAGGTAGCAGTCAGTGTCCACACTTTTCAGCCACTATCCAGATAGTGTCTTCGGTGCTCTGCAGATTGCCTATCAGGATAGCAGAGCTGGAAAACAGCGCTATCTGCTCCACCCGTAGACGGCCCTGGGACACTCCAGACAATACCAAGGCAGTCGAGTGACATTATCTGAATCATGCCGCTGACTATCCCTCTCGCCGGGAATTACCTGGTTAGTGGGTCCTGCTAACTGCAGAAGTTCTTTTCAACACTGGCCCCCAGAGATATTTGGAAAAGGTGAATTGCTGTGAATGCCAAACAGGGACTGATTTCTTTCTAGTCTGCAATAACACTGAGTGAAAAGGGCAAATTGTTACTATTTATTTTGTCTCCCATCCTCCTGAACTTGCTCGGTGTAAGCCCTGCCCCCATTTGGGAGCAGCTTTCAGGTTTATAAGGGCGGGAGGAGATGCTTTTATTCTGTCTTCTGGGAAGAAACAGGGACTAGGGGAAAGGAGAAAAGTAAAAATAAGTTATAACATCAACTAGAAGATCCATCCACAATTACAAATCCCACTTTTCAGGACTTGCCTGCAATCTGTGCAAATGTGTGGCAATCAAAATAAAACCCTGAATCCTATCGGAGTCCTCGTGTCCCCCCCTCAGAATGTCCTGAAAATGTGGTTTACATAGGACACAAAACAAAGTGTAGGGAAGCACAGATCACCCGAGGCTTCAGAAAGGAGGTTACAAAGGATAAGTTAGCACGGAAAAAAGAAACCTACTTCTAAAATGTCTTTCTAAAAAGAAGTCATCTTCTGATAACTATCTTTCTCCTACTTCGTACTGAGAAAAATCTTTTCTACAGTAGGCCCTATCTACTCCTAAATTACAAGTTCATCTACCGCAACCAGGGGAAGAAACCTTTCACCCGTTACAAAACCACCTGTACAGTGCCAACCATACCCTCCGGTAATGTAGAAGCAGGACCACCCCCAAGCTAGCAATGCGCCAGGTGCAACTGGGACCCCCATCCACCTCTAGCCACCTGCAGTCAGAAACTGGCTTTCGCCAGGCTTGAAGCCCAGTGATGACCTCAGCGCCCCTTCTGAACGTATGCCCTGTGCAGCCGCACCATGTGCATAGCCCCGAGAGGCTAACCTGAGGGAAAGAGACCTGGTCCCTGCGCAATACCGGCAGCTGTTGGTCAGACTCCGCATACACATAAGTGAGCCCTAGAGAGAGTAATAAGCTGCAGCTCTTATTGAGGTTGGGCTAACAGGGATGGTAGTTGCAGATGAAGGCCTGTTTTGATTCAATTGGAAGCCCAAAGGAAGTGGAGAAAACTGCTGGGCCAAGAAATAAAATCCTCGGAGACTTAAAACAGTTAAACCTTCTCCTGACTAGTTAACAACTACATATTTTCTTTAACATTTCTAGTATTTAATTTATATGGCAAGAATTACAAACAAAAGCTAAAAATGTTTACTCCGTACAAAGAGAAAAGCCCTCCCTGTCACTCATGGTACAAAAGGAAAAGGTTTGCTGGCTTAGGAGGGATGTTTCCAAGCGAACGAGTATCTGGTTCCTGAAGTTTGAAGATTTATATTACTGCCTCAGGCACAAGTCCCAACATGTTTAGGCACTGGATCACCTTTCATCATGCGGGAGTGAGTTGACTTTGGGTGACCAGGCAGATGCCAGTTTCCCTTCACCCAGGACTCAGATCAAAGAAAGAATAAAGAAAGAAAAGCTGGACCACATAGAGGGTCCTTTGAACTGGTCATTTTGACTGGCCCATTTGGATATCCATATCTAATTCAATTAATGGGTTTTTCATCTGCCTTTGCAGACTCTGGAATGTGCAGCACTAGGACCCATGTAGTGACATACTGAAGCCCGTTTTTAAAACCACATATGTATGTGGGTAAACAGTGAAGCAGAAACGGCATGCATTGTACCTAATTCTGGTCACAGTGGAGAAAGCATTCTTGGGACATTTTTAGGTTCAAGAACAGACCATTTATAAATCAGAGCAGACTAGCTTCCGTGGAATAAAAAACTTGCCTAAAAAAGAGAAGAATATACACCAGCAACAAGTTTCAAAGTGAATGTACGCAGATACTTTCTGCCTTGGAAACGGGTGCAACGTCCACAAAGGAAACCATCCCCTGAACTTTGCCCAGTGTGGCCAGCTTGAAAATTACCACCCTTTAGTATAATTATTAAAAGCATTGTGTGTATGTACATTAAACATTTGTCAGAAACTAATACGTCACATTAATCAAGACTGGATGAAAACGGTCCTAACAGGAGGAAAATATCTTGAAGATACTTTAGATGACACTTCAGCCGCTGAATCAAACAACATCAGTAACATCCCCCTATGTTTGCACCAGTTTCTATTTCAGCACCGATGGCAGTGGCTTTCAAAACTCCTCCTACTTTGTTGCACCTATTGTTAGGAACCTCTGTAAACTTGGGTGCTGCTATCCTGATCATCATCAGAACCTGCAAGAAGGCATCACATTGAAACACAGCACTAACCAAAACAGGGTGCACTCACAATATAAATAAGCAAATCATGTATTCTGACAATAGAAAATGATAAATAAAACAGTGATAAAACAAGGAAAGGATAGGAGACCTGGAAGTAAAACCAACAGAAAACAAAAAAAAAAACGTACCTAAAGCAAGTTGGACTCAGGTAAATGTTGCTTTAAGGCCACACTACAACAGATCTTTGATAGCATGACAACTCCCTTTTACTCCTGTAAAGCCTCCTGCATACAATTAAATTCTCTGCTGCAAATTAAAAATAAAAAGGGGGAAAAAGAAAGGTAGGATGTTTTGCCATGCTGAGGTCACAGCTGTGTGCTGGCTTAGTACGGAAATAAAAAGCAGCTCATTTTATCTCCATTTAAGGCCATTGACTACTACAAGATTAGACCTTGGGTGCTTTTATTTTCCACAGAGTTCCCCACTGACAAAAGAAAATTATTATATAATGAGGACAACACAAATGCATTTTCAAGAGCCCATCTTGAAAACATTTTTTTTCTTTTTGCAAAAAGCCTTCTGGCTGCAATATTTGAATGTATGGACAATAGCACAGATGTGCCCTGTTTGAGTACTAATGGATTCGCTCCTAAGAACTAATCCAAGGGAAGGGGGGGGGGGGAACCCAAGCTTTCGTTCTCCTCTCCAGGGGTTCCATTCACCTGACATCAGGCCCGGGAAGAATTTCCTTTGAAAGTTATTCATCAATATCTGGGAATAAAAACAGTCACAGGCCATGTTAAAATAATGCAGCATATCTTATGGAAATGGAATAAGCACCTTTTTCCAGTGGTTGGTAAACAGCTCCTACTTGGAATTACACAGCACATGCAGGGCCGATGCAAGGACTGGAGTCACCCTATGTGGGCTCCTCAATCCTGCTGCCTCCCCTGCCTGCACCCACATTGCCACCAGCCCCCATTACTGCCCACACTCTCACCTCTCTCTGGGCACGCAGTGCCCAGCAATGTCATGGGAACTGCGACAGGGCACTTACAAAGGCTCCAGTGCTGCACTACAGTTCCTGCCTGCTATTATTGGCTGCTCCCCCCCCCCCTCAGATACAAACTTCCAGTCTGCATTGGAGAGGGGGCAGAAGTGGCCGGCCCTGAGCACATGATTAACCTGTGCTCAGGGCCGGCCTCCTGGCTGCGTGAACCTCTGAAGCAGTGGGAAAAGGGGTCAGTACCGTACCGGGGGGGGGGGGGGGTATCTGCTACACATTAGTGTTGTGGTGCCATCACAGGTGGGATTTGTTAGCCGGAGAAAAAGTCTCACAGGTGATAGCAATCTCCGCTTATTTTCAACCTGGCGAGGGCCTGGGCAGACAAGTAATGATTTGGCCATCTGAGGGTTTGTGGGATCTCTATAAGCTGGAAGGGAGTGATTATTTTCCACATATGCAGATTCAACACTTCCTAATGCAACAGGCAGCAGATGGGGAAAGATCAAATGTGGCCTGAGGTTCTATATATGGGGGTCCTGGGAAGGAAACACCTGCTGCCTCAGTTTTATAGGGGGCTCAACTGGGAAGAAATCTCTAAATTGTGTTACACGGTACAATGGGAACGGGGGGGGGGGGGGTCTAGTGCTTGCTGGCAGTACTACATGTGGCTGGAGTATAGGGAAGTGCAGAAGTACTGGAGGCCAGTGGTACTCATTATGGAAAACATGCTGGGGGTGGCAATACCCCGACATCCAGAGGCCCTTCTTCTTCATCAGGGATTGGAGGTAGTGCCAAGATGGGGGTTAGGAGTTTTACACCATTGCATAGTTGCAGCAAGATGTGAAATTGAAGTGCACTGGAAAAGGCTTCAACTTCTGGGGAGCGCCGGATGTATACAGCATCCAGCTAATCTGTATGATCTGTATTCAATGCACAGGTTTACGGCACTTAAGCATGGCTGTGTGGAAGCAGTCAATGCCCAATGGGCGGGAGTCTGAAGCTGGTTACAGAGCAGAGGGGAGTAGTAGGCGTGGGAGTGAGGTAGCTGAGGGGGGGTATTTTGGAAGCGGCAGAGGTGGGATAATCAGGAACTCTAGTTCTAGTTCTAACTGAGGAAGTGTTGGGAGGGGAGTTTAGCATATAAGATCTTTTGTGAGATCACACTGTTAGCAATGGCTTGGTTGCACTGATTTTGTACTTGAAAACCTTAATAAAAATCTAAAGTTAAAAAAAACAGAAAAAAGATGTTCCTGAACTATACAAGGAAAGGAAAGCCAGCGCATACTAGTATCTAAGCCTAACTCCTTCCTTGCATGGACCCTCCATTTATTCTACATTCCAAGGGGGTGTGCATCTGCCTTCAGCCCTGTGAAGGTGGGATTCCAGCACAAGGCAGAAGTGTCTGTGCTAGATCAATAGAGAAAATGTAAACAGACTTAAAGCCAAATAACAGTTCCCTGCAGTGTTTTCAGATTCCACAACAAATGTAAATGTTAATGTTATAGCAGCCTGTGGATAAACATCTTGCTAAATCAGCAGGTTATACCAGAATCAACTAGGAACTAACTGCAGGTTCAGAACAAATAGATAAAGCAAAGCATGCTTTCATTCTTGACATATTTGCACACCCATCCGCACATTTTTTACTAAAGCACAATGAGTACTCCTGAAAAAGACGATCGGGTATATATTATTGCAGCCTAATGGCCCGATCTTACTTGAAAAGTCGAGATATCTAGGCAGACACGCCCTCGCTTCTGTAAATCATAGCAGTTAGTTTTGGCAAAGCTGACACACACATGCCGCACCAGAGGTAATTATGAGGCATATTTTATGAGTCAATGCAATCAAACTCCTGCCACTTCCAGGGTAGCCACAGTACTGGTCCCTGGTTTTGCATGCTACCGCTCTACCTCTCACGGCAGGACCCACTGTCAGGCAACAAGAAGGTGGTGCTCATTGGTTAAGGAGTCACCGCATTGTGCTCAAGGCCAGTGCAAGGATACGAGGCAGCCTAGGCGAAACCTCATTCCTGCTGCTCTCACACTGTGAAAGGCTTATTATAACTACTCTTTAATACACATATAATTCCTTATAGTTCCTCACAGGCGACTTATAAACAAACTGAGCACCCTAGGGATGGACCCTAAAGTTACTGCTTTGGTTAGAAATTGGTTGGGTGGGAGGCGACAAAGAGTACAAGTAAATGGAGCTCACTCTGAGGAGAAGGATGTTACCAGTGGTGTGCCCCAGGGATCTGTCCTTGGTCCGATTCTTTTTAACATCTTTGTTCGTGATATAGCGGAAGGGCTGTCGGGTAAGGTTTGCCTCTTTGCGGATGATACCAAAATCTGCAATAGAGTAGACACCCAGGAAGGTGTAGATAACATGAGGAGGGATCTAGCTAAGCTTGAAGAATGGTCTAGAATTTGGCAGCTGGGATTTAATGTTAAAAAATGTAAGGTCATGCATTTGGGCTGCAGCAATCCAAGGGAGCAATACAGTATAGGAGGTGAAGTACTTTTGTCCACTAAAGAAGAGCGGGACCTAGGTGTGGTTGTGTCTGATGATCTTAAAGTAGCTAAACAGGTAGAAAAGGCAACGGCAAAAGCTAGAAGGATGCTTGGGTGCATACGGAGAGGAATGGTTAGCAGAAAAAAGGAGGTGATAATGCCTCTGTATAAGTCTTTGGTGCGACCTCATTTGGAGTATGGTGTGCAATTCTGGAGACCGCACCTTCAAAAGGATGTGAACAGGATGGAGTCGGTGCAGAGGGTTGCTACTAAAATAATTAATGGGCTTCATTATAAAGCATATGAGGACAGACTTAAGGATCTTAATATGTACACCTTAGAGGAAAGGCGGGATAGAGGTGATATGATTGAGATGTTTAAATACCTCCATGGCATAAATGTTCAGGGAGAGAGCCTCTTTCAATTGAAAGCAAGTTCTGCTACGAGGGGACATGGGATGAGGGTGAAGGGAGATAGATTCAGGAGTGATATGCGGAAATATTTCTTTACGGAAAGAGTAGTGGATCCGTGGAATAGTCTTCCAGTGGAAGTGGTAGAGATGAGGTCAGTAACTGAATTCAAAAAAGCATGGGACCAACACAGAGGATCTCTAAAGGTAAAAACTGGACTGTTGTAGTTGTTGTTATGGAAGGACAGACTAGATAGGCCATGTGGTCTTTTTCTGTCATCATGTTTCTATGTTTCTATGTTAAGATTTCCTCTTGGTTTGTACCTATGGCAAATGCACTATGAAAGCATATATATATGGACACACTGATCAATCATTTATGGAAAGACTCGGCTAAGCTGAGAAAGCGTAGTTACTCACCTGTAACAGGTGATCTCCGGGAACAGCAGGAATTTAGTCCTCACATATGGGTATCGTCGGTACTGACGGAGCCTGCGCGGGAACGCTCCCCAGCGTCCAATAGGAACGCTTTTGGGAGCTCCCCTCAGCACATGTGCGCTGTCTTACCGCCTTTCCAATTGTCCCTCTTCAGTTAAGTTTGTAGCTGAGTGAAAGGATAGAGGGAGAGAGGAAAGAGACAAAGAGAGAGAAAGACAACTCCTAGGGGAAGTGGGTGGGTTGTGAGGACTAAATTCCTGCTGTTCCCGGAGATCACCTGTTACAGCTGAGTAACTACGCTATCTCCAAGAAAAAGCAGGAATGTAGTCCTCACATATGGGGACTCCCTAACTGAAGATGCCAGGGAGATATCCCCAGGAAGGTGCCACCATCGAAGGTGAGAATCCTTCCTCAAAAGGATCTCTGGCATCCCACCAGGGTTGGTGGGTAAGAGTTGGTTTAGGTTTGAAAGAGATTTTGAAGAACAGCTTGGCCAAAGAAGGCTTCCCGATGTGAGGCTTTATCCAGGCAGTAGTGGGCTGTGAAGGTGTGTACCGAAGCCCAGGTGGCTGCTCGACAAATGTCATTGATAGACACAGTGGAGATTAGCCATTAAAGCTGCCATGGCTCTCACATTGTGAGCTGTGACATCGTCCTGAAGAGGAAGACCCTTACTCTCATAAGTAAAGGATATGCATTGGGCAATCCATTTAGATAAAGTTCTTTTGGAGACTGGAAGTCCCAAATGACTAGGGTCAAAAGCTACAAAATGTTGCGAGGACTTTCTATGTTGCTGTGTTCTTTGAATGTAAAAGGCTAAGGCCCTCTTACAATCCAAAGTATGAAGGTTTCTTTCTGTATTAGAGGCGTGAGGCCTCGGAAAAAATACAGGAAGGTAAATTGATTTGTTTAAATGAAAAGGCGAAACCACCTTTGGCATAAAGTGTGGGTGAGTTCGAAGAACAACCTTATCATTATGAAATCTAGTATAAGGAGGATCAGCCACTAAAGCTTGCAGTTCACTAATGTGATAGGCAGAGGTGATTGCAATCAGGAAGATGACTTTCCAAGTCAAAAACTTAAGGGCTGTAGTGGCTAAAGGTTCAAAAGGCAGCTTCATAAGCTGCCCGAGAAGTAGATTTAGATGCCATGCTACCGGTGGTGGCTTGATGGGAGGTTTAGTTAATAAAAGGCCTCTCATAAATCTTGATAGGAGTGGATGAGAGGAAATTGGATGTCCATTTAGAGGCCTATAAGAAGCTGCAATAGCACTAAGATGGACTCTTACCGAATTGGTTTTTAACCCAGAATTCGATAAGTGAAGGAGATACTCTAGTATAGATTCTAAGGGTATGACCAGGGGGTTTAATCCCTTCTTGGAGCACCATATAGTAAAACATTTCCACTTGAAGGCATAAGATCTTCTTCTGGAAAGTTTCCTAGAAGCCTGAAGGATATCTTTTACCTGCTGGGACAGGTTGAAATCCTGGAGGTCTAAGCCTTCAGCAACCAGGTCGTGAGGTGCAGGGACTGGGGATTCGGGTGCCATAGCATCCCGTTCTCCTGGGAAAGGAGATCTGGAACATGCCCTAACTCCAGAGCTGCCGCTTGAGAGGGATGCAGAAGCAGGGAATACCACATTTGGCGTGGCCATCGTGGTGCTATGAGAATCATACGACCCCTGTCTCTCTGAAGCTTGAAGAGTGTCTTGGGGATGAGGGGACTGGGTGGGAAGGCATAACGGAAGTCCTGACCCCAGTGAAGGAGGAAGGCATCCCTTGCCTGACAGTTGTGCGCCAGAATCCTGGAACAGAACTGGGGAAGTTTGGCATTCAGTTGACTTGCAAAGAGGTCTATGTCTGGAGTGCCCCAGAGTTGAAATATCTTTGCCACCTGGTCTAGGTGGAGTGACCACTCGTGAGGGAGCAGTACTCGACTGAGTTTGTCTGCCCAAAGGTTTTGAATGCCTGGAAGATATACCACTAGAAGGTGAATTTGATGCTCTCTGGCGAAGGCCCATAGTCATAAGGCTTCGTTGCATAACGACAGAGAGCCTGTCCTGCTTGCTTGTTCACATAGAACATGGCTACCTGATTGTTCGTCTGGACTAGGACTGTCTTGTAGCTGAGCTGGGCATGGAACACTCGAAGAGCTAAATAAATTGCTCTTAACTCCAGGAGGTTTATGTGTAAACCAACCTCCTGTGGAGTCCAGGTGCCCTGGGTAGAGAGATGATTCCAGGTGTACTCCCCAACCCACCTGTGATGCATCTGTTGTTAGGGTAGCCTGAAAGAGGGGTTGATGGAAAGGAGACCCTACTGTCACATTTTCTCATGATTGCCACCATTGGAGGGACAAAATTAGTCATTGAGAGATTGTTATTTTGTCCGACAAATGACCCGTGGCCTGTGTCCACTGTGTGGAGAGGGTCCACTGAGCTGCTCGCATGTGGAGGCGAGCATATGGGACTACATGAACTGTGGATGCCATGTGTCCCAGCAACTGCAGAAGCTTCCGAGCAGTGAGAGAGGATTTGCCTGCTGCTTGGGAAGCTAACTGCATTATGTGAAGACACCGGGCTTGTGGAAGGAAAGCCCTTGCCTGTCTGGTATCCAGACAGGCTCCTATGAATTCTAGGCAATGGGAAGAAACTAGTTGAGATTTCGGGAAGTTTATTAGCAATCCCAAGTATTGGAGGATTTGCATTGTACGAGAGAGTGCAGTGCTGGCCTCTGTCACTGTGGAGGCTCGGATGAGCCAGTCGTCTAAGTAAGGGAAGACAAAAATCCCCAGGGTTCATAGAAATGCAGCTACTACTGCCATGCATTTCGTGAATACCCTTGGTGCTGAAGCCAGACCAAAAGGAAGAATCCTGTACTGGAAATGTCTTCCCCTGAAAAGGAAACGTAAAAATTTCCTGTGATCTGGATGGATAAGAATGTGAGTGTATGCATCCTTTAAGTCTAGAGAGCAAAGCCAGTCCTGGCTTTGAAGGTATTGCAGAAGAGTTCCCAGAGAAATCATTTTTAATTTCTCTTGAAACAGATATTTGTTCAATTCTCTGAGGTCTAGAATGGGTCTGTGTCCTCCTGTTTTCTTTGGAATAAGAAAATAGGGGGAGTAGAACCCTGCACCCTGTTGAAGAATGGGTACTTCCTCTATTGCCCCTTAGGCAAGAAGTGTGGAGACCTCGTAATCTAGCAGATTGTCTGCAGAGGTTTGTGAATTGAACTGCTTTAAAATTGTAGGAGGGGGTAAACTGTGAAAATGAAGTTTGTACCCCTCCCCTACAATGGACAAAGTCCACTCTTCTGCTGTTATCTGATGCCAACTGTTGACAAAGTGGCATAACCTGCCGGGATTATTGGGGGGTTGAGGATCCCTCAGAGGCAGGAAGGCAAAGCTCTCTAGGAAGGAGGCAAAGCCCTTGAGGGGGCTGAACCTGGAGAGCTGGTTGGGCTCTCGGGCCTTTTGGTTTCTTTTGTTTCTAGTTTGTCCCTTTTGGGCACCCTGATCTGGAGTTTGAGTCTGGTGGGTATAGGAAGGATAAAACTTCCTCTTTTCGCTAAAAGAGGGTTTTTATAAGGCTTCCTTTTGGCTGGAGTGGCTGTAGACTTTGACAATCTATCTAAGGTAGAATTGTCAGCATCTAACGCGTTAGCCTTCTCCTGCCAGTTCTTGCCGAAGAGGTTCTCTCCCGTGCAAGGAATGTTGCCTAATTTGTCCTGTACCCAAGTCTCCAAGTCTGATTCCTTTAGCCAGGCAATCCGTCATGCGCCAATGGCAATAGCAGAAGTTCTGCTGATGCATTTGAAGCAGTCAAAGGCTGCACGATTGACAAACTTGGAGACATCCTGAGCATACTTAACCAGAGTAAGAAAGTCTTGTCTCTTATCATCTGGGAGAAATGGGCTCATAAGTTCCAAGTCTCCTGTGATTTCTTTGAGGAACATTCCGCCTTTGACTCCCTTCCTCACCATCAACTCTTATGCAGGCTCCATGAAATAGGCCTTAGAGGCACAACCCTAAACTGGTTCCGATCCTACTTAGATGACAGAACCCAACAGGTTCGTATTGGCAATGATACCTCTCTCCCATTTACACTAAAACAAGGTGTCCCCCAAGGATCGAGCCTCTCCGCTCTCCTTTTCAATATTTTCCTTCAACCTGTTTGCAACATCTTTCAGAGCTTTGGCATTCAGTACCAATTATATGCTGACGACATGATGTGCTTCACCCCATTTAATCTCTCCAACCCCGACTTTTCTAAACTAAGCGATTGCTTACTTACACTGAAATCATGGCTATCTCAACATAACCTTCTAATAAATCAAGGTAAGACTGAAGTGCTACAGGTGTTCTCCGCTACCTCATACACCCCCCCTCCAACCATCACTATTGGTGATTTCACCCTTACTATAAAAAACCAGGTGAAGTATCTTGGCATTATCCTCGATCAGAACCTCTCCTTCACTAATCAAATAAAAAGAACTTCTAATACAATATATGCCAAGCTACGTGCCCTCCGGAATCTCAAACCCCTCTTAAGCCCCACTTCCTTTCGATCTGTCTGTCAAGCCCTCACAACCCCCTCCCTTGATTACTGCAACCTAATCTATCATGGCCTTCCCAAGAATGCTATACAACCGCTCCAACTTGCCCAGAACACGATTGCTCGACTCATAACCAGCACTCCCAGGCGATCACACATTACACCAGCCCTATATGACCTCGACTGGCTCCCCATCTACTGTAGGATTAAGTTCAAAGTCCTTACCCTTATACATAAAATCATCTCCAACGAATCAGCTCCTTGCCTTTCCCCTCTCACTCCCCTCTCTGCTAGCTCTAGAACCCGCCGTACTATTACCAAAAACCTCATCTCTATCCCAACAACCTTAAGATATAGTAAACAATTTACTTGTAACAGGGCTTTTTCTCTTTATGCTCCTACCCTATGGAACTCCCTTCCCCATGAGCTGCGGAACTCTAGAACTCACCTTGAGTTCCAAAAGAACTTAAAAACCCTCCTTTTTCAGGAACATTTTTCCCTTCCACCTTAGCACTAACCTTCATCTGCTTCCCTCCAGCGCCTACCCCTTCTAAACCTCATACTGACAACTGATATCTAGGTAAATATCTTTGTAAATAGTTGTTTATTCTTATAATTAGTTCATTGTTATTTTATTTATATTTTGTTACTTGTTCTATGTAAACAGTGGAAACACTATTTTAAATGTTTAATGTAAACCGTCTTGATTTGTAGAAAGACGGTATATAAAATTGGTTAAATAAATAAATATAGGATATATGAGCTGATCCTAGCTGAAAGCATGGAAGCTTGAAAAGTTCTGCGTCCAAAAGCATCCAGAGTCCTGCATTCATGACCTGGAGGATTGGATGCATGTCTTTTTGCACTTTTCATTCTACGCATGGCTGACTCCACTACCATTGAGTGGTGTGGCAGCTGAGTTTTCTGAAATCCATGACATGGTGGGACTCGATACATAGTATCAAGTCTCCTAGAGTGAGGAGAAGTAGTCAGAGGTGTCTCCCACATTCTGAGCATCAAGCTATGCAGAATTTCATGGATAGGCAGAGTAGCTGCCTCCTTAGGAGCTTTAGGATATTGGAGGATTTCCAATTCCTTTGCTCTGGGTTCCTCTTCAGGAGCTACTGTGATTGAAAGACCTTTAGCCATATCACGGATGAAATCCTGAAATGACATTCCTCTGGAGGTGACATTCTGCGTTGGGGAGAAGAGGAATCTTCTAGGAGAAACCCTCTAGTGCCAGCAGAATTGTCAGAGTCTTCGGAATCGGAGGAATTGAAGTATTCCTGACCCCGATGCTCCTGCAAAGCACGATCCCAGTACCGATCGAAGTTGATAACAAGGTGACCCGGTACCACTTTATCCCCTCCAGCCGGAGGTGGAATGGGAAGAGTTACCATCGGGGCTGGTACCGTCGGTGTCGGTACCGGTGTCGGTACCGGCATCGGTGTCGATCTCGGCACCAGTGCCCTTGGGACCACTGGTACCGCAGCTGAGAGAAGAGCTGTGATACTGCGTTCGATAGCAAGAAACCTCTGGTCTATCGATGCTGCCGATGCCTGGGTGTCGATACCAGTAAGAATGGCTGGAACCCCTGAGCATGGCACAGGTAGTTCTTGCGAGGTTGAGGCCTCGAGAACATCCTGAAGGCCCATCAATGCTTTGGAAGCCGAAGCCTCCCGCCGGGGCTGTTTTGCCGGTGTGGTTCCCTCAAGGATAATACTAAATGGCCTCTCGATGCTTAGCAGGAGAGCTACCCTTTGAGGACTGGCTTTTGTGTTTAGTTACCTGAGATCCATGGGAGGAAGAAGAGGCCCTTGACGATGTCGATGCAATGGATCTGGCATCTGAAGAAAAGAGAGTACTGAGCTTTGCGGCCCGGTTCTGTCTTCCTCTTTTGGTCATCCCCATGCAGTTGAGACATTCAGTTGGAGAATGATCAGGTCCTAAACATTTTAGACACCAATCATGGGTGTCAGTGACAGAAATGGTACCGCCACACTTAGTACATTTTTTAGAACCACTAGTTGGCTTTTCCATGATTTTGGAAAAATGGGGCCTAATGCCCAAAATGGTGCCTAGCACCACAACAGGAAAGTTTCTGAAAAGAAACAGTCTAAGTCTAAGGGTTTGGGGTTTTTTTTAGGAAAAGAAAAGAAAAGAACTGGCGGTACCGGTAGGTGTTGTGTGGTAGGCAAACGCGACTACAAGAAAGAATTTTAAAGATGGAATTTTCTGCGGTGACAGGGAATAGGTCCTGTTGGCTCCACGGAAAACGAAGAACTGAAGAGGGACAGTTGGAAAGGCGGGAAGGCAGCACGCATGTGCTGAGGGATGCTCCCAAAAGCGTTCCTATTGGACGCTGGCGAGCGTTCCCACGCAGGCTCCGTCGGTACCGACGATACCCATATGTGAGGACTACATGCCTGCTTGTTCCTGGAGATATTTCTACGCATCTCTGATGGAAGACTTGTTCGGTCAAATGTATTTTTTCTGGTGAGTCACCATTGTGCAAGCAATCTAAAGGGATGAGCAAAATACTATAACATTTGCAAGGGGGGGCAGCCATTATAATTTATCCATCCACATCCTTGCGTAGTGTAAAAATAATATTTTAAGCTCAAAAGGCAAGCTCCAGTGTGCCTGAGAGCCAAAGTTTGGAAATGAAAATATTTCTCCTTACTCAGGCTGCTCGTAGAATCAGTGTAAAACAAAAACAGCATTCCCTTGCATTATAATTTATGGAAAGCTAAAAATGAATGAAAGGGGAAAGAAAGTTCCATTATGCAACAGAGAGGAAATAAATATGGAATGCAGAAGACTTCAGCTGAGAAAATGGATTACATGGTAATAATGCCTAGATAATGTAATCTTAGCCCGTATCTCTTCTGAGGCATTTTATCAAATGTGTTTTCTTCTCATTCTCATATGCTGATTTAATTCTACATTATATTTATGTTAAAATATAGATGCATATATACAGGGGAGATGCATATACATGAAGCATCCTGTGTAATTTTATTCCAGATGAAATTCATTGAGCATTCAGCTCTGAGGAATATATTTGCTTAAGTTTGGTTGGCAACCTTTGAAGTCACATGTTTTCAATAGTTTACTGGCAGCTCAAGAATTGTCTACGGTAGTGGTTCCCAACCTGTGGTCCACAGAACCCTAGGGGGTCTGTGAGACCATCACAGGAGGCCTGCCAGAAGAGAGGAAACCTAAGTACAGCTGCTAAGAAAAAAGTAGGCCGAACTCATTTAGGAAAAGGAGCTCTGCTCTAAGGCTGCTTATGCCTCACCCCACTGCCTGATCCAATGTTGGCCAAGTTGAGAAGAGACAAAGTTTGCAGCCTTGAGGAGGTCAACCCTAAATGGAGACGAGGTAGGGAAAAATATATCTGATCGCTGTCACGAGGAGTCTAAAGTTTTATTTATTTAGACAGTTTTGTATACCACCTTATCCTTCAATCAAAGCGGTCACAACACAATTGGGGGATACATTTAACATGCAGGGATATGAGACACATACACTAATACTTACAGGGAACATGGGCAATGGAGGGTTAAGTGGCTTGCCCAAGACCACAAGGAGCATCTGTGGGACTAGAAACCCCAGTCCTTCCGGCCCAAGGTTGCTGTCCTCTAGTGGGATTTGAACCCCCAACCTTCCGGCCTGAAGTACCTTGCCCCAACCACTAGGTTACTACTCCCTGTACAGATAGGCTACTCCTCCCTGTACAGATAATTGTGCAGATAGGCGGTGGGACGAGCATCGCTGAACACCATCACCAGGAGCCTGAAGCCACACCGAGAGGAGGAAGTGAATCGTGCGGCTGCCAGCACCTTCAACTGCTGCTCCACACAACTAGAGGAAGAGAGACGGAGGGATAATCCTGTGAAACATTCCTGCGCAGTGCCACAAGTGCTCTGACTGCCTGCTGGCCTGATATTGAGAGAGAGAAAAGCTGTACTGAGTAGTATGACAAGGAAGGAGGAAAGTAAGCACAGGGGAGGGGACACGGGTGGTACAGGAAAGGAGCTATGGGTCTGGCGCAGAAGTAAGATAAGAGGGAAGTCACTTGGGTATGGGCCATGGGACATCAGTACTCAGGAAAAGACTATGGGGAGTGAATGTTCTGCAAGGTGAAGATGGAAGGCACTTAGGAGGGGCCGTGGATGAGGAGTAGCAGGTCAGGAAGTAAGACACTGGAAAGGACTATGAGGGTAGGGCAGAATGGAGGTGATCACCAGGAATCCCAAGGGGAAGGGGGAGAGAGATGGTCGCCAGGGATCAAGATAAAAGGTAGGAGTAGGAGGGATTGGCAATTACTTGGGAGCAGTTTGAAATACCTGATGTAATCTCTCTGTCAGTGGCGCACCAAGGGGGGATGGGTGTAGCCCGTCCTGGGTGTCTGCCGGGAGAGGGGCGCACCCTTGCCAGGCCCACACTTTGGAGGCAGCGCAGCGGGTGGCCTGCCACTCTAGCTGCCATCCAGGCTATTCTCTCTCAGCTGAAGTCTCACCAAAAATACTGACTGATGACAGTCATGAAAAGTCTACCAGGTATATTATATATATAGAGAAAACTCAGTTACCAAACATAGGCCAGGTAGGGGAAACAGATTTTCCAAGTTTAACTTGAAATTCCATGTAAAAAGGGGAAGGCGATGGCAGTGGGGGTGTACTATCGACCACTGGGTCAGAA
This sequence comes from Ichthyophis bannanicus, assembly GCA_033557465.1. NCBI lineage: Eukaryota > Metazoa > Chordata > Amphibia > Gymnophiona > Ichthyophiidae > Ichthyophis > Ichthyophis bannanicus. The sequence continues at coordinate 1,443,301,304 of CM066032.1, read as the reverse complement.
TGAACAAATGGATGATGAAATGCTCAAAGAAATCAAGGAAGCTAACAAAGGTTACAGCGCAGTAATAATAATGGGTGATTTCAATTACCCCGGTATTGACTGGGTCAGTGTCACGGCAGGACATGCTAGGGAGATAAAGTTCCTAGATGACATAAATGACTGCTTCTTGGAGCAGCTGGTTCATGAACCGACCAGAGGGGAAGCCATATTAGACCTAGTCCTTAGTGGAACACCAGATCTACTGCAAGAGATAAGGGTGTTGGGGCCACTTGGCAATAGTGATCATAGCATGATCGCCTTTGATTTAATTAGTGGAGGAGGGATAGTACGGAAATCCACAGTACTACCTTTTAACTTTCGAAAGGGAACTATGATAAAATGAGGAAAATAGTTAAGAAAAAACTAAAAGGAGCAGTTGCAAAGGTTAAAAGACTTACATAAAGCTTGGGTATTGTTGAAAAATACTATCTTGGCAGCCCAGACCAGCTGTATGCCACGCTTTAAGAAAAGTGGAAGGAAGTCCAAAAAACTGCCAGCATGGTTTAAAGGTGAGATCAGAGAGGCTGTCGTTGCCAAAAATGCATCTTTCAGGAAATGGAAAAAAGAGCCAAACGATGAAACCTGGAAACAGCACAAGCACTGGCAAATCAAATGCACGGCATTGATAAAGCAGGCAAAGGGCGAATTTGAGAAGAAGCTTGCTGTGGAAGCAAAAACGTGAAATAAAGATTTTTTCAAGTACATTCGTAGCAAAAAACCTGTGAGAGAGTCAGTTGGTCCATTAGATGATAGAGGAGTTAAAGGGGCACTAAGAGGCGACAAGGCGATAGCGGAAAGACTGAATGAATTCTTTGCTTCGGTCTTTACTGAGGAAGATGTAGGGATATTACCCATGACTGAAGTGGTATTTAAAGGTGCGGAAGAATTGAAGGAAATATCGATACATTGGGAAGATGTATTACAACTATTAGATAAACTGAAGAGTAGCAAATCACCTGGGCCGGATGGTATACATCCAAGGGTGTTGAAAGAACTGAAATATGAGATTGAAGACCTGCTATTTGTAATCTGTGAACTATCATTAAAATCATCTCTAATACCTGAAGATTGGAGGATCGCCAATGCAACACCAATTTTTAAAAAGGGTTCCAGGGGTGATCCGGGAAACTACAGACCGGTGAGCCTCACGTCAGTACCGGGAAAAATGGTAGAAACCATCATAAAGAATAAAATTACTCAGCATGTAGATAGTCATGGCCTAATAGGAGACAGCCAACATGGCTTTAGACAAGGAAGATCTTGTCTTACTAATCTGTTATGTTTTTTGAAAGTGTGAATAAACAGGTAGACAAAGGTGAGTCGGTTGATATAGTGTATCTGGACTTTCAGAAAGACTTTGACAAGGTCCCTCATCAGAGACTTTTGGCAAAACTAAAGAGTCATGGGATAGGAGGCAGTGTACTACTGTGGATCAAGAACTGGTTAAAAGATAGAAAGCAGAGGGTTGGGCTAAATGGCCAATTTTCCCAATGGAGAAAGGTGAATAGTGGTGTACCCCAGGGATCTGTGCTGGGTCCGCTGCTTTTTGACATATTCATAAATGACCTGGAAAGTGGAATAACGAGTGAGGTGATCAAATTTGCAGATGACACAAAACTATTTAAAGTTGTTAAAACCCAAGAGGATTGTGGAAAATTGCAAGAGGATCTTGATAAATTAGAAGACTGGGCATCAAAATGGCAGATGAAATTTAATGTGGACAAGTGCAAAGTTATGCACCTAGGGAAGAACAACCCAAACTATGGTTACACAATGCAAGGTTCCACATTAGGAACCACCACCCAGGAAAAAGATTTAGGCGTCATTGTGGATAACCTGTTAAAACCCTCGGCCCAGTGTGCAGTGGCAGCCAAGAGAGCAAATAGAATGCTAGGTATCATAAGGAAAGGAATGGAAAATAAAACAAAAGATATTATAATGCCTCTATATCGTTCCATGGTGAGACCGCACCTTGAATATTGTGTGCAATTCTGGTCTCCGTATCTTAAAAAGGATATAGAGTTATTAGAAAAGGTTCAGAGAAGAGCCACCAAAATGGTAAAGGGGATGGAAGGATACTTCTATGAAGAAAGGCTAAAAAGGTTAGGGCTCTTTAACCTGGAAAAGAGACGGCTGAGGGGAGATATGATAGAAGTCTATAAATTAATGAACAGAGTGGAACGGGTAAACGTAGATCGATTGTTTATATTATCAGAATATAGAAAGACTAGGGGACATGCAATGAAGCTACAGGGTAAACTATTTAAGACTAATAAAAGAAAATATTTTTTCACTCAACGTGTAATCAAACTCTGGAATTTGTTACCGGAGGATGTAATAAAGGCTGTTAGTGTAGCTGTGTTTAAGAAAGGTTTGGACAAGTTCCTGGAGGAAAGGTCCATAAACCATTATTAAGAAGGGACCCAGGATATCAATGCTTGACCCAGTACAAGCATTGTGGAACCTGTGTCTTTTGGGGATACTGCTAGGTACATATGACCTAGATTGGCCACTGTTGGAAACAGGATACTGGGCTTGATGGACCTTGGTCTGACCCAGTATGGCATATCTTATGTTCTTATGTTCTTAACTTTAGCAATGCTTATGCAGTGAAGTCCACCCCATCTAATGGTATCTTCAGTAATACCACAACATGAGCGTGACAAGCATATAAAATGTCATCTGATTGGATGAACAGGCACATGAAATTGTATTACAATGTAGTGGAATGTGTTTTTTTTACCTTACAACTAATACAACATGCACATACCATTATGTACCATGCCACATCCATAAGTCATCTCACACCAACTTCCCTGTATATAGGCCTCAAAAAGGCCAGAATTTTGAGTTCTATGGAAATACTATTCACAGGAGTCAAGATATTACCCAAGCTGACCTGAAAATTCATCTTTGCAGCATGTGAAAAAAGATATCATTGGCCAAATATCTGTCACTCTGCTGGCAAGTCACTTGTCTCTAGAATCCTGCAGCCTAAAGGTGACAATGGAACTAGGCACACCCTCTCCATCATGAGTACACAACCAATTATCAGATAAACAGAAGAGATTTTGCTAACAAACCCAATGATGCTTCATGTTCCTGGCACTTCCTTTGGGGCAGTGGCGTCGCTAGGATTGAATGGGCCCCTGGCAAAGAAATTTATAAGACCATGTTGCCCAAGGTATTGTGTGCCAGGAGGGAGGTTACCCTCAGAACTCCAGTTAGGAAGTGGGTATGGTGATGTGGGGGGTAGATGCAAACTGCAGGGTATGTGGAGAAGGTCGTGTTTGTGGATACTGAGGGCAGAGGTGGCGTGTAAATGGGTGCCTAGGACAGGAATGTGTATATGTGGGGGCTAGAATGTGGTGCCTAGGATGGGGCTACATGTGGGATATGTTGGCGGGTACCTGAGAAAGTAAGAGAATCTATGGGGGTATCTGCTGTGGGTAACATTCTGAAGTGGGGACTTCTGTTTGCTAGGGACAGAGGGGTGAGATGTGTGAGTGTGTGTGTACCTGCAGGATTTCAGTTGTGTCTGGGGCAGTGGTGCAGTGAGAGTATTGGAGGTGGGATAGATGTGTGTATGTGTGTGTGAGAGAGAAGGACCAAGGAGAGGGGTGTCGGGGTACAGTGAGGATGTGAGTTGGAGGGGGGGTAGGCTGGTTTAGGGTGGTGCAGAGAGGGGTTGTGTCCAGAGAGGATGTCAGGGGTGCAGCGAAGGGTTCAGTGGAACAGCCTCCTTCCATTCTCCTTCCTCTATCAGCAGATAAAGTCAATCTGGAGCCCTGAGAGGTCAGCAGTATTGCTACACTATCTCCAATCCTCTTCTTTATTTCATTCCTCCGTACCTCACTCCCAATGAGGCCGGGCAGTAGCAATAGGGCTTATGTGCGTCTTTTGTCTTCCTGTCACTCAGAACTAAGTATCGCAATAAGAACCATGAGATCTCACAGCTTCTACTATCAGAACTGGCAGTAAGAGCAAAGCTGTGATTAAGCACTACCACTACTGCCCAGTATCATCAGGAGGGGAGGGGTGATGGACCAAAAGGGAGGATCAGAAACAGCACGGCAACCCTGCTGAAAGTGTTTATCTTGCTCAACTTCCACTGCACCTCAAATTTTAATCCTCCAGTTCCTCTCAGTGGCAGGCGGCTCCTGGCTCTGACGGGCTTGCTCAATGTTGTCTATGCCACTGCCTTAGGAAAGGGATAATGTGCCGGACAAATTTTTGGAGCCTCTATTTCAAATAAGTCTATCCGACCTTGAGAGGATGTGCTGGTTTCCTTGCTCCAATAATTAAATTCAGCCATTACTGCAATCTCTCCCTCCAACTATGCTGACACCCCATCCACACATTTCCTTGCACCCTCCCCCAATCCTCAATCCATACATTTCCTCCCACTCCCCAACTCCCATGATCCCCTCTCCTGCACCTACTGGGGCTTTCCCTGCTGTCAACTGGGCAGGGATGAGCAGGGCCGGCCCAAGGGTTTCTGCCACCCTCGGCAGAAACCCAGGTCTTGCCACCCCCCCCCCCCCCCAGCTGCCACTGTCCCTCCTAACTGAAGGACATGGCCTGCTGCTGGCAAGAAAGTGGTAGCAAAAAGCAGCCACTTTTGGAAATACTGCCACTGCCCACCTCCCCCCAAACGTAATCGGCGGCAGCTGGGGGGGGTGCAGTTGGTCATGTGTGCTGCCGCCGCTGCCCACCCAGGCAGGACACCCTAGGCAGTCACTATCTCACCTAGTGGATGGGCCAGCCCTGGACAGAAGCAATTCCCAGTTGCTCCTGCCCTGTTGAGTGCTTGGGTTCAAAGTGGCGCCAGTCAGCTCTAAGAAGTAGTTAGTCTTGAGTACTACTGTTATGGGTCAAGCTGTATTGGATTCTGAGGCTCTTTTCTCCTTCCATGCATTTATCAAAAAAAAAAAAAGTGTGCTTGCTCAGCAGCTATGTTATTATTTTAAGATAAGTCTTATTTTTTGGAGTTTTTGTTTTGTTATAGCACTGCAACCAAGCCATGAATTTTGTGTAGTTGAATGTGTTATGCTTTGAGCGTTCACAGGTGTTTTACTTTTAAGACCATAGTTTGTTACAAAGGAAAAATGTTATCATGAAAATTAAAAAAATGTGGAAGGAGTTTTTTTTTTTAGAGCCATTGATGTTGAGAGGTGTAGCTTCGATTGTGTGAAGCTTGAATTAATTTACCTCATTGGATCCCGAGGCTCTTTTCTCCTTCAATGCATTTATAAATATGTTTTGGTAGAAGTACCTGATGTGATTTTGTATACATCGGTGGAGTGATTTGCTTTAGATTTGTCATTTACTGTTTCACTCCCGGATTGACCTGTTTTTGGTTGTGAAATAAGGGCATGCTGACAGATTCAGGTTGGATTCACTTCTGCAAGTATACCTATAGACAGAACTATACTGCATTCTAACAGTTATTTACAAATTTGATCAAATATCTAAATTTGCATTAATGTTCCAAACAAAGATCCAACCTTGGATGAACAAATGGAGCTTACATTTGGCCCAGTTCCCTCTGCTAATACAGATTTAAATTTCTTACATGACTTTAATTCCCCATGGAATGTGTGTTTTTCCTTCCAGCAAAATAAAAATTGGAGATTTGAGGTTGAGCTCCTGGGGGCTGGGAGGATGCTACACATATTCCTACTGAGAGCATCTGTGTGGCTGGAGTTTGTGAAGAGGTTTTCAGTGCACTGTGTTCACATCAGCTGATGGGATCCATAGTTTTATTTTTTTAATTGAAATATTTTTGGGTGGTTCAGCAGAAATGCTGTCTTGAAGGAGGCTTTAGTCAGAGTAACATTCCCTCTCCATCCACCCTAGAGACTGAAGGTTTTGTCCTTATGAATATTTAAGATTTGTATACAATACTGGTTTACTGTTCAGATTTGGTGAACATATTTCTGAGCAACCTTTAGAATACCAGCCTGCAGAATTGACGTTGTACCACATAATCATGTGCAATTCATTCAAGCCACACACTATGTGCTGCTGACTGGACTGTGAAAGTAAAAAAGACCCTGTCAGGCCAGCCAAACGTCTATTTTTAAAGATTCAAAGAAAGTCCAGTTTGTTTGAACAGCCCCAGAGGCTGCCATTTGCCAGCTGGGTGTCTGTAGCTTCCAAACATTTGTGCTTTTAAAATATACCTGGCCTATTGCCTATCAAAGATCAGCCTGTGAATGTGGGCATTTGGCCCTAGTTCAACTTTTTTCAGTTTGAGGTTCCCCATGGATGATTAACTCCAAGCTAGCTGTTTATTAGCTCCTGGAGAGGTGCCATCTACCCATGTGTGGCACCCCCAGCATGCTGAGCTGAAAGCATTACATATCAGCTGCTGCATCTAACATCCAGCACTTCAATGAGCCAGGGCTCAAAAGGCTCCACCTAGTGTGCAGTCTCATGAAGTGCAACTTATCCTGCTGGACTTCAGCCTCCGGCTGGAATCACTGAGGCACTTGGAGATATTTTACAGGACCAAGGACTAGCGTTAAAAATGCAAAAGACTGAGGTATTGATACTTTCACATCTGGTAGATCTGATTCGCTCAGTATCTAGGGCTCTTAATAGATTTCAAAGTTATCTTTTTGGTTGCACGCTCAGGAATTAATCCGAAAGCCATTCTTCAAAATCCGATTGCTGCACAGGCTGAAAGCCTTTGTTGAGCTGTCAGATTTCAAAACAGTTTTGCAACAACTTGTTTTGGTCCCCGTTGATTAGTGTAATTTGCTGTTGTTTAGAAGACCATCTGTGGCTGTGAAGCGATTACAGTTTGTACAAAATTCATCTGTACACATATTAACTGAAGTGAAACTGTATGAGAATGTGCTTCATTGCAAGCACATCACTCATTACCAGTTCACTGGCGTGTACGGTTCAAGATCATAATGTTATTACTTAAAGTGTTACATTTAAGGTGGTTTTTCCATGCTAGTGTTCCAGTTTGTTTTCATGTTATTGCTCGCAGCCTTAGGTCAGAAGAGAGTTTGTGAATAGTCCCTGCACATGTAGGTGCCTATTGGATCAAGAATTGTAACAGAATTTTATCCATTTCTGGGCCACAGCTATGAAATCAATTACCGGCTGTGCTGAGGCTTGAAATGGTTTAGCAAATGGTGTGGCTGATGGCTTTTTTTTCTTCAGACTTTTGTTTGATACTCATGATTAATTTTTTGTATTTATTTATTTATTTAACAATTTTTTTATACCGCGCTATTTCAATCAGTGCGGTGTACATTGAAACAAGAACATACTACAATGCATACAAGTAACATTGAGTTTTACATTGAACAGGGAGATTCAACATAGGACAACCGGGGGAACTATGTACAGATTGACTTAAATAATATATACAGTAATATAAAACATGATTTGGATGTTGCAATGTGGTTCACTAATAGGACTAGAGAGAAGATTGACCAACTAGCCCTTTTCTGGTTGTATTGAGGTGCTGGTATTGTTAATGGCTAGGTTGACTTCTGGGTAGCATTTTGTGAACAAGTGGTATTTCAATGCTTTTCTGAATAGGATTAGGTTTTTGATAGCACGGATTTCGTGCGGTAGTGCATTCCAGTTTAGAGGTGCAAATAAGGAGAAGGCCCTGTTGGAAGTGGCCTTAGTGCACTTCGTTATTATTTTTGGGACTATTAAGGTGTTCATTGATGTAGTTCTCCTTTTTTCTGTTTTCCAGGGTGCCGTGGATAAGTTTGCTGATTGGCGTAGGGGGGTAGTTATTTAGGGCCTTGAAAGTAAGAACTAAAGACTTATACTGGATTCTGGCATGTAATGGTAACCAGTGCAGTTCTTTCATGATGGGTGTTATATGTTCAGATCTTGATGAGCCGGAGAGGACTCTAGCGGCTGTATTCATGGCTAGGCGGAGCGGATTTAAAGTTGATTTAGGGAGGCCATGGAGGATGATGTTGGCAAAATCCAGGTGTGGGAGGACTAATGCCTGGAAGGTTGTTCGGAAGTCTGTAGGATCTAGTAGGGGGCGGAGGTGACGTAACGATTTGATCTTATAATATATAGTTTTTGTGATGTTCTTGACATGTGTTGTCATGTCCAAGTGTTGATCCAATGTGATGCCAAGGTAACGGATTGTAGATTTTGCTTTCAACTCCACGTTGTTGACGAGTAGTGATGGAGGAGGTATGAACTTACGGTTCCTTGTGACAAAAAGAACGTCAGTTTTGTTGTGGTTAATCCTAAGGTTTTGTGATAGCAACCATTCGGCTACAGCTTCAAAACAGTTGATTATTGGGGAGAATACTGGATGTTCAATTGAGAACGGCAAATAAAGGAGGATGTCATCTGCGTAAGCAAGACATTGTACATTAAAGGATCTGATCAAGTCACATATCGGCTGCATGTAGATATTAAACATTAGTGCCGATAAGGACGATCCTTGGGGTACTCCCTGTGATTGTATGAATGGTTCTGAGGATGCGTGGCCTGTTTTTACTTGTTGCCACCTGTTAGATAGGTAGGATTTACACCATTTGAGTGCTGTGCTTTGAATCCCCTTATCTTCCAAGCGTTGTAGGAGTATGTCATGATTCACAGAGTCGAACGCGGCGGAGATGTCCAGGAAGATGAGGACGAATCCCTGTTGTATGTTATTTATTCCTGTTACCAGAACATTGAATAGGGTTGTAAGGACTGTGTCGACTCCATGTGCTTCCCTGAAGCCATGTTGAGATGGATCTAGTGGTGCTTCAGTGTCGATATGATGTTGGATTTGTTGTTGGGCAGCCTTCTCAATGATCTTTGCAAGCTGTGGGATGCTCGAGATAGGCCTGAAGGATTCAACCTTGGATGGGTCAAGTTTATTATTCTTCAGTAGGGGCTTGATGGAAGTGTGTTTCAGACTCTGCGGGAATGAACCTGTAGAAAAGGACTGGTTCAGTATTTTGCTCAATAATTGACTGAGGTCATGTCGCATGTCCTTGATCCAGCTGGCTGGACATGGGTCATTGGGAGCTGTGCTGGGATTAATTGAGGCAATAATGTCCACAACCTCTCTATTTGATACTGTGGAGAAGTTGTGTAGCGGCATTCCATGGAATGCCTTAGGTGAAGTGGAGGCGTTATTGACATTTATGTCTGTGTTGGTTTTAATCATCTTTGATTGCAGGTAGTTTGCGTAGTCCTGCGGCTGAGGCGTAGGGGGTTGTGCTGATACCGGTTCTCCTGTTATGGATTTTACTATGTTGAACAATGCATGTGGTTTATTGATGGAGCGTTTTAATAGGCCTGTGTGGTAAGTTTTCCTGCTCTGTGTTATCTTTGCTCGGTGGGTAGTTAGGTATGAGCTATATGTAGCCAGCGCCTCAGGGGATGATTAATCTTCTTTGTTTTTGCTCTTTATCTGTTTGATTTTGTTTGTGATGGTTTTTAAATAGTGTTAGTCAAATTCATTATTTCTCATGTTTCAAATGTAATCCACCTACGATAAACACTGGTGAAATACAAACATTTTTAATTAAAGAAATAACACCAGAATCCCACTATACATGACAGTCAGAATCACAATCAAAATATGGTTTTACAACTGATTGTCATCTCAAAGTCTTTAGAAACAATTATGCTTTAAATCTGGTCAGGTAAGAAAACAATGAACTGTACATAATAACAAAACTGATCTAAGAATAATAGAGGAAGAATGTGCTGGCTGGATCAGAGAGCGATCAAAAAGGGGGGGAAGCAATTTTGGACAGATTGTAGGTCCTTCTTAATTTGGTTATTTATTTATTTGTTTTTATATAATGTCCCGTCAATAAATCAAGGTGGTTTACATAGAATGATTAGATCTTACATAAAACAGGTAACATTTTAACAATAATTGGATCCACAATCCCATGTAACATATATTGAATGGTTAACTAGTTACATAGTAGAAATGTTCAATACATTATTTCCATTGCAGGTTACATTTGTGGTAACAGGGGGGTGGTTGTTTTTTTATTTATTTATTTTCTCTTATATACCGTGCTATTCTGCATCAATGCAGTTTACATTGAACAAACTGAAATTACATTGAACAGGGCATTATAACTTGGAGATAATTATTTTACAGGGAACATGGGCTATGGAGGGTTAAGTGGCTTGCCCAAGACCACAAGGAGCACCTGTGGGGCTAGAAACCCCAGTCCTTCCGGCCCAAGGTTGCTGTCCTCTAGTGGGATTTGAACCCCTGACCTTCTTGGTCTGAAGTACCTTGCCCCAACCACTAGGCCACTCCTCCACTCCACTTTTTTAGGGAGCTTGAGCTTGTATGATAGTATTCTATTCTTTTTTTTATCAGATGGGTTATGAATCATATGTAGTATAGTCAGTGGTTAGAACATTCTTAAATTGGTGGCTGGTAATTGTTCACATGACTGGATTTTCAAAGTATTCCTGGAATAACCATGTTTTTAGGTGTTTGCGGAAAGCTTGATGGTCTTTTGTGGATATTATTGCCTCTGGGAGTGAGTTCCAGAGACCTAGTGCATAAAGAGTGACATGGATGAGTTAGTCTTAGTGAATTCTGCCGGGGTGGTTAGGGAATTCCTTGCATGTGCTCTCCTTTCCCTATTTGCTGGGGTGGTATGCAGGAGTGTTATAATAATTCTCAATAATAATTTACCAGTATATGTATTTGACTCAGAGGTCTCCTGCTGGTCCATTGTGCTTCTAGCTCAATTGAAACCAGGGCTGGATTCCTGACACCACAGCCTTTTCATTTGCAACTATCTTGTTATTTTTTTGCTCATTTTATATCTGCCTGCCTCTTCTTCCCTCTACCTCAAATGTACTTAGTCTGATCATTACGGACAGTTCTTAGACAAGGGGCAGAGCACCAGGGTTCCCCATTAGAATTCTGCAATTGACCTCGAATCTGGCCACTAAGTGTCACCCTAGTGATCATCAAAAATTGCCTGGGGCCTGTGAACACAGATCCATGGCATCCCTAGCCCTGGCCGATCTGGGGAGCAAAACGTCCGATGACTGCACCAGGGGCCTCCTGCATAGCAGCACACAGTACTGCCACTGGGCCATCAGGCCAGTTGATGAACATTTATTTAACTTTAAATGCTTTTAGAACTACAATATGGATGTCAATGAGCATGTTTTGATACAACTAATGTTAATAAGAACCTGCAATAAAGCTCAGTTTATTCTTGACTGACTAACTAGACTCAAGGAAGCTTCACATTACGATGGAAAACACAATGAAGGTGGTGAATGTAGCCTCCCCCCCCCCCCCCGTCTTTGTCCCCCTCTCCCCTTCCTCGTTGATGTACTTTTGATCAATTTGCTCTTCAGTCTTCTCTCTCTCCTTTCCCTACTACTTTTATTTTAAATGGCGTCCCTTTCCTGTTTCCACGCAGCCTGTATTTTTTTAACGATTGTAAGCCGCTCAGATGCCTAGGGCATTGGGAGGTATAAAAAAGTTTTAATAAACATAAACATACATAAACATAAACATAGCCATCACACACATTCTCAAACAAGGCCTTTTTTAATGGGCGGTCTAATACCTACTGCTCAGGCCTTCCTTGTGCAGTACATATGACCCTAATGGGCTCAGGATGCAGGGATTAGGCTTCACCTCCTCCATATTTTACAGATTTTTAATCTCAGCCAAAAAGCTCATGGTTCAGACCTTACATTTGATTTTAACCAAAAAGGGGCTGAGAAGCAGCAGAACATTTGTCTAATAACCTGGAATCAACAAGTAAAGCTGTCCTGATCTTGGCACTATTAGCAGGGCTCAAACTTTCACTTAACTTTAAGTAGCTGTTTAGCAGCGAAGAGGCGGTGAGGTTTCAGGGTTTAGGTGATAATCAGTAAAAATGAATTGGCATTTCCACTAGAGCATTTTATTTTGCAACTTATCAACAGAAATGACAGGGTCTCAGATGCCATCTTAGGATGGCAATGCAACCTGATTATATCTTTCCCAGATATACTAGAAAGCTACTCTTTGAAAACATTTGATATATTTTGGAAGTTGTCAAAAATTCAGGCAACAAAATTAGTAGCCACACTTTCCACTCCAGGTGGCTGTACTAAATATTACCACTTCAAAGTTTATTGAGATTTAGTATTAAAAACTCTGCTTAAATACAAACTTTCTTTCGATTTTATCTGATCTGGCTCTCAACTTCAGAGGAAGATACACACCTGATAAAGTTTACTGTTTTGTACAAATAACTCAGAAGTACATTTCAGAAAACAATCTGTAAAATGTATGGCATTCTGTCCATTAAAAAAAAGCTGGCAATCTGCTACTAATTCCTTTTGACAGAGATACACTGGTGTGGTAATAAGGAAATTGTGCCCCTTCTCCCTGTGCTGAACTGGAGCTGGTGACCAGCAATGTCTGTCCGACCTATTTCACAAGTCCAGAGATGATTTTGTATTAAATAAAGCTGTCCAAAAAGACGCCTTGACTTTAATCAGTCTATTAAAAGCACAGTGCCAAATAGTTGAATATCCTGTTATTGAGTTGATGGACTTGCTTGGCCCTTCTGACTATGTGTGAAATGCTTTCTGCTGTGATATGCAACAAGACACCAGCTCTCGGTAGCTCTTTGCTCCCTGTGCTGTCCTGCGGGATGCCAATTTGATTACAGTTGGCCAAGGACATATAAAACCTTCTAAAGGAGAGAGGAACTTTTAACCTTTTTAATGGCTGATCAGTTTCCACATGTCCCATTTGGTGGTATGTCTGCTTTCAGTCTTCTTGTCCTTTGGAATCTCACAGCTCAAGCACAATGAATGTTGACATCGTGTTTGGAAATGTTACCTTTAGAACTCCAGAAGTCTTGAAAATTAAGAAGAGCTATATGTTGGGCGTCATCTGAAAATATTTTATTAATAGCCTCATGAAAATTTTTATGCAAAATTATTCCGTATTTTTTCCATATTTAAAACTGAATCCCGCAAACTCAAATTAATAATTTTTTGTGGCCTTTTTCATTTTATTAGTTTCACTTGATTAGACATCTTACTGGACCTCAAGACATTGTACATTAAAAGTACATCCGTTTAATAAACAGTGGAGTGGAGTGTCTATACTTTTTAAGAAAGGTGTTCCACTTCAAATTTTGCAACAAAAAACTGATAAGGGAGGTGGGTTTGCGTGGACATTATCCTTAATAGGCACAAGTGTAATTTAATAAATATCTATTATCCAACAGGAAATATTCCGGCGTTTTTTGTGAATCTAGGTCGGATATTGTTGTCCTTTGGAAATGGGGAGAAAATAATAGAAGGGGGAACTTCAATGTAGTTCTGAATGAAATAATGGATAGAAAAACAAGTTGTAATATCTCCAACTGAAAGTCTCGTGGGGCGTTGCAAAACCTAATGAAGACTTTGGGGTCTGTTTACTAAACAGCGAGAGCAGCGATCATATGAAATCGGAGCCATAGCCCTATTTTATTCAATGGGGCCGTGGCACCAATTTCACATGATCGCCACTATCGTTGTTTAGTAAACAGACCCCTTTGTGTTTGGAAGATGTGTGGAGCTATTTTAATCAGTTAGCATGAGAGTACACCTTCTACTCATTTCCATACCAAATGTACTCCGTATTGACTATCTCTTGGTGTTCAAGTCTCTCCTACCTAAGATGAAGGAGTGCTTTATTAGGCCCATTCACATTTCAGATCAAGCGGCTGTGGGACTCCAATTTATGCTTTGGTCCTGGACTGTAATATTAAAGATCTCAATGGCACTTCTGAAACAATGTTTTACTGGAAGCGTTTGTTGAGAAGATAGTGTTATTAGGGTTTGTTTGTTTGTTTTTAAAGAAATGAAAAGGGTCATATTAAAAATAATATAATATGGGAGGCCTTCAAGGTGACCCTGTGTGGCAAAATTATTAGCTTCACCTCTTGGCTTCATAAAAGAGAGGCAGAGCGAATTCACAAGTTGGAAAAGGAGATCAATGATTTGGAGGCAGCTCATGTAAGAACCAATGATTGGATGGTTTATCAGCAGTTAATACAACAGATCGTCTCTACCAGGATGGGGGAGTGGTGGATAGCCAGACCTGTGCTATCGGGTGCTGTCCAGGAGGGAGACTGCTGATGGTAGGGGGGGGATCAGGGTGGATGTGTGGGTGCTGCGTGTCTTCTGGTCCATGGCACAGGGCTTACATGTGAATTGGAGGGGGCTGTAGAGGGGCCGCTACAGCCACCGATAGAATCGGCAGGAGCCGTGATGCTGCCTTGCTAATAGTTCAGCTGCATATAACTCCACATCTCTTGAGGCGGCATATCTGAAACCTTCCACACTGGCTGCACAAGTCTCCACACTTTCTCGCTGCTCCGATCCCGTCTCTCCCTGCATATGCAGATAGCACAGAAAATCACTGCTCTATCTGCCTTTCCCATGCGTTAGCTGTCAACGCGACACGATACTACGGGCTATCTGCCATGTTGACAGCTAACAAAGTTTAGTAAACATTCCACATATGTGAAGAACTAAAAGCCTGATATTCAAGAAAGAGTTGAAATCCTAAATTTAGGCCCCAAAGGAAAGTACCTAAATTTATCCTCTACTTTCAGTCATATTTAGGATCCTAAGCTTTCTGCTGAAAGTTTTCCTAAATTTAGGAGCTTAAAAGTGATGCTCCTATATGAAGGCCACCATTCATTAGCCTAGATTTATGAGCCCAGAGCTAAAATTCAGTACTGAGCACCTTACTTTTTTTTACCTGCCCTAAATCTGCCTTTTGCCACCCACTTTTTAGTTTCCTAAATTTACAACTGTAGTGAAATTTTGAGTATGTATTTAGGCACTCAGTCCTAGTAAATTTTCAAAGAACACATTTTAGGAGCCTAACTCTCAAATTTAAGAGCATAAACCCTTTGAGTATAGGCCACTAAGAGTATTAAAAAGCAAGACATGAGCTGATAATGAATCATACATACCCAAGCAGAGCAATATTTCAACAATCCCATTTCCTGATAAAGTGAACAAATTATAGGATTAAAAGTGTTTTTCACAGTTGTTTGTCAATTGATCAGCTCTTCCACACAGACGAAAAACTCTAGACTTGTCCAGGCTATACTTTACTTGCCTGATCCAAATGTATTATTCTTCCCAAATTCCCCATGGCGGTGTGACTTTTTAAAAATGTTAGCTCATGTTCTGCATCACTGCACGTTCATTCACAGCTGTTCTATTCTGGGTATGAACTAGAGGGCACAGACACATTCCACATCTTATCATTTTCAAAATACTGAATTGCAAAAGGAGGTTGGGGGAAGCACTATAATTAGTGACCCGGCCCAGGGTGGGAGGGATCCTTGGGTCCGATCGGGCCAAAAGTGCTGCTTATACCACCTGAATTGGCCCTGTATGTGCTGCTGGGCTAGCCCGCCTCTGCTCCACTCTGCTCCACTCTGCCCCATTCCCACCCCTTCCCATCCCCCACCGACTAACTGTCCTGAGGTACAGGATGTACAGGGAGAGCCGGAGGGGGAATCAGGCACGGACGACTTGTGGGGCTGCACATCCCGCAACCCGCATTCATGAATGACCTTCTTATCTTACTAATATATGGAAATTACCCCATTAAGGGAGGTAGTTACTAAACTGTGTTATGGCAATAACGCACATTATTTGGCCCTTAACACTTTAAGGACAACGATGTGTGTCATTTTTCCATAAGCACAAATTGCCACGACAATGTGCGGTGGACACTAAGATACAAAACATGCAAATAAATACAAAACACCTCATTAGTATTCCAATAAATTATGTGGCTTGCATTATTTTTCTACCAGGAGCATCAGGCCTCAAACACATGGCCCAATGCTCCCAGTCACATTTTTAAAGGGGCTGCACTTTTGCTAGAAGTCCATCAGTCCGGGAATCCCCTTCTCCCAGTACCACCAATGTCTGCCCCCCCAAAACAATTTCCCTCCCCACCCAGATCCTGGACACCCTAAGCCCTGCTAAGCACACCTCCCAAGACTCCCAACACCTCCTGGATGCAGAATGAAGAAACGCCCTGAAACCCATCCCCAATTCCAAAAGGCCTGTAGTCTCCATTTACAGTAGTGGGCAAAAAATTAAGGCAGAGTCCAAAATATCAGAATTTTATTAGAAAAGTATGTGTTATTGTCACTTTCATGGTCAAAAGCTTTAAGAACCAAAGATATATATATGTCATTTTCAAAGTTTTATTCAGGAAACAATATATGTGTCAATATTTGATAGGGTGTCCATGATTTTTCAGCACAGCCTGGATTCTTGTAGGCATACTGTTAATTAGCATTTTACAGTATGCCAGAGTGATTTCGTTGACCCATACATGCTAGAGTATGTCCTTTAAATCTGCTTCTGAAGTTGGAAGGTGTGCTGCCACCTTTTTCTTCATAAGAGTCCAACAGTTTTCAATTACATTGAGATCCAGAGAGTTTGATGGCCAACTTGGTAGCAGTTCGATCTTGTTGTCCACAAACCATTTTTTTAGTGTTTTTGCAGTGTGGCACGGTGCCGAGTCCTGCTGAAATGTAGTTGTGCCAGAAACATTCATGTGTATTTTAAATGGTAATTACACTTACCTGGTAATTGTTCTTCCTTGAGGGACGACAGTTTAGTCCTCCACCTCTGGGTTGTGCACCTCCTCCTGCAGCATGGAGACTGGGCATGTCACAAAAAAGTGACTCACGGGATGTAGTCTGCTGGCCTCTCCCATCATCCCCAGTGAACTATTGACAAAGCACACTTAAAAGAGCAACCAATAATTAACCATGTTAACAGAACCTATAAACAAGAGACATTTCTGCCCCTTCAGGTAGGCCTTTCCATCTTGTGCGTTCTTCTTCTGCCTGCATCAGAACGACAGACCAGAAAAGATAGAACAAGATAAAGAAGCTAGAAACACATCTACCTACCAGTAACCACACACTCCTCCCGGCTGAATCCTCATTGTGTACCTGTATACCATCCCGGGCGGGAAGGAGGACTAAACTGTCGTCCCTCAAGGAAGAACAATTACCAGGTAAGTGTAATTACCATTTCTTTATCGGTCCTCCAGTTTAGTCCTCCACCTCTGGGATGGAACAGAGCAGTACTTATTGGGAGGGCCCCTTCCAGCTGGCCTGCAACACCGCTGCCCCGAACGCAGCATCCTTTGCTGCCAAGACATCCAGGCGGTAGTGCTTACTGAACATGTGAAGAGACGACCAAGTAGCCGCCTTACAAATCTCCATCGGCGACACTAAACTGTGCTCCACCCATGACGCTGCTTGCGCTCTGGTAGAATGAACCCGCAATCCCGCTGGCACCTGATGCGAACATACGTTAAAGACATAGAAGACGTCTGAGCTTTAAGTCGCAATAACTGCTCCTAAGTAGCTTTTTTTCTTCAAACGCGCCCTTTCAATGGCCAGACCGTAAGAGAGAACCGATCCACCTGAGGCATCCGCAGAGGCCCTTAAACTAACAGATTGTCTGACAACGGAAGACTCCACGGATCCCCGTCGAGGAGACAGATGAGAGCGGCATACTATGGGCGTCTTGGCCAGTCCGGAGCCACCAGCAACACTCTCCCCGGATGAACCTCGATCCGCTGCACCACTTGTCCTATGAGCGCCCACGGCAGTAGAACATAGAGAAGACCCGACACTGGCCAAGGTTGCAGTAGGGCGTCGATCCTCTCAGACATCCTTTCTCGCCGCCTGCTGAAGAAACGACTGGCCTTCGCGGAGTGAAAGGTCACCATGAGATCCATGATCGGCGGCCCCCACTGGTGCACCACCTGCGCAAAGACTTCCGGGTGCAACTCCCATTTGCTGGCATCCACCTGGACTCTGCTGAGAAAATCTGCTGTCACATTGTCCTTCCCGGCAATGTGTGCTGCGGAAATCGCTTGCAGCCGAACTTCGACCCAAGCAAAGAGAACCTCTGCTTCCTTTTCCATGACCGTACTTCTTGTGCCCCCTTGCCGATTGATGTAGGCCACTGTTGCAGAGTTGTCCGACAGAACTCTTACCGCCCGACCCCGCACTGTCCCCTCGAATGCTTGCAACGCTAACGCTCGGAGTTCCAACCTGTTGACTGACCACGTGCTCTCCCGAGCTGACCACCGCCCCTGTGTGAAGAGCTCGCCGCAATGCGCCCCCCCAACCCACGAGGCTGGCATCCGTCAACAATGGTAGCCACTCCGGCTGCTCCAGGGGCATCCCGGCAGACAACGACTCCAGAACCAACCACCACTTTAACACCTGCCTGACCCCTAGAGGGACAGGCAGACGTTTGCTCAACGGGTCCACCTGATGAGACCACTGGTGAAGTGACGTGCGCTGCAATGGCCTCATATGTGCTCTGGCCCAAGGTACCACCTCCAGGGTTGCGCCATTGTACCTAACACCCTGAGATAATTCCAGGCCGAAGGAGCCGGAGTGGCCCTGAACTGGCGAATCACTTGCTGAAGGGCCCTGACCCGACGATCTGGCAGAAATACCACTCTCCTCTGAGTATCGAATTGTACCCCGAGATACTTGAGGTCCTGAGACGGAACGATGGCTTTTGCTCGTAGTGACCACCCAACCTAGGCTCTCCAAGAATTTCACCACCTTGCTCATAACCTGCATGCTCTCGGCTTTGGATTTTGCTTGAATTAACCAATCGTCTAGATAGGGATGAACCAGAATCCCTTCCTTTCGTAACGCTGCTGCTACCATCACCATGATCTTGGTGAACGTTCGAGAAGCCGTCACTAGACCAAATGGCAATGCCTGAAACTGATAATGCCCCCACGGGAGCGCGAAGCGGAGAAATTTCAGATGCGCCACTCTGATCAGCACATGCAAATATGCCTCCGTGAGGTCGAGGGATGTCAAGTACTCTCCTTGACGCACTGCCACCATGACAGACCGCAGTATTTCCATCCGGAAATGCGGAACCCGGAGACAGCGGTTCCCGCCTTTTAAATCTAAAATCGGCCGAAGCGACCCATCCTTTTTCGGCACCATGAAATAGATTGAGTATCGACCCTTGCCGCAATCCTCCTGAGGTACCGGGATGACCGCACCTAAGTGTAGCAGACAATCCAGCGTGCCGCGGACCACTTGGGCTTTCCGCTAACATTTGCAGGGCGACTGCACAAACGACTCCCGAACCGGCCGCGCGAATTCCAGTGCATAACGATCAGACGTTATTTGGACCCAGGCAGGAAGAAAATTCCGAAGTCGCCCGCCTATAGGAAAAGTTCCTGCCGAGGTAAACCGCACTTCATTGAGGCTTTCGATTAACTGAGGAGGCCGCAGCCGTAAAACCTTTACCTGCTCCTCGAAATCCTTGAAACCCCTGAGTCCGAGGAGCAAATATTCCTCTTTGGAATCTGCCTAAGCGAGAAGTCCTAAATCTCCAAAAGTCTCTAAAGTTACCTCAGAAAGCCACCACGACCTTCCCTTGCTTGGGCTTATCCTCTGGCAGTCGGCCACCCTTAGACTCCCCTAAGTCCTTCACCAGCTTATCGAGATCCTCTCCGAACAACAACTTTCCTTTGAAGGGGAGTTTACCAAGTCGCGCTTTGGACGACCCATCAGCCGCCCAGTTCCGCAACCACAGCGATCTGCAGGAGGCCACAAGTGACACCATACTATTAGCCAGCGCTCTGATCAAGTCATAATGTACATCGGACAAATAAGCTGACCCTGACTCCAGATGGTCCAAGTCATTAAGACTCTCTTGCTCCAGCTGCGAAGACTGCCGCAAACTCTGAGATCATCGCAGACAAGCTCTTGCCACCCAGGACCCACAAATGGAAGCCTGTTGAGACACAGTGTTGGCCTCAAAGGCCTGCTTCAATAGACCATCCAGCTTCCTATCCTGCGCATCCTTCAAGGCTGAACTACCCTCTACCGGAATAGTGGTCTTCCTGGTCACCGCCGACACTGCGGCATCAACCCTTGGGGGCCGAAACCTCTCCTTGTCCTTCTCTGCCAACGGGTACAGCCTATTCATAATGCAAATCCCCCGGAGCCCGGCTGATCCACCTCATCCTATATCATTCTGTCTACCACCCTGTGTACAGGAAACACCACCTGCGTTTGACACACAGCCTGTATAATGGGATCTTCACCGTTGTCCTCCTCCACAGGCTGTTCCGTGGCCAGCTTCAGCATCTGAAGGGACTCCGTGATGAGCGCTGTCAACTCCTCCCTCCGGAACACCCGAATAATCCTTGCCTGATCCTCGGGCTCAGGGATCTCACCCTCTTCCAATTCTTCCTCTGCACCATCAAGATCTCCGTCGTTCTCCTCCGACTCATGCCCCTCCAATTCAGCAATGGAAGATTCTGTAGTCCTTGCCCGCTTCACTGCCCTTGACGGGCCAACATTCACCTCAACCGGACCGGACCGCAGTGGCAGCGCCTCTGGCACCTTCCCCTGCCGTCGCAAACAGAACGCCTGATGCATGATTAACACAAAGTCGGGGCAAAAATCCCCGGGCTGCGGTCCCGAAGCCGACAGCCCCCCAGAGGGCCCTGCTGCCACTTCAGAACCAACCCCTGGCGCAGTGGAGAGCAAACCCTCCGCATCCAGCTCAGCCGAGGCCCCTTGAATTTCCAGTCCTACCTTAACCTCCATTTGCTGCTCCACACTGGTAGAAGCCTGTGCACAGCCCTGGCAAATGCCCGAGTCAGCAATCGCCCCCCTACGGGACCCGCACACCACACACTGGGGTCGTGCCGCCATAAGTTAATCTTTATATTGTATTTCAATTTTATTTACTGAGTAGCAATTCTGCCTTCACTTATATACCATCAGGCAAGAGACACCACCATAGAAAGTTGACCCCTCCCCCAAAACAACAAGTTTTGCTATCAGAATCAAGCAATTACTCAGTGAAGCACTGCCAGAGAAAAAACAATCTTCAGCAGTAAAAACTTCTCTTAGAAGGCAAAAGGGCAAGTGAAAAACAAATAAAACAAATAAAGAAAGCAAATAAAACTAACAGAAATAGCCAAAAATTAAAACTGGCTCCAAACAGCCATAAATCTGAGGGAACTCGAGGCCTGTAGCGCTGCTTTCAGCTGCCTGCATGCACCAGGCACGCTGAAGAAAATGGCCGCTGCTATCTGAGAAGCAAGTCAAAAAGGGCGCGAAAAAACACACGCTGTTGCTGCTGCTCTCTGTCGCTGTATGCCCCGCTCAGCAAACAGCTGAAATACCTGCACTTACCCCATGCGGACCCTCGCTGGCCCATCCAGCACACTCCCGCTAGCACGGTGTGACAAACCCGCGGCTACGCTCCGCTGAGAAGCGGGGAGCTGACAGACAGGTTTCCGGCCACCTGATGCCTCCAGACTGCAGAGCCGCGCCGGCACCATGCAGCCGTCCGCGGAGCTGGTCTGCTTACCGCTGAGCTTTCCCCCGATGTAGTCAAGGAGGAGAGATCTAATATGGCAGAAAAGGCAGAGCAATACAAATAAAGACCGGCAGGCCAACCAGAGCAGGCACAAGAACACAGCACTCTGCTTTGCTTTCTTTCTTTTTTTTAAAGAGATATCACCCCCAAAAAGAAAAAAAGGTAAATTGAGGAACAAAATAAAGTAACACCAACTAAATCTAACCTAACTATCCCCTATTAGCTCCCTAGGCTCACTACGTCCTCCTGCTGCATGGAGACTGGACACACTGAGGATGATGGGAGAGGCCAGCAGACTACATCCCGTGATGTCACTTTTTTGTGACATGCCCAGTCTCCAAGCTGCAGAAGGAGGTGCACAACCCAGAGGTGGAGGACTAAACTGGAGGACCGATAAGGAACTTTACTATTCAGCACGGATAGGTATTTTGCAGCATTTATTCTTTCACTTTTCTCAAAAATGTGCAGGCCACATCGTCCATTTGCCGAGATACCACCCCATACCATGACCGATGGTGGGTGTTTAATAATCTTGATTGTGTACTTCGGATTTAGTCTCTTGCCTGCTGGTCGATGGACGTAGTTGTAACCACTCCCACGTACTTGTTGAAATGTACTTTCATCTGTGAACATTACCCTCTCCCACCATTCAGCAGATTTGTCTTTCATCTTGCTACAAAACTGTATGCGGGCAGCGTTTTGTTTCCTGGTCCTCATAGGCTTCTTAGCAGGTCTTCTGGCCACGAGTCTGAATTCATCCACAAGCCATCGTCGGACAGATCTGGCACTTATCTTTATTCCTCGATCATTAGCTAACTGAGCCACACGTTGAGATGAAGTATGTGGACTAGATGTAATAATGCTTTTGAGGAATCGGTCATCTCATCCATTAGTTATCCGTCTGCACCCACATTTCGAACGACATGTACGGCCACCTGATTTCAGAACATTCTGAACTGCACACCTTGATATATGCAAATGTTTTGCAATAGCACATTGCGAATATCCTTCAGCATGGAGTGTGACAACTTGTCCCTTTACAAAGTCATTAATATCGCACTTTTTACCCTTCTTGATTGTATATTTACATAACTTTCAATCTTTTCCTAGTTGTAAAAATTCAAAACTTCATCCAAGAAACCTACTACATAGTGTAAGAAAACTAAAATGGACGCCAGACACATGGTGTGACTAATCGTCATGCTGATTAAATAAGTAAGCACGTGTGACATCTCTACAGTACATTATTTAACAATAAATTGTAGAAAAAGATACCTGCCTTAATTTTTTGGCCACTGCTGTAGATGTCCCTGATGGTCTAGAGGTAGGCCAGATCCAGGTTCAAAATCAGTTAAAACTAATGAGTAAAACTGTTAGTGTAGCCGGGTTTAAAGAAGGTTTGGACAAGTTCCTGGAGGAAAGGTCCATAAACCATTATTAAATGGGACCCGGGAAATCCACTGCTTGCCCCAGTACAAGCATTGTGGAACCTGTGTCTTTTGGGGAAACTGCTAGGTATTTGTGACCTAGACTGGCCACTGTTGGAAACAGGATACTGGGCTTGATGAACCTTGGTCTAACCCAGTATGGCAGAGGTATTCAAATCCAGTCCTGGAGGGCCGCAAACCAGTCAGGTTTTCGGGATATCCCTAATGAATATGCATGAGATATATTTTCATGCACTGCCTCCATTGTATTTGAATCTATCTCATGCATATTCATTAGGGATATCCCGAAAACCTGACTGGTTTGCGGCCCTCCAGGACTGGATTTGAGTACCTCTGCAGTATGGCATATCTTATGTTTTAATGAGTCAATATTTAAAAACACTCAGAGATTAGCCCCATACTATTTTTTTAAATCTTTTGGGGAGGATGGGGGCTGTAGCATTTCAGGGGCAGGTCCACAAATACGTATAAACTATGGGCCCGATCTTCAATTGTCCGGATTATGGAAGGGCTCTGCGCCTCCTCGGCACATAGCAATCTCTGCCCGCCTCTAACTGGACATTCAATGATGCGGCAATGGCATTAGATATCTGGTGATTGCCACAGTGACATAAAGTTGCCAAGGCAGACAGCAGCAATATTGGCTGCTGCCCGGTTAGCGTTCGGCACCTTAAAGATAGGTGAGGGTTTTCCTTGCCCATCTTTAAGGCACTTATTGCTAACCGGGCAGCATGCAATATCGCTACTGCCTGATTAGCACGATTTCCTACCTCTGCTCTGCCCTAGAACACCCCCGATATGCCCTGATGCTAACTGGATTGCATCAGGGCATGCAAGAGACAGACAGGGATATTCAACAGCACTAACTGTGTATGTGCTGTTGAATATCCCCATCTAGAGCATTTACACAGTTTATTAGGCCATGAACAGTGTAAATGCCCTTTGAATATTGGGCACTATATATATGGGCAAGCACTGGCAAGTTAAATGCAAGGCATTGATAAGGCAGGCAAAGAGAGAATTTGAGAAGAAACATGTTGTGGAAGCAAAAACGCATAATAAAGACTTTTTCAAGTACATTCGTAGCAAAAGACCTGTGAGAGAGTCAGTTGGTCCATTAGATGATAGAGGGGTAAAAGTGGCAGTAAGAGGGGACAAGGCTATAGCGGAGAGACTGAATGAATTTTCTGCTTTGTTCTTTATTGAGGAAGATGTAGGGTTGTTACCCATGACTGAAGTGGTATTTAAAGGTGATACTGCAGAGGAATTGAAAAAAATATCGATACACCAGAAAGATGTATTAGAACTATTTGATAAACTGAAGAGTAGCAAATCACCTGGACCGGATGGTATACATTCAAGGGTGTTGAAAGAACTGAAATATGAGATTGCAGACCTGCTATTAGTAATCTGTGAACTATCATTAAAATCATCTGTAATACCTGAAGATTGGAGGATCGCCAATGTAACCCCAATTTTTAAAAAGGGTTCCAGGGGTGATCCAGGAAACTACAGACTGATGAGCCTGACGTCAGTACCAGTAAAAATGATAGAAACCATTATAAAGAACAAAATTACTCATCATGTAGATAGTCATGGCTTAATGGGAGACAACCAACATGGCTTTAGACAAGGAAGATCTTGTCTTACTAATCTGTTATGTTTTTTTGAAGGTGTGAATAAAAAGGTAAACAAAGATGAGTCGGTTGAAAGTGTACCTGGACTTTCAGAAAGTCTTTGACAAGGTCCTTCATCAGAGACATTTGGCAAAGCTAAAAAGTTATTTGATAGGAGGCAGTGTACTATTGTGGATAAGGAACTGGTTAAAAGACAGAAAGCAGAGGGTAGGGTTAAATGGCCAATTTTCCCAAAGATAAAGGTGAATAGTGGAGTACCCCAGGGATCTGTGCTGGGTCCGCTGCTTTTTGACATATTCATAAATGACCTGGAAAAGGGAACAACAAGTGAGGTTATCAAATTTGCAGATGACACAAAACTATTTAAAGTTGTTAAAACCGAAGAGGATTGTGGAAAATTGCAAGAGGATCTTGATAAATTGGAAGACTGAGCATCCAAATGGCAGATAAAATTTAATGTGGACAAGTGCAAAGATATGCACCTAGGAAAGACAACCCAAACTATGGTTACATGATGCAAGGTTCCATATTGGGAACCACTACCCAAGAAAAAGATTTAGGCGTCATTGTGGATAACATGTTAAAACCCTCCGCCCAGTGTACAGCAGCGGCCAAGAGAACAAATAGAATGCTAAGTATCATAAGGAAAGGAATGGAAAATAAAACAAAGGATATTATAATGCCTCTATATCGTTCCATGGTTCGACCGCACCTTGAATATTGTGTGCAATTCTGGTCGCCCTATCTTTAAAAGGATATAGCGTTATTAGAAAAGGTACGGAGAAGAGCCACCAAAATGGTAAAAGGGATGCAAGGATACTCCTATGAAGATAGGCTAAAAAGGTTAGGGCTCTTCAACCTGGAAAGGAGACAGCTGAGGGGAGATATGATAGAGGTCTATAAATTAATGAATGGAGTGGAATGGGTAAACGTAGATCGATTGTTTATGTCATCAGAATATAAAAAGACTAGGGGACATGCAATGAAGCTACAGGGTAACCTATTTAAGACTAATAAGAGAAAATTGATTACACGTTGAGTGAAAAAATAACTTTGGAATTTGTTACCGGAGGATGTAGTAAAAGCTGCTAGTGTAGTTGGGTTTAAAAAGGTTTGGACAAGTTCCTGAAGGAAAGGTCCATAAACCATTATTAAAAGGGACCCAGGATATCACTGCTTGACCCAATACAAGCACTGAGGAACCTGTGTCTTTTGGGGAGACTGTTAGGTACTTATGACCTAGATTGGCCACTGTTGGAAACAGGATACTGGGCTTGATGGACCTTGGTCTGACTCAGTATGGCATATCTTATGTTCTTATGTTATGTTCATATTGGTGCTATTTACATTGGGCATGGACATGCAAAAAACAGGTATAACCCGGGCCATCTGATCCAAACATATAACTTCTTGACCTTGGCCTTGACCTTGTATTTTTCTCCAAATGCTTACCCTCAAACGTCTGTATTTCATTTCTTCCTTATGTTCCCTTATCGGCCCATCACCTGCTATGCTTCACTCTTCATCAATCATCACTTCAATTTCGCCCTGTCTCCTCCAACCTCTTTAGAAATCTTCATGCTTTTGATCCATTGGCTCTCTCCTCTACTGTTTCATCACCTCTTTCCTCCAATATGTCATCTGAGTCTGTTGATGAGGAAGTAGCTTCCTATAACACTGCACTCTCCTCTACTCTGGATGCTCTTGCTCCACCCATGCCACGTCCTGTGAGGCATACTTGTACCTCAACCCTGACTATCTTCCACTATCCACTATCTACGTTTCCGCACCCTCTCAGCTAAGTGCGCTTGGCTAAAATCCCACATTCTTCCAGACTTTCAACATTTCAATTTCACGCTTGTCTCTTTCCAGTTAGTCATAGCATTCACCAAACAAGATTTTTATGTCTTGCCTCTGACCCTCGATGTCTCTTTACAACTCTCAACTCTCTCCTCAAGGTGCCTCCGCCACAGACTCCTTCATCCCTTCTGCCCAAAATCTGACTGACTATTTCTATCACAAAATCTACAAGATCACACTCCAATTCTCCATGAAGTCAGCTACTCCCCCTCATCACTCCAACTTTCCCCTCCTACCTCTGCTACACTTTCTTCCTTTTCTATGATCTCTGAGGAGGACACCACTCACTCAAGAATCAAACATCCCAGGAACAAATGGATCACAGTGGGCTCTGGTAGACTGTGACCTGTAAAGCAGAGACACTCTATACATCATGAGATATCACTTCATAATCCTTCTCTACTTTGGTTAATGAGGATGCCTAATCCAGGGAAACTGAAGGGCCCTTAAATGAGACAGTCAATTCCCAATCTTCTGATAAAGCACCAAATATGAAGAAAAACTCATGGAACAGAAAACTACTACTACTTGGTGATTCCATCATCAGAGGCACCAACTTGGGAACACAGTTCAAAGGAGAGAAGTTAGTCAAATGCCTCCCAGGCTCTTCAGCTAGCAGGAATGCAAACCAAATTGTTGATGCACTTAGTGCTGAAAGTGAGCACTCCAAAATTGATGCTGTCATCCACTTGGGTACAAATGACCTGGCTAGAAACAGTGCCACTACAGTTCAAAGAGACTTCCAAACTCTGGGAGAGAAACTGAAGCCTGTAGCATTCTCAGAAGTTCTACCTGTTCTTGGTAAGGGGGCAGAAAGGCTACATTGCATAAACAGCTTTAACACATGGCTCCAGATCTGGTGCAAACAAGGACTCAGATTTATAGGCGACTGGGGAAACAGATGGACCAACAAGAGACTATCTTGTGCTGATGGACTACATCTCTCTGTCACAGGGAAAAGAATCCTAAGTGAAAAATTCAGGCAGTATGTGGATATGCATTTAAACTAGAAAAAGGGGGTGACAGATGGGGAAGGGAAAGTTCAGGACGTCACTCCTGGCAAAAGCAGAATAACATCAGAAACAGCCACACTTTTAAACCACACATCAAAAGCAAGTGGGAAGAAGTGGGCAGAACAAAATCAATCCAAGATAAATGCAAGCCGGTTAAATGCTGGAAAGCAATGAGCACTAATGCTCGAAGCTTAGCCAACAAAGTTCCGGACCTGGAAGCCCTAATGGTGGAATGGGTAACCAGAGAACTAGATCAGGGGCATGCGATGGATGTCATCTACCTGGATTTCAGCAAAGCCTTTGATACTGTTCCTCATATGAGGCTTATCAATAAACTCAGTAGTTTGGGGATGGGCCCCAAGGTGGTAAACTGGATCAGAAATTGGTTGACTGACAGACGACAGAAGGTGATGGAAAATGGAGCTCACTCGGATGAAAGGAAGGTGATTAGCAGGGTGCCCCAGGATTCTGTCCTGGGACCAGCACTATTCAATGTATTTGTGAGTGATATTGCTGAAGGACTGGATGGAAAAGTCTGTCTTTTTGCAGATGACACGAAAATTTGCAACAGAGTGGACTCCCCTGAGGGAGTGGTTAACATGAGGAAAGATCTACAAAAGCTGGAAGAATGGTCTAATGCTTGGCAATTAAGATTTAATGCGAAGAAGTACAATGTCATGCACTTGGGTAGCAGAAATCCAAGGGAAATGTACGCGATAGGGGACAAGAGGTTGGTGTGCACGGATCAGGCATAGGACCTTGGTGTGATTATTTCTGAAGATCTCAAGGTGGCAGAACAGTGCGACAAAGCGGTGGCAAAAGCCAGGAGGATGTTGGGCTGCACACAAAGAGGAATTACCAGTAGAAAGGAAGAGGTACTAATGCCACTGTATAAGTCACTGGTGAGGCCTCACTTGGAATACTGTGTTCAGTTTTGGAGACCATATCTTGCAAAGGATGTAAAAAGACTAGAAACTGTTCAGAGGAAGGTGATCAAAATGATTTGGAGCCTGTGTCAGAAGCCTTATGAGAAGAGACTTGAAGACCTAAATATGTACACTTTGGAGGAGAAGAGGGATAGGGGAGATATGATTCAGACCTTTAAATACTTAAAGAGAAATAATGAACAAGCAAACCTCTTCCAAATACGGGGAAGCTGTAAAACTAGAGGGCATAACATGAAGCTGCAAGGTGGTAAATTGAGAGGCAATGTCAGGAAATACTTTTCACTGAAAGGGTGGTGGATGCTTGGAATGCCCTCCCGATGGAAGTGATGGGGGCAAATACAGTGACAGAATTCAAAATGGCATGGGACAGACACAGTGGATCCCTTTACAGCAACAGGATAAAATCAAAATAAACTGAAATAAATAGAGATGTCCTAGTTGGAGCGAGTAAGATGGCAAGAGTAGGTGCACCTGCCGCTCTTTGCAGGCCACCCCTAAACAAAGACATGGGGAGGGGTGGCCTGAAAAGAGCGGCAGGTGCACCTACTCTTGACATCTTACTGGGCAGCTAGATGGACCATACTGGTTTTTATCTGCCGTCATTTACTATGTTACTATGTTACCTTCTTTCCTCATCCAAATGAACTACCTGCTCCTCTGATCCTATTTCCACTCGTCTCCTTAGTTCCATCTTCTCCCTGTAGTACCTTCCATCTCTCGTATTCTCAACCTATCCCTCTCCACTGCAAACTTTCCCTGCAGCCTTGAAGCATGCTGTGGTCACTCCTCTTCTCAAGAAACCTTCACTAGATCCTACCTGTCCTTCTCACTATTGACCCATCTCCCTCCTCCCCTTAGTTTCTAAACTACTTGAACATGCGGTTAACTGCCATTACCTCAACTTTCTCTCCTCTCAATCCTTTCTGGATCCTCTACAATCTGGCTTTTGTCCTTTACATTCTACCAAAATAGCTCTTGCTAAAGTCTCCAGTGACCTGTTCCTGGCAAAATCCAAGGGCCTTTACGCGATCCTCATCTTTCTTGACCTTTCTACTGCTTTTGACACTGTTGACCATAACCTTCTCCTTGATACCTTCTCTGCTTGGTTTTAGGGGCTCTATACTATCCAGTTTCTGTTCTTATCTCTCCCATCACTCTTTCAGTGTTTGTTCTGGTGGTTTCTCCTCTACTGCTATCCTGCTCTCAGTTGGTGTACACCAAGGATCTGCCTTGGATCCACTCCTTTTCTCTCTTTATACCCAGTCCCTTGGTGCACTCATCTCTTCCTATGGCTTTGAGTACCATGTTTATGCAGATGACTCCCAGATCTACCTCTCTACATCTGAAATCTCTCCAGCAATCTAGGCCCAGATCTCTGCCAGCCTTTCTGACATTGCTGCTTGGATGTCTCGTCACTGCTTGAAATTGAGCATTGCCAAAACTGAGCTTCTTATTTTTCCCCCTAAACCCTCCCATCCCCTTTCTCCATGTCTGTGGATAACTCTATACTCCTACCTGTCTCCTCAGCTCACAAACTTGGAGTTGTCTTTGACTCCTCTCTCTCCTTCTCCACACACATCCAACTGATAGCTAAAACCTGCTGTTTCTTTCCCTACACATCAACAAAATTTGCCCATTCCTTTCTGAACACACTACTAAGACACTTATCCACTCTTTAGTCACCTCCTGTCTATTGTAATCTACTCCTTGCTGGTCTCCCTCTGAATCATCTCTCTCTGCTGCACGGGTAATTTTCTGCCAGCCTCATCATGCTCATATTACCCCTCTTCTCAAGTCACTTCATTGGCTCTCTATCCGTTTCCGCATCCAGTCAAACTTCTCCTGCTGACCTATAAGTGTATTCACTCTGCGGCAACTCACTACCTTTCCTCTCTTATCTCTCCCTACACCCCTCCTCGGGAACTCGCTCTTCTGGCAAATCGCTTCTATCTGTGCCCTTCTCTTCTATTGCTAATTTCAGACTTCGTTCCTTTCACCTTTCTGGTTCTCATGCCTGGAACAAACTACCTGAGTCTGTACATCAGGCGCCTTTTCTGACCCTTTTTCAAATCCAGGCTGAAAATTCACCACTTCGCTGCCACTTTCAGATCTTGATTCACCTGATCTCCTTTATATTTCCTTACCATCCCCCCCTAGCTGCATCCCATGTCTATAGCTACTGTGTTGTCTGTCTTGGCTAGATTGTAAGCTCTAATGAGCAGGGACCTTTTTTACACGTGTCTGTGTAGCGCTGCGTACATCTTGTAGTGCTATAGAAATGTTCAATAGTAGCAGTAGAAATAGTAGTTGTAAAAGTATATGTTTACTTATACATATAATAGATACTAATATATTCAGTCCCTCACTTGGTTTGCAGCTTGCCATGCTGTGAGGGCTTGTGTGCATCAGTGATGCTGAGGGCTAAGCTATCGGTAGCTGGACTATTGGCAAGGTCTTCCAAGATAGACAGGTCTCAGCTGAGGTGCCAGACTAAGACAACTGCAACAACACTAGAATCACCTGCGCAGAAGAAAGGCCTGGCAAATCTACTTCTGTATCTTGCCACAAAAACCCAATGAATAGTCACAAAACAAATTGCTGGGCCCCATTTGTGAGAATTTTAAAAAGTATTTATATTACAATAAGAGAGGGGGAGGGATCCAATGTGCTTGCTTGCCTTGGGCTCATCAAATAATTAATCCTGCCCTTGAGCTTGGCCCAAGTAGCCAATGCTGCAACTGAGAAGTAGTAGTCAGCTGAGTCGGATGAGTCATACTGCCAATGCAGTAGAGCCTGGATGGAGAGGCTGAAGGAGCGGGCAAAAACATAACAAGAAGCAAGGGAAAGGATAAGTAAAAAGTGGTCACTTTGGAAGCCCTATTTGTGCTTTGGATGTCCGTAATTGGGCATAGAGATGTCTCCAAAGTCATTTCAGAAGCCGGGTCCGTGGACATCCCCAGCCAAGGAAGTCCATGTCTGAACGGGAATGTGGGGAGGCATGACTGGGGTGTTCCCAGGATCCTGGATGTCCCCGCCCGATCTCAGAAACGTCCCAGATATCTTGTTCGGCGTCCTTTCTAAAATTCCCCTCAAAGTAAATAAATATTAGCAAAATAGGTTTGGAAAGAAAAAGCTAAGGAAAAAATAATTCCTTGGCTCCCAAAAATGTTTCAGCAGACACTCAAATTTTCAAAATTGTGATCCACCCTGATAAGGATAAAGAGGTAAACAATTCCCTGATCGCTGGGATGGATTCAGAAATGCCTTCTTGATCCAAGAGATGCTTACTGTTATAATAAACTTACGAGGAAATCCCACATTCAATTTTCAGTTTCCATTTTTCCACAATGAAAATTAAGTTTATTTCAGTCCTCTAGAACGGACCCTTAAACAGAGAATATCAGCTATGAGCAAGTCAAAAAACTGGACTGCAGTTCTAGCAGTCCGAGACGATCCTAAGAAGTATATAACTGCTATCTATTATGCCCAGTTGCCACAATGGTGCAGCTTTCTCAGAACGGATATGAATAGTATTCTGTAGGATACTGCTAAATCAACAAACATGGAAGGTATGTGTTGCATGTTTGCATTCCCCTGACAGATTTGCATTCTCAGGTATGCAGAGCACATTCTCTCCTCAGAGGCATCTGGGTGTTTGCCGCCACCTGCAAAATAATTTACCTTACAACTGAGTGAATCCAGGTCCCGTCACAATTAACCCTTTAAGGAACTGCTCTCCCGGCGCTTCCTATGTTTATTGCTAAAGCATCCAGGCAGCTAGCAGTGCCAGTCGGTAGTAGCAAAAACTAGACAGAGCCTGGCAGTACAGATTTACCGGGTCGTAAAATTTCGAGGACAAGCATCCACTTTGTCAGATGCATCATCAGCTGCTATGTTTACTGAAAAGAGATTAGACTACGTGCAGAACACATGAACACCATGTCAAAAATTCGCCTCCCACGAGAGATTTCAGTATTCCAAAGTGCTCATGAAGTCGTATTCCTGACTCGAGGGATTCTTTGGATAAATTCTTGGAAGATCATATCCAGTCTGGTACAGCACTGCTCGGAGTTAGTTCTCTTTATCACTGTACTACATCTGCACTGAATTTACTGCCAGATGAAATCCACTAAAATAATGGGGAATAGTCTATGGTTGGTAACCAAGAGACCAGGGTTCAGTTGCCTTGTGGCTTTGGGCAAGTTACTTAACCCTCCATTGCCTTGGAAGAAAGGTCTGGCAATCTACTTCCGGTCACACTTCCAAAACAAACAGGAGTCAGCATTGATTCGAAGGCATGCATTGCACTGCATTGTTTTATTCTAACATGTTTTGAAAGTGAGCCTCAAAAGCCCCGCTCTATTTGCGCTTTTAGCAGTGGAGCAATAATTTTTTTTTTATTTTTTTTTAACTATAGCACTATCAGAGTTCCTAATGTTTTTATGTCCTGTCATTATGCGCTGTGTAGCTGTATCTATATCAGAAATGAACTGTGGTTGTGTGCGTGTGCGTATAAGAGAAGAAGGCAGTGTGTGTCTGAGAAACGCAAGTGTGTGCCCTCTCCAGTTTCTACCTATGTACTGTTTTTCAAATTGCACATAGCATTTTGTTGCTGGTCAATTTATATATGTAAATTCTGGAACATTTATGTTCATTTGAATATGGGAATGGATGTCATCTTGGTGCATCCAACATAATTGATAGACACACCTATATTTTTGATGCCACAAAATTTGGGTGTAATTTTGGACACTGAAAATTTTGTAAACTGAAAAGCATCGTCAAGCATTCCCTGTAAAAAATGTGAGTTTCCCTTTTTAAATACATCATTCCCCAAACACTTTAGCAACATAGGCAAACAGTTAAGCATATAACATTCTGCTGGAATACACCGGTCAAGAGAAAGAGCTGGGTGGCTCCGAGTGTGTGGCTTATCCTAAGAAGCCACAACACAATTGCAAGATCTAATTTTAAAGCTAAAGATCAAAAAGGATTCACTGTGGTGAGATTCACTGTTGCAAGACCAAAGGACTGATGACTTCATGAATAATCCCAGCAAGGAGTTTGAACTGGGTGTGAGTTAAGGTCGTCAAATAAAGTGCTTCTGCGGGCAAGGGATATGTGTTCCGAGAAATAACAAAAACAACAATCTTTCCCCTCCCCCCAAAAGTCAATCGGCTTTCAAAAGAAATAGGGAGTAAATTCATCTGCACTTCAAGCTGTGATGAAACAAGACTCCTGGCTTTAGCGCAACACCAAGGAAGTCAAAAGAATAAGCCAAACCAGTATAATCCACATGGATTTATCAGTGAAGATATATAAAGAAATGAAGACCTCTTTCTGGAGGCACACAATTTTTTCTTAGCTCTCCAAATACTATGAGGGATAGTTACTAATGTGCGTTAAGGGAATAACGCATGTTAAAGAGCAATATTATGCATTATTTTACCTCAACACACGTTATTCTACCCCCATGCATAATAATGAGATGCGAAGCATGCAAATCCATCCAAAACACTTCATTATTATGCAAATCTAACCATGCGGCTTGCTCTAAAGAGGATGAGCTGTAATATTCCTTAAAAAATAATTGCCAGCTCGGGGGGATATCATGCAGCCTGATGTTGTTAAAGGGCACAGCATCAGAAGGAAAGGCACATGGTCTGGGGTCTCCCCCTCTCCAGCCGCAGCAAATATTCAGCACTCCAGGTTCCCCCTGCCCTGAATCCAAAGAACCATCCCCCAAAGACTTCCCATCCCCTGGAACCCAGTTAAGCATTACCAACCCCTTCACAGACTGCCCCACCCCCTCCGGGCCCAACATAATTATCCCTAGTGGTCTAGGGGGTTTCCAGGCACAAGCCCTTCCAGACTGGAGCCTAGTGGTTACAGCAGTGGCTGAGTGATCAATAATACTAGAGTTCAAATCCCACTGGCACTCCTTGAGACCTTAGGCAAATCACATAGACAGGGGCACGTCTGGGCCATCCGGCCGGCCTCAAGCAGGATGAGCCCTAGGATCCGATTCTATACCGCAGGAGCAAATCATTCCTGTCGCATTCAGAATCAAGGCCGAGGATGGCGTGGCATGCCCCTGCATGCCTGCGGGGACGTCCTCCCCACAGGCTCCCGCAGCACTGACCCTGTTCTTCCCTGCTGCCCAAACCATGGCTGGGCAGCTGGGGCCTGGATCAGGCTGCAGGGGCCTACCCACACCCGGCCACAATGTGCATAGTTGTATATTTTCAAAACCATCTGCATTATTTGGAAGATAAATGCAATAAAATGTGTAATGTTGAGTCAAAGTCAACACCTGGTATCTCAGCAACCCCTGGGTTTTCTTGGGAAGGTGTGACCAAAAGTAGATTGCCAGGCCTTTTTTCCAAGGCAATGGAAGGTAACGTGACTTGCCTATGGCCACAAGGTGTGTCAGTGGGAATCAAACTCTGCTCTCTAGGTCACTGCTCTAACCACTAGGCTATGCCTCCACTCCATTGGAAGATAAAAGCTGGTGTTAATATATATGGATTTTTTCCCCTTGACAGCTCTCAAAACTGGTGCAAACTCCACACACAATAGTGCTTGCGGACTTTGTATCAATGTGTGTAGTTTTAGAAAATGCCTCCTCCATGCTCCAAATCACGTCCCTTTATCCACTTTCCTATTAATAATCATCCTCTCAGCATTCACAGTTCTTAGCTGAGGGTGAGCTTATCTTTCACAACAGAACTTCTAATCGAGTCAGAAGCTGCTTCATCCTTAATTTTTGTCATCCATAATGATGGAGGGGGAACAAGGCCCAAAGTAGAAGTTCTATAGATACTTGCAGACATTGATTAGGTCATTTCACAGCTGCCTGCTTCAAATTTACTCACTGCAGCAGCGGTCCTTGTCAAGAAAGCAGAGACCATGGCTCACTCTTGAATACAATACACATGGACCTTAAACCACTGTTGTGTGGTGATTATGCCAAGCACAGTTAGAAGTCGTCAAAGAAACAAATGCAGGTTTCCTTGAGGTGATCCCTTCACTGTATGCAATGCCATGGTCAATAGTTTAGTTTAGTTTAGTTTAGTCAATTCTGATTTTTGCCATACCATTTTCCACAGTAAAGTAAGGAAAGAAGATAAATCATAATCTTTGCTTGAGGGCCACTTTCAGGTTCTGATGACTGGGAGTAATTTTATAATGGTACACACAGCAGAAATGTATGCATCTACTCTTCTCTAGACTTTGCGGATTAATCAAAGTAAAAGCATGGGCATACTTTCGCTTTGAAAATGTCCCCATAAAAACTATTTGTGAGAAGGATGGCCAAAAAGAAGCTCTTTTAGAAAGCTGGGTATATAGACGCCCCCAGCATGAGAATGTCCATGTAGCACGGACCTGGGCAGAGCAAGAGAGATGCAATTTCTGAACAGCACATGCATGTCTGGACATGACTGTTGAGGCGTCCATGCCTAAACCTTTTCCTGACCACGAATATGGTGCAAAAAAGTGCTTGTATCAGGACTGCATGCTTTCGGGGCGAAGAGCAAAATGTGCTTTCATGAAGACCTATTAAAAGTTGGCTTGCTTCTAAGGTAAAGGCTTACTATAGTCCTGGGTGACTCACACAACCCTTGGTTGATAGAAGGGGCCTTTTAAATTGCCCTTTTGATCTGTCGCACCTGTTCATGACAACTTCACAGATATTTGTGCCTCCTAACAGGAAGGCCTCTTTGTAAAGGTCACTAGAAACTAGTTTATTTCTTCCTACTCAGGACTATTCTTCTTGTATGCTAAGCTATGCTCTGATCTGATTTAGATAAAATGCTCTCTAGAAACTTTTATTTCAGTAACTATTTACTCTATTTAACGTTCTATGTTTAAGCTATACTCTGATTTGATTGAAATGAAAAGCTCCCTAGAAACAAAGTTCAGAGTCTTTTTACTCTTAATTTACTTTCTCTGCTAAGCTATATTCTGCTTTGACTTAATTACAAAGCTCTCTGACTGACTCAGCAAAAACACTGAATTCTAAAATAACAGATCTATCAGTTTTAACCCTTCTTCCCCCAAGATTTCGAGTTTACTTCAGAAGATTAATACTTACAGGTGTAGATCTATTTCCTTGTAGCAGTCCCCTTTGGTAGTCCTTCAAGACTACATACTCCACTCCTTCAAATACATACTCCAGTCATATTACAGGCCCCCCACACCCCGCCACACTTCTGAGTATCTGAAATAGTTGCCAGGCCGCACTAGACTGTGCAGGGTCTGCGTTCAGAACTGGTAACTGGGATGTTCATTTTTCAGGGTGCAGATGGAGCGATTTCAGAAGGCACTTCTATATGCCTCCCTTCACTTTTGCCACTCTCCCGGATTTCTGGGAGTTCTGCTCTAGACATTCCAGATTCTTTCTAGACATCCCTTCCAAAATGCTTACATAAGCACACACATTTTCAGGCTTAATTTATACCCAGAGGTTAACATTTCAAAAGCACTGCATGCTATTGAAACCCCCACCCCATCTCTGCCCCCAGGAATGTCTCTACTCAGTCCAGTTTTCCAAAAGGCAATACTCACATACGGTAGCTGCGCATCAGGTGGGCCACACTGTCAAAGCCCTTTCCTACAGAAGCTCTCCAGATCAACCAACAGTAAGGATTTAAGGGTTTGTTTTATTATATTAAGTTGTTAGCTCTCTGACTGGGAGCTCTTAAAAGGGTTTTTTGTACATTTTTAAAGCAAGGTTACTTTTTTTTGTGCTTTAGTGGGACTTTTCTTGAGCACAGTAGGTGGTTGAACTCCAGTAACCTCCTCAGCTTTGGGAACTGCTAACACCTAATCAGGAGTTAGTGGGCCTGATTTCCTGAGAGCAGCTTAGGGCCTGCATAAAAGGCTCCAGTGCCCTGCCCTGTTCAGGCTTTCCTACAAAAGCTCTCCAGATCAACCAACAGTAAGGATTTAAGGGTTTGTTTTATTATACTACGTTGTTAGCTCTCTGACTGGGAGCTCTTAAAAGGTTTTTTTGTACATTTTTAAAGCAAGGTTACTTTTTTTGGTGCTTTAGTGGGACTTTCCTTGAGCACAGTAGGTGGTTGAACTCCAGTAACCTCCTCAGCTTTGGGAACTGCTAATCAGGTGTTAGTTCCCTCCATACCCACCCAACTCCCACCCACCCCTAGCAAGTAGTCTTGCTTTATAGGGCACCTCCCCATTTGAGAAAGCCCAGAGAATTGGACCAGCACATTTTGAATATAATTAAGGAGATTTAACTGCTTTTTCTCTGAAAGGACAGCTGGGAAACTGGCTGGTACTTGGTAGATCTCTCTCTTTTGCTTTAACAGATACCTAAGCTCCACGAGCAGAACAATGGCTGGGAAAAATCATATCGCTAAAGCTGTTGCCCCCGTTACAGCTTCTGCCTCCGTCCAGACAGAGGCCCTGATGCCAGTTGAAGGACCGGTTCCATGTGCAGGGTGCCTGCATGCTGAAGCTCTGAGGAAACAAGTGGAGGAACTCAGAAAGGAGGTGGCGAGGCTGAGGAGCATTCAAGACAGTGAGAAGTACATTGATGAGATGCTTCTTGCAGCAACCAAGCTCTCCAGCAGAGGAGAAGATGGGTGCCAACAGAATGTCGATGGTTGGACACAAGTCACCAGGGCCTGTAAAATCACCAATCCAACTTCTCCAGCCCTTGAATTGAAGAACCATTATGCAGCCCTGGAAGTGGAGGAGGTGAAAGCATCCCTGGAAAGGGAAGAACCGGAGCTCAAGTACCCCAAAGTTGCAGAATCAGTAACCACAAGGAAACGAAGGGTAGTGGTGGTTGGAGACTCTCTTCTGAGGGGTACTGAGGCATCCATCTGCCGACCAGACTTGATGTACAGAGAGGTATGCTGTCTGCCTGGTGCCAAAATCCAAGATGTTACGGAGAGTTTGCCGAGACTCATCAAGCCCGCTGACCATTACCCAATGTTGCTAATCCAACTGAGGAGATTCGACAGAAAGTTCATTTAGTGGTATCTACAGCTTTCTTTAAAAATTGGATCACCCAACATGAGATGGCGTTTTTGGAAAAACAACATCCGAAGATCCCAATTATTTATTTAGTTCCTAAGGTGCATAAATCCCTTACGGACCCCCCTGGCCGTCCGATTGTATCATGTAGGGATTCATTGCTAGAACCCCTCTCTAGATTTTGTGATCTGTTTTTGCAACCAGTGGCGGCAGGAGTCCAGTCATTTGTTAGGGATACGGGGCACTTTTTACAACAATTAAATTCTTGCTTGGATATTAAGTCTTATAAATTTTTGGTATCTCTAGATGTACAAGCATTATACACTAACATTGATCAAAATAAAGCTCTAAATTGTTTGCATGACTATTCCCTGAACCTTCCGAATAGAATCCCTAAATCGTTCATACTCGAGTTACTTCATCTGGTTTTACAAAACAATTTATTTTTGTACCAACAACGATTCTACAAGCAGATATATGGTATAGCCATGGGGGCCACGGTGGCCCCCTCGATTGCCACCTTATACATGGCAGCCTTTGAATCGCTGTACATCTACACTGACCCAGCCTTTCGGTTGGTCCCTTTTTGGAAGAGGTTTCTAGATGACGTTTTCTTTTTATGGTCAGGCTCTCGTCATGAGTTGGATGCTTTCATTGATCGATTAAACACTCATTTACCCAGGATACAATTTACAGCACATGTCTCCCCTCAAAGCCTAGATTTTTTGGATATCACCATTCGATTAACAACTGAGGGTTTTCATACAACCCTCTACCGAAAACCAGTACAACGAAATACGCTACTTCACTACGATAGCTTTCACCCTAGGGCTTTGAAAAAAGGGTTACCCTTTGGACAGTTTCTTCAGCTTAAGCGTAATTGTTCCTCTTTAATGGAATTCAACAAACATTCAGCAGAGCTGTCGAAGCGTCTTCTCCAAAGAGGATACCCTAGTTGGGTTATTAATCGGGCGTATAAGAGAGCGCGCTATATACATGTTGAATGGTTTGGCACTCAGCCTAATGCTCCCACCTCGGACCAAGGATTAAAGATTACTGGGGTTCTCCCTTATGTCAGAGGAATTCATCAGGTTACTATGCTTCTTAAACGATTTTGGCCAATATTGAGTGTGCACGCCTGCTTTCGGGATAAAAATCTACAGGTGGCTTATTCTAGGGGCTCCAATTTTCGAGATCTCCTTATGAAAACTACCGCTCCTCAAGATTGTCCAGAGATCTGCCACACCAATATTGGTCACTTTATGTGTGGCTCTTGTACCTACTGTGCATTATCTATAGTAGGGTCTGAATGGATGGATATTCATACTGCTCGAGTTTACTCCACCAAATGGCACACTGATTGCTCGTCCCGATTTGTGGTATACTTGATAATCTGTCCTTGTATACTATACTATGTGGGACGCACTAAACGTGCCATTCGACTTCGTCTGTCTGAGCACGCATCAAGATTACGGACGAAATCCTCCTCAGCCCCTATGGTTGACCATTGTTTGTCTTTCGGCCATTCATTTGAGTCCTTATGATGGCGGATATTGGATCATATTCCACACGACCCTCGAGGAGGAGATCGGGAACAAAAACTACAGAACTTGGAGCAACGCTGGATTTACAAGTTAAATTCAGTTTCCCCTGTGGGATTAAACCAGCAGATTGATTGGCACACTATATTCTAACATATGTACCCATTGAGGGGTTCCCTGATGGTGGGTGTTCCCTCTTTACAAAGGGTTCATTGTTATTGGTGGCTTAGTTCTTACATGTGATGCTGACGTCAGACGCTGAAGATTTAAATGGCTGACTACATCTCCAAATTGTTAGCTTACACATCGTTGCCAATGCTTGCGCATGGACGTACCTGAAGCAGGGTTTTCAACAAATTTTGAACCCGAAACGAGCGCTGCGTCGACAGTCTTTTGAAGTCGACAGTCTTTTGCAGTCTTCTTGGCAATAAAGATGATACTTATTACTGAAGCTAAGTAATATTTTAACATATTAATAAAAGGAGATATCACAGTGGTGCCTTGTTACCATACATAGCGCTGAGTTGAATTTTCTCCGACAAAAATATTTTTTCTAACACTGGGAGTTTTTTATTATCGGGATCTTTAGGTTTCTAATCCATGTTGGAACAAATTATACTGCCAGGTATACCTCAGAACATATCAAAAGTGACTTCATGGCTCTGGGACAGAGGGTGAAGCAGTTAGGTGCACAGGTGTTGTTCTCTTCAATCCTCCCTGTTGAGGGTAAAGGCCAAGGCAGAGAGGCTCGCATCCTGGAGATGAATGCATGGCTGCGTGGATGGTGTCATCGAGAGCGTTTTGGTTTCCTAGACCATGGGATGCTGTTCCAAGGGTTGCAGAGCAGAGATGGCATCCCTCTGTCCAAGAAAGGTCAACGCGTCTTCAGCAGTAGACTGGCTAATCTACTGAAGAAGGCTTTAAACTAGATTCGTTGGGGATGGGTGAAGAAAGCCCCCAGGTAAGTGAAATCCCCCAGGTAGCTGATACATTAAATAACTTTATGGAAATGGGTAACAGGGGTAACATATGGAAAGCAGTGTGTATAAATGCCCGTAGCATGAGAAATAAGATCCCTGATGTTGAAGCTTTGGTGGGAGTGGCTAACTTGGATTTAGTGGCAGTTACAGAAACATGGTTCACAGAAAACCATGAATGGGATGTAACTATACCTGGCTATACTTTATTCAGAAAGGACAGGGTAGGAAGTAGGGGAGGAGGAGTGGCACTATATGTAAAAACTACTATTAAAGCTTTGGAATAACAGAGCTTAAAAGGGAGAGGGGAGGCATTGTTGGTTAAACTAGAAAGAGGAAAAGAGAAATCTATTTACATTGGCATGATATACAGACCTCCCTCACAAGAGGAAGAGGTGGACAGAGAGTTAATTGAAGACATGTGCAGAATTGCTAGGAAAGGGGAAGTGCTACTGATAGGAGATTTCAATATGCCAGATGCTGATTGGCACATTCCTGCTGCAGTATCATCTAGAAGTAAGGAGATCCTGGATTCTCTACAGGGAGAACTATTCAGGCAATTGGTAACAGACCCCACACGTGAAGGGGCCATACTGGACTTGGTACTTACCAATGGTGAAAGTGTTTCTGATGTTGTAGTGGGAGATCATTTTGCATCCAGTGATCACCAGATGGTGTGGTTCAGTATTAGGACTAGGGCTGTTAGAATCCATCCAAAGGCGAGGATCTTAGACTTTAGGAAGACTAACTTTGCGAAGATGGGCCAATACCTCAGGGAGTCGTTAGTTGGATGGGAACAGCTGAGGGATGTAGAAAAACAGTGGGGAAAACGGAAAGGGGATATTTTAAGGGCAACCAACCTTTTTGTTAAAATGATAAATAAAGGTAAAAGGAAAAGGAGACCGCTATGGTTTTCGAAGGAAGTAGCTGAAAAAGTGAAGAAAAAGAGGGAGGCCTTCATGAAATACAAGAGATCACAGAGAGAGGAAGACAGGCATCTGTATTTGGAAAAACTTAGAGAAGCTAGCAAAGTAGTCAAGAAGGCAAAGATTCAAAAGGAGGAGGAAATAGCCAATGCAATAAAATGGGGGGATAAGACATTTTTCAGATATATTAGTGAGAAGAGGAAGGGCAAGAGTGGTATTGTCAAACTCAAGGGTGCAGGGGAGGAACATGCAGAAGCTTATAAGGATAAAGCAGAATTGCTTAACAAATATTTTTGTTCTGTGTTCACAGATGAAGAACCAGGAGCAGGACCTCAGAAAACACCCACAAATAGGAACAGAAGCAAAGGATATCTTGAACAATTTTCAAAAGACTCTGTTCGTGAGAAACTATCTCAACTTAAAGTAGACAAAGCGATGGGACCGGATGGGATACACCTGAGAATACTGAGGGAACTTGGGGACGTTCTAGCAGCTCCACTGACTGACCTTTTCAATGCCTCGTTGGAGTCGGGAGTGGTGCCAAAGGACTGGAGAGAGGCTCATGTGGTGCCTTTACACAAAAGCGGAAGTAAGGATGTGGTTGAAAACTACAGGCTGGTTAGTTTAACTTCGGTGGTGAGTAAATTAATGGAAATGCTGCTGAAAGAGAAAATAGTGAGGTTTCTGGAGTCCAGCGGATTACAGGATCGAGGCAGCATGGATTCACCAGAGGCAGGTCTTGTCAGACAAATCTGATTGATTTCTTTGACTGGGAGAACAGGGAGTTGGACCGAGGGAGAGCCCTAGATGTGGTGTATTTAGATTTCAGTAAAGCCTTTGACACTGTTCCTCACAGGAGACTTATAAACAAAATGAGCACCCTAGGGATGGACCCTAAAGTTACTGCTTGGGTTAGAAATTGGTTGGGTGGGAGGAGACAAAGAGTACAAGTAAATGGAGCTCACTCTGAGGAGAAGGATGTTATCAGTGGTGTGCCCCAGGGATCTGTCCTTGGTCCAATTCTTTTTAACATCTTTGTTAGTGATATAGCGGAAGGGCTTATAGCGGAAGGGCTTTCAGGGCTTTCAGGGCTTGCCTCTTTGCAGATGATACCAAAATCTGCAATAGAGTAGACACCCAGGAAGGGGTAGATAACATGAGGAGTGATCTAGCTAAGCTTGAAGAATGGTCTAGAATTTGGCAGCTGGGATTTAATGTTAAAAAATGTAAGATCATGCATTTGGGCTGCAGCAATCCAAGGGAGCAATATAGTATAGGGGTGAAGTACTTTTGTCCACTAAAGAAGAGCGGGACCTAGGCGTGGTTGTGTCTGATGATCTTAAAGTAGCTAAACAGGTAGAAAAGGCGACGGCAAAAGCTAGAAGGATGCTTGGGTGCATACGGAGAGGAATGGCTAGCAGAAAAAAGGAGGTGATAATGCCTCTGTATAAGTCTTTGGTGCGACCTCATTTGGAGTATAGTGTGCAATTCTGGAGACCGCACCTTCAAAAGATGTGAACAGGATGGAGTCGGTGCAGAGGGTGGTTACTAAAATGATTAGTGGTCTTCATTATAAAGCATATGAGGACAGACTGAAGGATCTTAATATGTACACCTTAGAGGAAAGGCGGGATAGAGGTGATATGATTGGCATAAATGTTCAGGGAGAGAGCCTCTTTCAATTGAAAGCAAGTTCTGCTATGAGGGGACATGGGATGAGGGTGATGGGAGATAGATTCAGCAGTGATATGCGGAAATATTTATTTACGGAAAGAGTAGTGGATCCGTGGAATAGTCTCCCAGTGGAGGTGGTAGAGATGAGGACAGTAACTGAATTAAAAAAAGCATGGGACAAACACAGAGGATCTCTAAAGATAAAAAGGGGACTGTTGTAGTTGT
Organism: Ichthyophis bannanicus; assembly: GCA_033557465.1. Classification (NCBI taxonomy): domain Eukaryota; kingdom Metazoa; phylum Chordata; class Amphibia; order Gymnophiona; family Ichthyophiidae; genus Ichthyophis; species Ichthyophis bannanicus. The sequence continues at coordinate 1,443,257,589 of CM066032.1, read as the reverse complement.
TATGGAAGGACAGACTAGATAGGCCATGTGGTCTTTTTCTGTCGTCATATTTCTATGTTTCTATGTTTCTATTTCCATGGGTAAAGCACTGATTATCCCCAGCTTATGAAACGTTGTGGGATGTTAGTGCATCTTTAATTTAGTGCACGCTAAATCAATTTAATACATGTTAACAAACGAATTAACACATGCAAAGTAAAATAACATGCATTAAAGTTTATTTTGTAAATTAATTTGTTGTTTAGGAAGCATCTGAAAGCATTTTAGCCCCCTCTCTATTTTCTGCATTCATTCATTCATAAAAGCAAATTGAAATGCAAGCGTCTGGAGGCTCCCATAGTGGAACATTGTGAATTGCTACAGCACACTTTTGAAGATCTACGCTGTTTTTGTGTGGCACAAATACAACGAACACAACAGGGCCACACAAAAGATGAAACACTACTATATGCAGAGCAGCGATGGATACACCTATTGGAGACAGTTACGCCGTCGGGTCTAAATGCCCGTATAGAATGGGAATTGTGCATCTGACGTCAAGGGATGCCCCACTGCCGATTGGCTTTTTCTTTGCTTTTAAGAAGCGCATGCGCGGCGTTTTTTACTAACGTTGAGCAGTTTACCATGTTGAAGCGGATGGAATGCTAGCGTGAGTCATTGAAAAGTGAGTACATTGTTTTCCCTACTAAAGGAAGTAAAGTTTGTTTGAGAACCATATGGATGAAAGTAAAGTTCCTTAGCACTGCTATATATTTTTATCCATAGAGCTTAGCAATTTTCCCCTGAGGAACCCGATACTGGAGAAACGCTTAGCGCCTGTTAGCGTTGGGACAGTGTTCATTTATGGATTGAGTCCGGAAAAAATTGTTTTGGAAGAAATACGATGAAAGCAACAAACGACTCACCATTTGAACAAAGCTAAGCAATTCTTTTCTATTTTGATTGAGACATTTCAGTTTTACAAAAAAAATATATATAGAAAAATAATTTTAAAAAAAGCAGCAGGAGTTTGATGGTCATTGATGTGAATGTGAGGACAACGAGACAGAGTCTATGATCTATGTCCTAAGATACTGAGACCATATTGCTGCTTATAAAGATTGAAACATCTGATTTAATGTCTCATGTTTAATAAAGAAAGCAGCTTTTCTAGAACATATTACTTTCGGGTTAATATACAGAGTTTATTTTTTTGTGATTTTGTGAGTTGCACTCTGTAAAGCACAGACCGACAACGAGTCTTTGGAATGTACATGTTCTATCTTTATATTTTTCATCATACAGGGGCATATGCATCTCTTTCTTTCCCTGGTGTTGTCCTCTATACAGAGATGTAGCCAAGGATTGGCCTGGGTGGGTGACGGCCTCTCCACCCAGTCAAGGGAGTAAAACAATTGAATAAGAGGATAACTGGAGGCAGTGTCAATGTTGTACTGGTTTATGCCCACACATGTTAATCCCAGGCCTCACCAAAAAATCAGTCCTGGCTAGGGGTCTGGCTTTTTGTCTATATACATCTGTTAAATAGTGGTATTTCATTCTCTACTCTGTGAGGCTCTATCTATATTCTGAGTGTGTGACCAAGGCCAGGTATTCCATTAGCATGGAATTTTTATTTAGGGATTGGTAGGAATACTGTTTGATCGGTTTTCTGAATAGGTGTATCGATGATCTAGGGTGTACTGCAGTATTTATGCTGCTGCTTTTTTTTGGGTAGGTCCCCTGTGTAAGTTGATACTGTTATGGTGTGATAGATTTTTCTCTCTAGATCTTGAATCATTTTTGTAAGGTTTTGTATTACTTCACAATATGCCCAGTACTGATAAGGGTTTATATTGTTGTTACTGAAATGACAGCAGAATCAGAAATAATTTTTGGTGTGTTGAGTACTGTGGGAAATGTTCTAGTTCTGCTCTGCATCCATTATTGAAAGAGTTTCTTTGATTGTAGAATATATGTTCAAAAAGAAAAAGTGAGAAGCACAGAACAGTTTAAAAAAAATAAATAAAATTATAACTAATTTTATTTTGGTGTTATAAAACGTGCCGTAGTTCTTTTTATTTTTATTCCTTTGGTGTGTTACCATCTTGTATCTCCTTTATCTTTTGCAGAAGATATATTTACATTTAATACCATAGTTCTGCAGTGCTCAGTGTCAGGAGTCAATATGTTTTATATTAGATTATCAGGCTACATAATTAAACTACTATAATTTTTGCTGCATATGAACATCATTGCAAAGTCATTGTTTTTTTTTAATTATGTTGGATGCCAAATTGTTGTTTTCTTTATTCTTGGGGCAAACATTTAACTACTGTTCTGAGTGAGGAGAACCCCTGTTCTCTGACTAGAGTTCCGAGGCTGTTCCTCTACTTTGATTGCCGGGGTTGGGGGGGGGGGGGGGGACAGTGACGCCTGCTCATCTCTCACCTCAGGCAGCAGATTGCTTTCAGCTGCCCCTAGTTCCAAGTGACCTCAGACTATTATACAGTATAGCGCCATATCAGTGGTTTTGATTTATCTTTAATAATGCCTGACACAGCCGTGTTTCATTGAAACACGGCCATGTCAGGCATTATTAAAGATTTGTTCTCTACTTTATTGCCCCTGCTCTTTTCTTTTCTGAATCTCCTTGCGGTGGTGTCTGTTTTCTGTGTTTTCGTTCCTATAGGCACTTATAGTCCAGGAGGCATCCATTACTCAACAATGGAGGACCCAGTGACAGAACACTAGCAGCAGCAGATGATGATGCTTAATGACAAGAAGAGAATGTGGGGCAATACATGATGAATTGCCAAATACTGATACAGTCGTGGTCAACATTATTGGCACCCTTGCAGTTCAACCCCTTAATGTCCAATATCTCATAAAAAAAATTGGCCAGTGAAAAGGCTTTGGATTATATTTGCACACATAGTTGACACATAAAAGAATCAACTATATATAACAAGACCAATTAAAAAAGGAAATAGTAGGAAATAGTATAAAAACTGGGACATTGCCAGGACATGATTATTGGGTTTATGGGATTATGAGGCTTTGTTACATTCCCCGTAGTGCTTGTTACAGAATCGTAAGTAAACGCGAAACGTGCACGTCGCGATTTGGGGGATACCCTTGGTTGGATTTTGGTGAAGCCTATCTACGCTATGAAGAGATAAGTGATAAGTGTGATGAATTTGTTTATAGAACCGTATTGAGCAAAATGGACATATCAGCATTCGAAAGTGAGAAAGGCTCTTCTGTTGATGTATCCGACAAAAAACATAGATTTAAGGGGTTTGCATTATTGGTGATTTTTGTATTTAGTTTATTGGTAATCGCTGATTTTGGGGGGTTTCATTTAGGACATGATTATTGGCATCCTTATAAATAATTCAAATCATCTCTTCAGACTGATGTTTCCCATTTACAAGCTACGATTATGGTTGTTGAAGGAGATTTAGATTCTTCTAAGAAGGCTACTCTTGCTATACGTGCTAAATTGGAGATTTTGGAGAACGCATCTCATGCAGTGAATTTGTATTTGGTAAACTTTCCAAGAGTTGCATCTGTATCAGCAAGGGATATGTTTCGTGTTTATTTAACTGAGAACTTGGATATTCCTCCTGAATCTCATCCCTGCGTAGCTAAGCTATATTATTTAGCATCTGGGGAAAAAGAAGAGGGGTCTGCAGTTGTTAGGGGATTACCAAGTGTTGACACTTTAAATGTGGCTGCCTTGCTGGAGTCATAACAAGAAGAGAATGTTGCTCCCTCCACGTTAGTGATTACATTAGCTTTGTTGTCTGATAAAGAATGGCTTATGACATTTTTCTTTAGGAAGTGACATATGTTATTCAAGGGTTTGACTGTTCGCATGTTTTCTGACCTTTCCAGGGAAACTCAGGAGACGGGAGTTACTTCTACATCCCAGGGTCCAGCATTTGGGAGGGCTTTTTTTCCTTAAATTTCATTTTAAGTGTCTGATCAAGTATCAGTTTGTGTCGTATATTTTTTATGAGCCTTCCCAACTGCTGGCCTTCATAAATGCTCTGCATTTGGAGGCTGGGGGTGTCCCTCCTTCTGCCTCTATCTGAGCATGTTAGGAATCTGACTGTTTTGCATGCCTACATTTTCTTTCGTATTTTGAACAATGTTATTTTCTTTCTTTATCTCCTCCCTGGCTTCATTTTTGTGGGCTAGAGTGAGCTGGGTAAAATTTGAATTTGGTTTATTTCCTGGTTTCGTTTCTGTGATATATTGTTTTATTTCCTTACCATTGCTCAATTTCTATTTCAAGATTGAATTCTTGATGTATTATATAAACTTTATAAATATACAATTAAAAAAAACAGTTCTTCAGCATACAGCAGTTAAATTAAATTCTAGTGCTTAATTTAAAGCATTTACATTGGTGCCTATTCAGGCCAGAATAACTTTAAATTATCATGTCTGTATTTTAATATATTACATGATCAGGCGTCCTCTTATGTATAATACACTTGAATTACATCGAGCTAGTATAACACTGCATTCCAACTTAATCTCTCTTATCCACCTACAGTGGTGTGCAAAAGTCTGGAATCACTTGTGAGTTTTGCGATTTTCATACTTTCTAACGTTTTTTTTTTTTTTTTTAAATTTTGTGTTAGCCCACCATATTCATCTTTCTACCACGTTAAAAGGGATACATTTGGCTATTAGAGTTGACTTTTTGCATTCCTTGCTTCCAATTTAAATACTTTACGGATACTGGGAGATAGCTACTGCGCTTTTTGTGGATCCTGCATCAAAACTGGATCGAGATTATCCAATACACACACGTTATTTCTGACCAATCAGAAGGCTAGTTTCACTAACCAATCACAATGCAGATATCTAGCTAACAGTGCAGCTCTAAAAATGTGTGGAATTTTTGAATTTCATACGCCTTCTGGATCGACCATGAAGATGGCTCAGACCCTGACGTTAGAGAAGCATGTTCATGTGTCCTTTATGAGCAAGGAAGGATTTTCAAGCCGTCAGATAGCCAGGAAAGTTGGCTGCAGTCACAGCGCTGCTGTTAAGATTGTACAGAAGAAGAAAGAAACAGGTTCAGTGGTGGACAAGCCTCGTTCAGGTCATCCACATGCATCAACATCATGCCAGGACCATGCACTACGACACATTTCACTAACTAATCGCAAGTTGACCTCTCCTCAGCTACTTCAAGAGTGGTCAGATAAGAGTGAGGTCAGTGTCAGCTCACCAACAGTTTGTTGCCGGTGCCTGCAGTTTGGTCTCCAGGGCTGCAAAGCACGGAATAAGCCACTGATGACTGACATACAAAGGCGCAACCGGATCATGTGGGCGAGAAAGCACTCAACCTGGTCGACTGAAATGTGGGAAGAGGTTCTATTCAGCGATGAAAGCACCTTCTGCCTGTTTGGTAACCAGGCCCACACCTATGTGAGGAGATTTCCTGGAGAGGAATTCAAGCCTGAGTGTCTCAACCTCACTGTGAAGCATCCTTTGAAGGTCATGGTCTGAGGCTGCATGGCTGCCAGTGGCGTTGGACGTCTTCACATCATTGATGGAATGGTCAACGGGGCCAAGTACATCACCATACTGCAAAACTGCATGGTGCCATCAGCACACCAGCTGTTTCCTGGCCAGTTCCTGTTCCAAGATGACAATGCACCCTGCCATCGCTCCAGACAGGTGATCAGCTGGCAGCAGCGGAACAACATCAAGTCAATAGACTAGCCTGCCCAGACTCCAGATCTGAATCCAATCGAGAACCTGTGGCACAAGGTAACATAGTAACATAGTAAATTACAGCAGATAAAGACCAGCATGGTCCATCCAGTCTGCCCAGCAATACGGCAAGAGTAGGTGCACCTGTCGCTCTGTGCAGGCCACCCCTCCCCATGTCTTTGTTTAGGGGTGGACCCACCACTCCATGTAGGACACCCCTATTTGTTGAGAAGTTAGATGGTTCAGTTTATTTTGTTTTTATCCTGTTGCTATAAAGGGATCCGCTGTGCTTGTGGCCTTGGAAATATCCAAGAGGCATCCGACATCAAAGCGTGAGCTGATTGAGTCACTCATTGCAGCTTCGAACCGCGTTGTCACCAACGATCACCTTGTCAGACTGGTTCATTCAATGCCGACAAGATGCAGTCAGGTGATCAAGAACAAAGGGTGGCCCATCAAATACTGAGCCAACACTAACACATAAAAACAGCCTTTTTCAAGGCCACATACATTAATTTGAAGGAAACCTGGCGTGCGTCCATAATATTTTAAAGCATACTTACAATAATATATCGTTGGCCAACGATGTACATTATGCAATTTTCACAGAAAATTTAACAGGACAACTATGGGGAACAAACTCAGAAAATAAGGGCCAAACCAATACTAAAAGTTGGCCCTAATAGCCAAATCTATCACTTATCATGAGATACACAGAAAAAGCCACTGGGAGGAAAAAGAGATTAAGATATAAGGTCACGAAGTTGAAAAAACGTCAAATTTACAAGTGATTCCAGACTTTTGCACACCACTGTATTTCTAAAACGAAATATCCCGTATTAAATGGATGATAAGCCCATATTAAATGGATGATGTTGCCAAAAGAAATGACATTAGAGGATAACTATATGAATTTTAGATGATCTTTAAAGACTTATTTCACATTTATTTTAATGGGAGCTCTGCTCATCTGGCAAATCGCTTCTATCTGTGCCCTTCTCTTCTAGTGCTAACTCCAGACTTCGCTTCTTTCACCTTGCTACTCCTTATGCCTGAAGCAAACTACCTGAATCTGTACATCAGGTACCTTCTCTGGTCCTTTTCAAATCCAGGCTGAAAACTCACCTCTTTGCTGCTGCTTTCAGATTTTGATTCACATGGTCTCCTTTGAGTTTCCTTACCATTCCCCCTAGATGTATCCCGTGTCTACAGCTACTGTGTTGTCTGTCTTGACTAGATTATAAGCTCTGATGAGCAGGGACTGTCTTTTACATCTGTCTGTGCAGCACTACGTACGTCTTGTAGCACTATACAAATGCTCAGTAGTAGCAGTAGTAGTAATTTTAATGCTCGATGTCTTCTTTTTAGTCTTTAGTCTCTGTCATGATCATTGTATTATATTTTCTCTATATTGAAACGAGACTACCGTGAAATTCTTTACAAACTTCATTAAGTTTGCATTACCAGTATCTTTCAAATGCAATCAATAACCCTCACTCCTATTCAAATAACATCCAAATAACAAGAGTGAACTTATAATAGTAACCAAATCATAAAGTAATTTTTTTGTCGGAAGTTTTTACCATGGGAGGAAATCCTCTCTTGAAGCATAACTTCCTTTTTATTCAAACTATGGTTAAAATTCACCAATAAATAATCGTGAAATATGCACAGTTAACAGTGCTATATCACAATAACAAAATAAGTGAAATACTGATCACATTGATATAGACATGGAAAAAAGCTGGTTGCTTTTCAGTTGAAGAAATCCGCCGTTATCACAATTAAACCGGCAGGAAAAAACTGGCAGCTTTCCAGTCGAAGAAATTTGTCGTTATTGCAGTTAAACCAACGAACACAGCACTGCGTTTAGGACATGGTCATTTCAATCCGATCCTGTTTCAACGCTTAAAAGTACTGCAAATCAACAAGCAATTCAATTTTTTACGGAGCTACAGCACGCTCTCAAAAATGCTATTGATGATTCAGTCTAACGTCATGACCACTTTACATATGTTGTAAAGGTATTTAAACTCAAAAGCCAATCAATTGATGACACATCACATGAGGCTGGCCCAATCCTGTTCAAGGTTTAACCCATTCGGTTCCACCGCTGATAAACGAAAAATCCAGGTTTGTTCCAACAATTGAAGTGTCTTCTCTCTATAGCCCCCTCTAGGGCTAACGGGGACATGATCCAAAACCCGCCATTTGAAATCAGTAAATTTGTGTTGAAAATCCACACAATTCCGTACTCTTGAAGCATGCTCTCGTAAACGACGTCACACTACTCAAGTAGTGCGGCCAATGTATAATTTCTGACAAGGGCACAGTAACACATATACAACAAAAGATGTCAAACAAGAAGTGGACCATTTTAATGTATGATGAAACTCCGTCTGAGGGATCAGCCATTCACGCCCCTCAATAGCTTGTATGCAAAAATCACATTTAGAACAGGAAAAATAACCTCGTTCTATCTCCATAGATCTGATGACAATGGCTTTGGACCAAGGTTGGATAACTAATCGTGAATTTAAGTTTTTGACTCCACCTTTCCCTTTAATTTCACATTTTTATACAGTGCTTAAAATTCACAAATCCTTAAGTGCGCCTCCGGGTCAACCCATAGTCTCTTATAGGGGTTCTCTTTTGGAACCGTTGTCCCAATATTGTGCCATTTTTCTTCAGCCATGTGCTCAGAGAGTAGCCTCTTTTGTAAAAGACACAACTCATTTTTTGCAACGTTTAGAATCTGTTGTTTGTCCTGTTAATGATGTTTGGTTGGTGTCTCTTGATGTTATGGCACTTTATACTAACATTGCCCAAGATGAGGCCTTGAGAATTGTGGAGAAATTGGACATTTCTTTGCCGCCTAGGACACCGAGGATGTTTTTTCAGCAATGACTTACCCTAGTATTGACAAAAATTTTTTTTCAGTTTGATGGTCAATTTTATCAGCAGATACATGGTATAGCAATGGGTGCCACAGTGGCTCCATTGGTTGCTACCTTATATCTTGCAGATTTTGAAACCGAGATAGTTTTTCCTTCTCTTTGGTTTTCATCGGTCTTACTTTGGGTTAGATTCTTGGACGATATTTTTTTCTTGTGGAATGATACTGAAACTACTTTATTATCTTTTGTTGATTGGTTGAATTCACAGAGAGAACATTTGAAGTTCACCTTACATCATGATTTTGCAGAATTGGAGTTTTTGGATGTGAAGATTTTTAAAGATGGCTCCAAATTACATTCCATGCTTTTTCGCAAGGCAGTATAGAGAAATACTCTGTTAGAGTTCTCTAGTTTTCATCCGCCTGCTTTAAAAAGCGGTTTGCCTTATGGTCAGTTTTTAAGATTGAGACGCATTTGTAGCTCTCTTATAGATTTTGATCAGCATGCAAGTGAACTTACACAACGACTACTCAGTAGGGGTTATCCATTTCATATTGTTAAACGGGCAAGGATGAGAGCCAGATTTACCCATAGAGAATGGTTGGTTGATCCCACTGTTCGGGCAAATGTCAAAGACAAAGATTATGATATGGAACACATTACAGGAATATTGCCATATATGTCAAACATCTTTAAAGTTCGTCAGATTCTGAAAAAGCACTGGCATTTATTAGCGTTACATCCTTGTTTTCGAAAACCGTTGTGGATTGCCTACACTAGGGGGCCTAATATTGGAGATTTGATTGGCAGCACGTCTTGTTTGACTAATTCTCAAATAATTCCCATGGAGATAGACCGAGGTCATTTTTCCTGTTCTAAATGTGATTTTTGCGTACAAGCTATTGAGGGGCGTGAATGGCTGATCTCTCAGACGGAGTTTCATCATACATTAAAATGGGCCACTTCTTGTTTGACTGTGCCCTTGTCAGAAATTATACATTGGCCGCACTACTCGAGTAGTGCGACGTCGTTTACAAGAGCATGCTTCAAGAATACGGAATTTGGTGTTATCTGCATCCATAGTACAACATTGTGTGGATTTTCAACACAAATTTACTGATTTCAAATAGCGAGTTTTGGATCATGTCCCCGTTAGCCCTAGAGGGGGCGACAGAGAGAAGAAACTTCAATTGTTGGAACAAACCTGGATTTTTCGTTTATCAACGGTGGAACCGAATGGGTTAAACCTTGAACAGGATTGGGCCTGCCTCATGTGATGTGTCATCAATTGATTGGCTTTTGAGTTTAAATACCTTTACAACATATATAAAGTGGTCATGACGTTAGACTGAATCATCAATAGCATTTTTGAGAGCGTGCTGTAGCTCCGTAAAAAATTGAATTGCTTGTTGATTTGGAGTACTTTTAAGCGTTGAAACAGGATCGGATTGAAATGACCATGTCCTAAACGCAGTGCTGTGTTCGTTGGTTTAACTGCAATAACGACAAATTTCTTCGACTGGAAAGCTGCCAGTTTTTTCCTGCCGGTTTAATTGTGATAACGGCGGATTTCTTCAACTGAAAAGCAACCAGCTTTTTTCCAGGTCTATATCAATGTGATGAGTATTTCACTTATTTTGTTATTGTGATATAGCACTGTTAAGTGTGCATATTTCACGTTTATTTATTGGTGAATTTTAACCATAGTTTGAATAAAAGGGAAGTTACGCTTCAAGAGAGGATTTCCTCCCATGGCAAAAACTTCTGACAAAAAAATTACTTTATGATTTGGTTAGTATTATAAGTTCACTCTTGATGTTTGGATGTTACCAGTATCTTTGGCAATCCACTTTGAACCAAACTTTGGATCAAACAAAATAGAAATGTTAAATTAAATTAAATGCAAAGAAACACTGCTTATAACATTCCCTAAAAGCCCAGAACCAAAAAAGTTACTAGATGCTGCAAGGTATCAAAAGCTTTTTCATATGGTTGCTGTTTTCATACTGTATATGCCACAAGCATACATTTAGGTATTCACTATATATGCCTAAAGAAATGATAAATGGAATTCATCATTTATATGAGCAAGCAAAACGGCTTTGCACAGAAATAAATCAAACCTTTGTACTCTGACAGACACTTCTGTCAGCCAGTACGAGAAATGATCGTTAATCATCAAGCTTAAGGGTTACAATGAACCTTAAGCCCCTAAACTATAGCCCTCGGGGTAAGGTTCTGATCCTATGCTGAAATGAAAAGTAGACGGCATGTATAAAATATCCTGTAGGCGGCAGAACATATTGCAGTCAGGACCGTACCTAGCCCTGTGCAAGCGGTGCAGCCGCACAGGGCGCAAAAGGCTTGTTCTTCTCTCAGCGGCATCAGGGCAATGGCAGACAGCCAAAATGTGCCCCCTAAGCCTTTTCATGGCACTTTAAGTAGGTCTGATCCTTCCCTCCCTCCTCTGGCGCAAAGTCAGAGCAGGGAGGGACAGATCTGTTTAAAATGCCAGCAATTTGCACATCGGGCATGCGCCCTCTCCTCCACCTCCATCCAGCTACTTTCTGTTTTTTTCCCTGCTCCTGGCGTCGCTGTATAGAAAACAGAGGGCGGCAGCAGCAAGGTAAGAGCAGAAAGTGGTAGGCTGGATAGAAGTGCGGGGGGCAACTAATGTGCAAGTTGCACAGGGCGCGATTCTGGCTCAGTATAGCTCTGATTGCTGTAGCAAGCTTTCAGAGAGGCCCTTCATACCTGCATGCTTCAGCAAATTCTGTGTTTGCCTAGTTGGATAGTATTTTCCAGATGGTATTGAGGACGGCTTCATATTATGCCTCCTTTTCAGAGCTGAGCAGCACTGCCTTCTCTAACCCTATAACAGCCCATCTGACAGCCATCTTCTTCAAATACACTGTTTATTCTACTCAGATAAGAGAGGAATTCTGGAGATGGCAAGAACACAAATAGTGCAGACATTTCATACCTTCCAGAAATAAAAATTCTTGGGAAAAAAAAGGTTATTTGAATTTAGGAAAAGAAAAAGTTCTGCCTGGAGAATTGCATTACTTTGCGAAAGTTTCTGAAGATGATTCTGGAAGGTTACACCAGAATGCTACACATTGTTAGAACTAGCACATGTGAGTTTTACTTCCTGAAGACTGAAAGGGGTTATTTAAAAAATAAAGACTAGTTGAGAGCATGGCAATAGAAGCCAGGTAAAACAATTCAGCAAACTGCCTTACACCAGTGGATCAGCAAAGTTACTTACCTGTAACAGGGGTTCTCTGTGGACAGCAGGATAAGTCAGCTGGTGATGTCATCCAACGGCATCGACATGGAAGTATTCTCCATAGCTCAGAAGGGCTTTTGGTCTTCTGAGGATGATCCAACTGGCCTTACCCCCTGGGCCCACCCATAGTTAGCCAGTATGTCACTAGCTGAGCCCTTGACGCTAGGGAGCAAGGAGCGGGTGCCGAAGGCCGACCCCCTTCTAGGGGAGTTGGGTGGGATGGTGTGGCTGACTTATCCTTTTATCCATGGAGGACCCCCATTACAGGTAAGTAAGCTTGCTTTCTCCTAGCACAGGCAGGATGAGTCAGCCACACCTGGTGCTTCCCCAGCTGCGGGAGGAGATTGGTGTTCAGTCATGAATATTTGCTTACAGTTCCCCCCCCCCCCCCTGTAGTTACAAGACATATCAAAAGGGGATTTTTTTTTCAAAAGGGTATATTCGCTACAGTTTGTAGTCCTATTTACAACACATCCTGTGGTTTTACAGTTTGTTTTTATTATGATGTTTTTAGTATAGTTTTATATTATTTTTGTACGACGATTTTATTAAGTAATTTATTAATTATTATTCATGTATACATTTTTGTTTATTTAATATTGTCTTAATGTCTTTTAGCTGTATATTCTTATATTTGTAGACATTTTATCAGGTTAATATGTATGGTGTATATTTTAATGATTTATTTTATATGTTTTAATTGTGTCATTTTATTTTGTTCTTATGATTTTAATATAGTAATAACCGCTGAAGAAGGTACAGCCAAAACATGGCCTGTGTCATGTTTGGTTTGGCTACGACACCCCTTTGGGGCCTGTATTGTGCCCCTGACAAAAATTGTTAATAAAGGCATTTTTCCTGGTTTACCACGCCTGGACTGGATCTTGTTGTTTTACTTGGTATCGTGCTTCCTGGTTGGACTTGTGCCACTGGGCAGGAAAAAGGGTCCAGTTGCAGCTGCGAGCACCAGGTACTGAAACGCCGCCATTTCAGCCTGTAAGACTTTCGTGTCGCAGGGCATCTTGCTGTGAGCACTACCTGCTGCACCTCCGAGGGCAGGTTGAAGGAGGACAGCATTAGCCTCTCAGCTTCCATGCTGTGAGCGCCAAAGTCCATAGATCAGGATGGAGAGCATCCCTGCCATCCAGAGTGATGAGGTCCGATATCAGGAAGATTTACCAGGGGTTCCAGTGCCAGGCGGTGGAGGTAGGGAAACCACACCTGGTGCAGCCAGTCGGGCATGATGAGGATGGCTTGCTCTCCATCTGAGATGATGCATTGGATGGTCATCAAAATGAGTGGAGAGGGGGGAAAAGCGTACACTAGTGACCACTCCCCCCCACGACACGTCAAAGGCATCCATGGTGGTACTGCAGTTGGAGGGCTGCTTCGAGCAGAAGAGGATGCACTTCGTGTTGTCCTCTATGGCGAACAGGCTGATGAATGGTTGCCCCCACCTTAGGAAGAGGGACGAAGCTATGCGGGGGTTGAGGCTCCATTCGTGTGGATTCAGTTGGTGACTGAGCATGTCTGCCAGGTTGTTCAGTGTGCCCGTCAGGTGGCAGGTTCTCAGAAGACAATGGTTGGAAAGAGCAAAGGTTCAGAATTTGATGGCCTCTCTTCAGAGGCAGCGGGAGCCCATCCCCCCTTGCTTGTCTGCATAAAACATAGCCACCTGGTTGCTGCTTATAGCAGAATTGTGTTTCCTTGGATGTGTGCCTGAAGGCCAGAAGGGCATAGAGGAGCGCTCCGAGTTCCAGCAAGTTGATGTGGAAGGTGCACTCTCTCGCTGTCCAGGCCCCTTGGGTGAAAAACTGAAGACAGTGAGCTCCCCACCCCACTTGTGAGGCATCGGTGGTGATGATCAGCTGCTGGGGGGGGGGGGGGTTTGGAGTGGCCAGCTGTTTGCCAGATTCTCTGCACGGGTTCACCAGCACAGGAAGTCCGTAACCGCCGCGTCCAGGAGAATGGACGTCGACAGCGGCTGAGAGTGTTGGTTCCAGTAAGTTCATAGGTGCCATTGTAGGTGGCGCATGTGTAACCTCACCAGGGGTAGAACTTGTGTGGATGCTGCCATGTGGCCAAGGAGGTGTAGCAGGTTCCATGCAGTTGTCCTTTGGGTCGAGGAGATGCTCAGAGATAATTTGATGATGACATCTCTCCAGTGTTGTGGGAGAAATGCTTTAGCCAAAGTTGTGTCTATCATCACCTTGATGAAATCCAAACACTAGGAGGGATGTAGATGGGACTTCTGGAGGTTCACCGGAAATCCAGGGAGGATAGGAGATCGATGGTCTTCGACGGCTACGCAGGCTTCCTGTGGAGACTGAGCAGAGATCAGTCAGTTGTCAAGATGGAAATGCACAGACATCTTGTTTGTGAAGATAGGCAGCCACCACAGTAATGCATTTGGTGAACATCCACGATGCGGGAGATAGGCCAAAGGAAAGAACTCTGTACTGGTAGTAATTTTCCAGGACTTGGAAATGGAGGTACCTCCGATGCGAAATATATATGGAGATGTATGCATCCTGCAAGTCCAAGGAAGCCAGCCATTCCCTCGGCTGGATAAGTGGTAGAATCTCTATGGATTGAAATTCCAAGTAAAAAGGGGAAGGCGATGGCGGTGGGGGTGTACTATCGACCGCCTGGCCAGAATGAACAAATGGATGATGAAATGCTCAAAGAAATCAAGGAAGCTAACAAAAGTTACAGTGCGGTAATAATAATGGGCGATTTCAATTACCCTGATATCGACTGGGTCAGTGTCACGGCAGTACATGCTAGGGAGATAAAGTTCCTAGATGACAAATGACTGCTTCTTGGAGCAGCTGGTCCATGAACCGACAAGAGGGGAAGCCATATTAGACCTAGTCCTTAGGAACACCAGATCTAGTGCAAGAGATAAGGGTGTTGGGGCCACTTGGCAATAGTGATCATAGCATGATCGCCTTTGATTTAATTAGTGGAGGAGGGATAGTAAGGAAATCCACAGTACTACCTTTTAACTTTCGAAAGGGAGACTATGATAAAATGCGGAAAATAGTTAAGAAAAAACTAAAAAGGAGCAGTTGCAAAGGTTAAAGACTTACATCAAGCTTGGGTGTTGTTGAAAAATACTATCTTGCAAGCCCAGACCAGCTGTATTCCACGCTTTAAGAAAAGTGGAAGGAAGTCCAAAAAACTGCCAGCATGGTTTAAAGGTGAGGTCAGAGAGGCTGTTGTTGCCAAGAAAGCATCTTTCAGGAAATGGAAAAAAGAGCCAAACGATGAAACCTGGAAACAGCACAAGCACTGGCAGGTCAAATGCAAGGCACTGATAAAGAAGGCAAAGAGAGAATTTGAGAAGAAGCATGCTGCGGAAACAAAAACGCGAAATAAAGATTTTTTCAAGTACATTCGTAGCAAAAAAACTGTGAGAGAGTCAGTTGGACCATTAGATGATAGAGGAGTTAAAGGGGCACTAAGAGGCGACAAGGTGATAGCGGAGAGACTGAATTAATTCTTTTCTTCGGTCTTTACTGAGGAAGATGTAGGGATGTTACCCATGACTGAAGTGGTATTTAAAGGTGCGGAAGAATTGAAGGAAATATCGATACATCGGGAAGATGTGTTACAACTATTAGATAAACTGAGGAGCAGCAAATCACCTGGGCCGGATGGTATACATCCAAGGGTGTTGAAAGAACTGAAATATGAGATTGCAGACCTGCTATTAGTAATCTGTGAACTATCATTAAAATCATCTCTAATACCTGAAGATTGGCGAATTGCCAATGTAACACCAATTTTTAAAAAGGGTTCGAGGGGTGATCCGGGAAACTACAGACCGGTGAGCCTCACGTCAGTACCGGGAAAAATGGTAGAAACCATCATAAAGAATAAAATTACTCAGCATGTAGACAGTCATGGCCTAATGGGAGACAGCCAACATGGCTTTAGACAAGGAAGATCTTGTCTTACTTATCTGTTATGTTTTTTTGAAAGTGTGAATAAACAGGTGGACAAAGGTGAGTCGGTTGATATAGTGTATCCGGACTTTCAGAAAGCCTTTGACAAGGTCCCTCATCAGAGACGTTTGGCAAAACTAAAGAGTCATGGGATAGGAGGCAGTGTACTACTGTGGATCAGGAACTGGTTAAAAGACAGAAAGCAGAGGGTTGGGCTAAATGACCAATTTTCCCAATGGAGAAAGGTAAATAGTGGTGTACCCCAGGGATCTGTGCTGGGTCCGCTGCTTTTTGATATATTCATAAATGACCTGGAACGTGGAACAACAAGTGAGGTTATCAAATTTGCAGATGACACAAAACTATTTAAAGTTGTTAAAACCCAAGAGGATTGTGGAAAATTGCAAGAGGATCTTGATAAATTGGAAGACTGGGCATCAAAATGGCAGATGAAATTTAATGTGGACAAGTGCAAAGTTATGCACCTAGGGAAGAACAACCCAAACTATGGTTACACGATGCAAGGTTCCACATTAGGAACCACCACCCAGGAAAAAGATTTAGGCATCATTGTGGATAACATGTTAAAACCCTCAGCCCAGTGTGCAGCGGCAGCCAAGAGAGCAAATAGAATGCTAGGTACTATAAGGAAAGGAATGGAAAATAAAACAGAAGATATTATAATGCCTCTATACCGTTCCATGGTGAGACTGCACCTTGAATATTGTGTGCAATTCTGGTCACCGTATCTTAAAAAAGATATAGCGTTATTAGAAAAGGTTCAGAGAAGAGCCACCAAAATTGTTAAGGGGATGGAAGGATACTCCTATGAAGAAAGGCTAAAAAGGTTAGGGCTCTTTAACCTGGAAAAGAGACGGCTGAGGGGAGATATGATAGAAGTCTATAAATTAATGAACGGAGTGGAACGGGTAAACGTAGATCGACTGTTTACGTTATCAGAATATAGGAAGACTAGGGGACATGCAATGAAGCTACAGGGTAAACTATTTAAGACTAATAAAAGAAAATATTTTTTCACTCAATGTGTAATCAAACTCTGGAATTTGTTACCGGAGGATGTAGTAAAGGCTGTTAGTGTAGCTGGGTTTAAAAAAGGTTTGGACAAGTTCCTGAAGGAAAGGTCCATAAACCATTATTAAGAAGGGACCCAGGATATCAATGCTTGACCTAGTACAAGCATTGCAGAACCTGTGTCTTTTGGGGAAACTGCTAGGTATACTGGGCTTGATGGACCTTGGTCTGATCCAGAATGGCATATCTTATGTTCTTATGTTCTTATGGTAGGATAGAACCCAGTGAATACACCTGGAACATCTCCTTCACAATGAACTTGTTGAGATTCCGGAGGTCGAGGATGGGGCAAACACTGCCTGACTTCTTGGAGACCAGGAAGCACCTGGAGTAGAAACCAGTGTTGATTTCATCATTCGGCATGGGCTCTATTGCCCTGGAGGTCAGTATGGAAAGTATCTCTGCTGTGATGGCGAGGAGTGACGATGATGGTATGTTGCTGGGGGGGGGGGGGAGCGGGTTGCATTGCAGAGGAGAGGAGACAAATCTGATACTGTATTCCTCCTTGATGATCAGGTGGACCCATTTGACCATCGTGACAGATTCCCATGCTCATAGGAAGGCTGTCAGCCAAACTCCCGTGGGGAGGTTGGCTGAAAATTTCCTGTCAAAAAGAAGGACTGGCCTTCCCCACAGCACATGGCATGGTCTTTTGTTGTTTGCAATCCTGCTGGCATGGTTTTGAGTGATAGGAGTTCTGATATGACTGTTGCTTATAGCAAGGGGTCTGCTACTTACAGTAAGAGTTATAGGAATTGTGGCATTTTGAGGAGGAAAACGACTTTTGCTGATAAGTTTCCTTATGGGTGGAGGAGGTTCGTTCCAGGCCCTCCTTCACGAGGGTCTGTAGGGTGGTGCAGCACTCTTTCATATCATTGACAGTGTCCTTTACCTTGTCACCAAACAGCGTGTTGCCCACACAGGGAGCATCCATGATGCGGTCATGCGTGTCCTCACAGAATCCAGAAGCTCGCAGCCAAGCCAGGCAATGGGCTAAGATTACCATTCCAGCAATGCGGGCTGCCGTGTCGACAGCATCAAAGGCCGCCCTGACTTGATATTTTGTGCATTCCTAAAGGTCAGCGAAGGACGTCACTGCAGCAGTCTGTGCCTCAGGGCTGAGGGTCCAGATGGTGATTTTAAGGCTCCCCACAATGATATCCTGGAAAAAGATGTGCTGGAACTGGTGTGTGGATATTCTTGCGCACAGCATGGCCCCTTGAAAAACCCTTTTCCCAACATCATCAAGGAGCTTGAGGCCCCATCAAAGAGGGTTGTTTGCATGGATTCGGGCAGACTTGACCCGTTTAAGGACCAATTCCACTACTATAGAGTTGTGTGGGAGTTGAGATTTGTCGAATCCTGGCATGGGTTGTCAATATCTGGTGTCAAGCTTCCGGGAGGAGATGGGTCTTGTGGTAGGGTTCTGCCAAAGTTTTATTAAACTTTTGCACAGCAGAGGGTGAACTGGGAGTAGTGCTGTTGTTTGGGGAGGTTCCAGGAACTTGAGGGCTGTTTGGGTCTTGGGCCATTGGTCTGTAAGGTCCACGGTAGTAATGCCCAGGGCAGAAGAGACTTTCCACAGAAATTTAGGATAGGTTAAGCCCTCTGGGGTGGACGGAGGAGGATCGGTTGTGGGAGCAGGAGCTAACACCTCTGCTGATGTGAGGGCATCCCCTGAGGCTAGGGATCCCTGGGTGTTCACCTCCTTGTCCCTGCTAGAGGTTCCCATGGGGCTCTGGGAGGGCAGGAGCGGGTGTTCCGGGAAGGAGTCCCCCGAAGCCGGGGAAGGCAGCTGGTCCATCAGGCGACTGGTAGCTGGGTCAGTGGTGGCTGAGGGACTGAGTATTTCTGGGGTGGGCTTCTGGATGGATGACCACTGCTGGAGAAGGTGTGATAGTATGTGGAGCAGCTCATGGGGTCTTTCCGGATTTGCAGGAGCTATAGACAGGCTGCAAGGGGGGGGGGTTTGAAGAGCCTGTCCCCGATTGTCTGTAGACCCCTGAACCATCCCCAGAGATCCCCCTGATTGGCTGGGGAATGCATCATGAGACCTAGTGGGAGAGGGAAGGTTGCGGATATACCTGAGATTCCTGTGGTGCTCCGTAGAGCTGTCTGTGCTGTTGCGGGTCTCCTGCGGTGCTGCAGAGGCCTGTCCATGCTGCTACTGCTGCTCCGATGGTGACGGCGCCTGCTGCAATCCCAGTACTGCTGGCTATGTCTATGGTGGGAACTTTTATGCCTGCAGCATCTGTGAGCACTCCGATCAGTGCCTTCCTGATCGGGGCTGTGGTGGCACGTAAGGAGTCATGCCAGTAGATCGGGGCTGCTGGAGCTGTTCTGGAGTCGGCACAGAGGGGCAGAGCTGTGTAGGTTTCCATGGGTTTGGCCAATAAGCGCTGAGGAGCAGGGTCGATGAGAGTTGCTGATGTCATTGCACTGCTGACCAATCGCTGTTTGGAAGGCGGAGTCCAAAGACGACTTCCCAATGGGGGCCAGAGAGGTGGCGGCAAGAGAAGGCAAGGAGGAAGCATTTCCAGGAAGAGAAACATGGCGGTGTCCATGTGTACTGGAGGTCTCTGGAGCAGCACAGGGAGCTAAGGCAGCAGAGGGGCTGGCAGCGAACACCTCCTGAGTAAGAGGGTGGCGCAAAGAAAGCCAGCTGGGGGCAGAGGCCTGAGCAGGTACGTCCCAAGCTGCTGAAAAGTTTTTCAAAGCTTCAGTTGAAGATTTTTTTTCTGTTTCTGGCCTGCAGAGGTCCGAGCCTGACCCCTGGAGGAGAGGATGCTTGGGTGAGGCAGTCTTGGAGAGTGTGCTCGCGGGACTTCCATGCTCTAGACGACATCTGTGCACAGTGGGAGCAGTCTTCAACCTGATGGTCCTTACCCAAGCAGAATAGGCAGCGGTAATGGGAGTCTAAATTGCTCATTTTTTTTGGAGCAAACAGGGCACTTCTTAAAGCCAGGCTTCGGCATCCTGCATGTGAGCAGATACTTCTTGCAGAATTAAAGAATAGATTTCAGTGGAGAGAAGAAAGATCCGTCTGGCTGGCAAGGCAGAAGAACTGAAAATGGCTAGCTAGGAGCGGGTCCGGGGGGGAAGGGGAGGGTTGGGTCAATTGGCTCATGCTTAGACGGGCAAAAGCCCTTCTGAGCTATGGAGAGTACTTCCGTCTCGGCACCATCAGATGATGTCACCAGGTGTGGCTGACTCATCCTGCTTGCCCTAGGACAGTGATGGCTAACCTTTTTGAGCCCGAGTGCCCAAACTGCCGCACAAAACCAAAGAATTTCCTCAAAGTGCCAGCACGTCAATTAAAGCTCCATTTGCATAAGGTGCTTCATTTGCATAAATATTTGCATAATGTTACCATACACTAACTTTTAGTAAACATGCCTCTTAATGAGTATATGGATAAAGAAAGACTAAAAGGTTTCTACATTACTATAATCCAGTACCAACCGCCAGGCACATTAGGAACTACTACAAACGCTGCCCATTTAGAACCCATAGCAAACCCGCCGTATCCTAACAGCACTACCAGGACTCACAAAGCACCATACTCTACCTATCAAAAGGCAACACTGCAAATATTAAAACAATACATCTCAGAGAACAACAATACATGACCTACTGGGGAAAGAACAAGTGGCAATGTCAAATAGGAATTATATAAACAGAATACCTCAGCTCAGTTACACATGCAGAACAGACCATTACCAAACAAGGAATCACAATTTAGAAACAGGAAGACAATAATTAAACTGGGAACCCCAAAAGCCAAACTTGGAATATACAACAACACTGTAGAAATAAAACTATATATTAATTTCCTCTTGTACTAAACAAAGCGCAAAAATTAATGATGCACATTTCCCAGAGCTGACATATTCCAATTAATAAATTCAAAATAAAGAGATATTTTTCTACCTTTTGTGCATTTTTTTTCAGTTGCAATTGTTCCAGCCACTTTCTTCTGGTTTCTTCGTGTCTTCTGCTAACTCTCCATCTGCTGTCCATTTGTCCTTTCTTCTGTCTTCTTGGGTTTTTTTTTCCATTCTCTCTCTACATCTGCTTTAACATACTAATCTTTCTCCTTTTGCTCTTTCCTCATTCCTATTTCATCTACTCAAAATTTACCCCTCCATCCTCAATCCCCACTTACTCTCCCAATACCCGGCCAATTGTAGATTTTTATCCCTCCCACACAAAATATTTTTCCCCTCTCCATTTTACTCTCCCAGCCCCATCCCATTCTAATCCTCCCCCAACACCAGCTCCCTTCTAGTTCCAGCCTCACCCAGCATCCATTCCCTTCTAGTCCCTGCATCAGCCCATTTCCAGTCCTAGCAGCCCCCCAACCCATTTCCAGTCCTAGCAACCCCCCAACCCAATACCAGTCCTATCCCCCCCTCATCAACCCACTTCCAGTCCTAACCCCCATCACCCCATTTTCAGTTTAAGCCCCCCCCTATAACCCATTACCAGTCCTAACCCCCCATCATCCCACTTCCAGTCCTAACCCCCCATCAGCCCACTTCCAGTCAGCCCCCCATAGCCCATTGCCAGTCCTAACCCCCCCATCAGCCCACAGTCCATTACCAGTCCTAACCCCATCAGCCCACCTTAAGTCCTAACCCCTCCCCATCAGCCCATTTCTTGTCCCAGCCCCCCATAGCCCATTATCAGTCCTAAACCCCCCCATAGCCCATTACCAGTCCTAACCCCATCAGACCACCTCCAGTGTTAACCCCCCATCAGCCCATTTCCAGTCCTAACCCCACCCTACAGCCCACCTCAAGTCCTAACCCCTCCCCATCAGCAGTCCTAACCCCCCCTAGCCCATTAGCAGTCCTAACCCCCCCACTCTAGCCCATTAGCAGTCCTAACCCCCCCATAGCCCATTACCAGTCCTAACCCCCCATCGCCCCATTTCCAGACAGCCCCCATCAGCCCCCAGCCCATTAGCAGTCCTAACCCCCCCCCTAGCCCATTAGCAGTCCTAACCCCCCCCCTAGCCCATTAGCAGTCCTAACCCACCCCCCATGGCAAATTTAAAAAAAAAAAAAAAAGCAGCTGGCTCTGGCTTCTGCCGCGGCAGCGGCAGAATGCAATGTCCCGTGGGGACCCTCCGCCCGCTAAGCCCCTCTGCAAGGGCTTTCAGATTCGCGAGGGAGAGCGTCTCCCTCGCGTCTCTGTTAAGCCCGCAGGGGCTAATGGGAAATTTCCCATCAGTCCCTCGCGTCTAAAGGGGCTGATGGGAAATTTCCCATTAGCCCCTGCGGGCTTAACAGAGACGCGAGGGAGACGCTGTCTCCCTCGCGAATCTGAAAGCCCTTGCAGAGGGGCTTAGCGGGCGGAGGGGGCCCCGCGGGACACTGCATGCTGCCGCGTCCGCGTCCGCGGCAGCAGCCAGAGCCCGCTTTTTCTTTTTCTGCGGACCTTCACGCGTGCCAGCTGCAAGGCCTTCGCGTGCCACAGCTGGCACGCGTGCCATAGGTTCGCCATCGCTGCCCTAGGAGAATCAGCCCATCCCTGGAGACACACCTATACCACCTGGTTTTCAGAATATCTACAATGAGGTATGTGTAAGATAGATTTGCATCCAGTCGAGACTTGGTAACTCATATGCAAATCTTTCATACATATTTACTATAGACATCCTGAAAATGAGAGTAATTAGGAATGCCTTCAGAGCAGGCTTGAGAAGCAATGCCTTAGACTTTGGCACTTGGAAGCGATGTAGAAAATGAAATCTGTGAGACTCATTTCCATGTGAATGCTCTCTTGACATATTCATTTACACTGAATAGTCTTGCCTTCCTCTTGGTTCATTTTATGGAGCAAAATATTTAACAGTACGTAAAACCTTTCAAAGGCAATTTTATAAAGTCATTTCCATGCATAATTGGCCTCTTATAAAACACTGATGGGCGTAAAAGTACGCAGGCTGGCATGAAGGCATGTGCTCTGCTGGTAGGTGTCTGGGCAGCGTTATCAAGTGCATGCATTGATTATGACATACCTTAATCTGCGCATATACATGCAAAGTTTACATACACTTGCTCACACCTGCTCTCAAGCATGTGCACATTTCCACACTTGCAATTAAGGCACAATGTCTGGCACTGAAAACTTCCTTGACTCCTTAATGAGTTCCCCATAGACACGCCGGTTTCCATGGTTTAAGTAACAATATCACCACTTATACATGTAGGTCGCACTACATGTGTTAGGCCCTGAGTGATTCAGTGTTCTTTAATTTTTGTTTTTAACATTCTCTTATGTTTTGCATCTTGCCAAATGCATTTTTTTTCATGGCGCCGCATGTATGTTACAAAAGGTTCCGCATGCAGCGAGTCTCTTATAAAATAAAATAGAAGTTTTACACACATACACCTAAACGTCTGTTTTTTAACCTAGACACCCTACACAAAATTAGGCTGTCTATCTCATCTGAAGCGTGTTTACATGAAATTCTGAGTTATAGCACCACAGAAATGGAGAACTAAATTAATTTTCCATTTCACTTTTCACTGATAAAATCTGCTATCTTAATACATGGAATAAGATGTAATAAATCATTTCCCACTGTCCCAAATCACAAAATACAATAAGCCCTTTACTATGACTACCTCAGCGTGGCTGTGGCTTGTCCTACACTGCTCAAGCAACCACTTTTTATTCATCCCCTTGGTATTAAGACAGACTCCCTTACTTCTCCACTTCAAGTGCTGTGTGCTAGACCATTTGAGCAGCAGAACCATTGTGAGGGAGAGACCTCAAGAAGCACAGTGTATCCTGAAGTCTTGATGATTGATGTTACTGCCCAGAAGCTTCTAACTTGTGCTAATTCGATCATTTTCCTTATGTGATTTAAGTAAAATGAATGCACATTCGACTGCAATCTACAGGCTGTGTCCCAGAACAGGTCAGCACATTGAAACTACGTAGAAGATGAAGCTCCTAGATAGGAGGCAACGTCGACCCCATCTTCACCTGTTACCACCCCAGTAAAGTTCCTGTCTCATTCAGCACAGATTTGGTAAATTATAAACATGTGGCTGTCATTGAAAAAAGAAGACACTGCAGTCCAGAAAATAGTCTTCAAAGAAAGCGGTGCTAATGACTAGATGTAAATGATAAACAGCACAGCTGTCTCTTCAAGCTGAAAAGCGCTGCATTGCACATGCTATTGAGCAGTTCAATACACAGCAATGCTCACTTTAACCCTGGGAGACTCAAGGGGCAGAACACTGGAAAACAACCTGCAAAAAAAAATAAATCCCCAAACCACAAAAAGTAGGCTGTGCTGCAACTTCAAGAGCTTTCTGTTCTATTATCTTAAAGTGTTTCTATGCAGTTTTCTAGTAACAATTCGATCAGACTTCAAGCTTTCTTGCTCTCCTGAAAGCAACTGGATGACTAATGATATTTTGATGGCGGGCAGTTATAAACAGGCAGAACAGAAACAAGGCAGAACAGCAGGGAGACAACATGGTAAATATGAAGGCCAGAGGTCCCTAAGCTCAGTCCTCCAGAGCCACTACCAGTTTGGGTTTCCACAACAAATATGCCAGAGATCTAGCTGCATGCAGTGACTCCACTATATTCCAAGAGATCATGCATATTGATTGAGGAAATTCTGACATCCCATCTGGGTTGCGTTTTGGAAGGCCAAGTCCGTGAACCCCCATGAAGGCAGAGGATAAGATGACAAATTTGCAAGCAGTGGCAAGCACAGCAGATGAAATCAGAACGGTAAAATAGCAATACCTAATATCTTTTGCAGACATAACAGCTTAATGTGCTAGAGAAAACTGGCCTTATGAAATCATCAGAGTACACATAGCACTACAGATTCAAGCAAAGCTGCACTATCAGCTCCTTCTGTCTCCTCCACCTACTGTTTGAACAAGTCATCCAATTCAACTCAAATTTCTGGCACGGATAACACAAACATGCAATGAATTTCCATCTCCTGCTTTTCGTGGGCCCTCGATGCCAACCCTTACAACTGGAATTGCTGTGATTGTAAGGGTTGGCATCAAGAGCACATCCAACTGCTTACACTTACAAGGGGGTCATCCTGCAGTTTTAAAGCTGCCCATGTCCTTGGCTCCCACCAACAGGTCTCTACTCACATGCTAGCACAGGCCTGTAGCGCACAGGTAACTGCACTACACTAACAGTTAGTATGGGGCCCTGCACTAAAAGTCCCGTACTAACTGATGGTGCATTGTAGCTAGCAGGGGTATTATGGACGCGCACTAACTGCGAAGGTTGCCATCAACACCTGTGCACGTAATGCCACCTCAAGGAATGGGCACCCACATGCTGGTTAGCATCAGGGTGGTGCATTAGCAAAGTGCCAGCGACAGGGAGAAGGGAACATGCATTCCCTTAAATTAGCACAGGCCTCCGCGCTAGTTTGACAGCTCAAATGCACACTACCGGAATGGCCTCTAGTAAACATTCCCCTATATGTACTAAAAGAATGATAACATTTAGGGATGTGCATTTGTTCACTAGTTTGCCTTCAAAAACGTAATGCATTCTAATTTTATTTAACATGCCTTAACCATCAAATGAACATGTATTAAGGGAGTTATTTTAGAAGCTCTATTCATGCTTTGGATGTTTGAAAATGGGCAGAGAGGCGTCTAAAGCATGGAGACATCCACGGAGTCATTTTAGAAGCTGGATCTGTAGACGTCTCCAGAGCAAGGACGTCCAAAGGAGAAGAGGGGA
Organism: Ichthyophis bannanicus; assembly: GCA_033557465.1. Taxonomy (NCBI): domain Eukaryota; kingdom Metazoa; phylum Chordata; class Amphibia; order Gymnophiona; family Ichthyophiidae; genus Ichthyophis; species Ichthyophis bannanicus. Next base: position 1,443,231,892 of record CM066032.1, on the reverse strand, counting down.
CTGGTGTAGGCGTGACGGGCATTCTGAAGAACGTGGAAGGCCTTGCTCGATTTCCGTAACACTCTGGGCATCCCAAGCTGCTTCATAGTTTATACCTGCTCCAGGCAAAAAACAGCTATCAGCAAAGTGTTCATTTGGTCAGCCAAACATGCGAAGCACGTAAAGAAGGCGTTACACTCGTCTTCCCTATACTGTTCATGTTGACAGCAAACACTGACAGGGAATGAGGACACTGATGATGGACATCCCTGTCCCATGGCTTCGTAATGGGATCATCTATGTGGACACAGGTGTGGACGTCCATGTCAGGGGCATCTATGTTTCTAATATCAGACTTAAACATAGATGTCATCAGCGTTTTTCTGCACGTTCTGCCCTGCCCTGAAAGCAATAGAGGCACCTATATGCTTTATAAAAAGAGGTATCCAGAACCAACCCAAGTACTACACAAATTCTCATGCACAAATTTAAACTTGCTCCAAAGAAGTAGTACATTTTTGTATATTGATAACCAGAAACATCAATTTACCTGTATTAACTGCCTGCTTAAATGCATCTAAAAGCATGCACATTATTCCACAATGTATTTACATTGCTAGGTATATTTAGAAAAGGCATTCACAGGTGCATGATTTCATCAAGACTGAAAAATCGACTCACACGAAAAGCAGGTACAAAAGTCAACATCTACAGTTGTGTGCAAACGTTTTTGCACCCCGGGTCAAACTGTATAGGGGTGTGCATTTCCTATATGCATTTGGTTTATTAGTGCACTTTAAAAATGTAGGGAATGCTAAATAGATTTAAAGGCACATTTTAGAAAGGCCGTGTAGGTGAAATCTGGGACGTCAAAGTCAAAACGTTCGAAATTCCTTGTGAGGGGCATGTAAGTCCTTTTAAAATCGACCTGTCTCCATCCTACTGTCTCTGTCAAAACATAACGAAGCAGGAACATACTGAATAATAGGCCAGACACGTGCAACTTGTCGCTCTATTTCAGAAACCTGCAGGCGTCTGATATGGACAGCGGCATTCTAGACAATGTAGACATGCCCACGATGATATTTCCAAATGGACACATATATCTGATGCCACATACAAATCCCATGTGCCATTTTGCAAGTGAAGACATGCAGGGGTGCGACAACCAGAAGAGACTCTTTATTTACATGCAGTTTTTTTTATTTTTTGAAGCAGAAAACATATTAGGGGAATATGAGGACTTTCTTCTCTTCTATGGATTGATATTAGAATGCCAAAACGAGCACTTTTTGGGTGCCTATTTGTGCCCGGGAGCAGATATGTGTCCACTGGTGATTTCGGATGTGGGGTGCCATTCTAAAATTCAGGGCACACATTTATATTAATAGGAACATCCCAGGCATGCTTCCGCCATAACCCTGGACATGATTGTGCTGGGCATGTGTAAATTCAGGCATTTCTAAAATGGCTGTGGGACTGTCTATGTGATTTCCTCATCTGAATGGGCGGTTTCAGATGTGGAAATGATGAACAGAGCTTTTAAAATAATCCCCTTAATATGCGCTGATTGACTTAGCATGCTTTCATTCTTTGGTTAGTGCATGTTAAATCAATTTAGCCGCACACTAAAAATTCCCTTGTGAAACAAAAAAAATATGAAAATCAGGAAACATTTGTGGGAAAAAACAAAAACTAACCAAATTTTTCTTGGTTGTGCACATCCCAAGTTCCCAACCAAGGAAATAAAACAGAAGATTCTGTCACAAAACAAAAGCATTCAACCTAATGTACTTTCTCGGATCCAGATCCAATCCACATGTGCTTTTCATTCCATAGCAGTGTGATTACACGTTCTAGTAAATAACCTGACTTTCTGTGCAACTGCATTCTCTTTTCACTGAAGCTGCAACACAGGGGTCTGCAATTTCTGTCTTCCTGGGCCAAACACCAGTTTGAATTTCAGGAAAATCGGGATATTCAAAATAATCCATTTCGCATGACGAATGGAATGCAAATTGATCACATGAATATTCATTGTGGACAGCTGCAAAACCAGACCCATTGCAACCTTTGACAGTTGGATTTGTACACCCCTCATTTTAGCAGAAACTTTACCATGGCTGCAGATAGACCAACACTGATACTGGTTTATGTCTTGGCATTTTACCCTCCCACAAGTAAAAGTAGCTGCAGGCAGTTGATAATCATCATCAATGACACTGAAAAATATTTATGCCGTTCCTAGAAAGAGATAAGAACATGTCCACGACCCGTTACGATCCAGTACACATTAACAACTGATACAAGAAAAAAAAGATTTGCTAATAGCTTGAGGGCATTATTTCTAAAGTGCATTAATGGTTAGCATGGGGTTTGCTATGCATAAGTGCACAGCACAAAAGGTTAGCTTGGGCCTCCATGTAAAACTCCCACGCTAACTGCGCTACACCATGTTCCGACCAAATCCACCCGATCGTGTGATAATCAGTTAGCGGGGGCATGTTTCATGTGCGTAACTCCAACTGTTGCCATAAGTGCAGATGCACTTAAAGCCACAAGGTTGCAACGCACTAACAGCAGGGGGATGGGCACACATGTCCCCTGAGGTTAGCGCAAGTCTCCACGCTAGATTCACGGCCCAATCACCTGCAAATTTAGCACATTTTAGTAAACATGCTCCTTAATGCTGTCAGTGTGACAATAACAGTTCAGCTCTTTCAAGCAAAGGCATGGCAGTGATTCAAAAGAAAAAAAATTCTGTCTTTGTATGTAAGTTTTTTTTTTAACGTGCAGGTGAAGTCACATTTTGTAAGAGGACATCCAAGTACAACCTGATACATCAAAGCCATAATGTCTGTAAAAAAAAAAAAAAGCAGGCACGGGCAAGTTCAGACATGATTCCAAAAATGTCAATGTGGCCGATATGGACGTCTATGGAGACATTTACATAGATATCCCCAGAAGAGCATCTCAGAGGATTGACATCTACTAGCATAATAGTTAATGTAATGGATTGAGCAGGGTTCAAATCCCAGTGTGGGTCTTTGTGATTTTAGGCTAGTCACTTAATTCTACACTCTCTGGAGATTTTAAGGTCAAAACAAGTACTTTCATGATGCCAATTCATGCCTATAGCATGTGCCTGCAGACCTCCCTGTCATTCCTGAATCAAAGGGGGATGTTAAAGTCCATTGCACCTCCCCAGACACACCTCCACCATCCCCCCTTGCCTACTTGGATGTCCCTGCACCTGAGACATCTGTAAATGTCATTTGTGAAATGGCTTCAGAGACATTTCCATGATTTCAATGTCCACGTGCATGCCTTCAGACTTCCTAAATCACACCTAAGCCTTTTAAAATGACCACCTTAGTTTACTATTACACAAAGGGTAAATTCTATAAAAGTCAATAAGGACCTGTCATTTGGTAGGATAGGAAGTGTACCCAAAGATATCCCAGTGATTAACGGCCCGCACTGTCCGTGGGCACATTCTACCAAAGGACTTTGCACTAATTCTCACAGAGAAGGGAAGGGATGGGAAACAAATCTTGATACCAAGCACTAGAAACTGTAGGAGACAGTGCTGGACAGAGGACAGCTGTCAGCTCTAGTAGACAGGGACACATCTGAGATCCAAGCAATGTTGGGCTCTACAACTCATTCACAATGACCACAGCACTACAGGGTGAGCCGGGGAGACAAGTCTATCTATAAACGAGCCATATCAACGGCAGCACCTTCAATCTGGAACTCACTCCCCGATGAACTTCGCTCAACAACGGACATTAAAGACTTTAGGAAGCTGCTCAAGACTACCCTCTTCAGGGAGCACTATGGGGATGTCACCTAAGCAACCCAATGGACAACAACAGAATCAAACCCCCATCCCCCCAACACACACAAATTTGAATGCAAATTTATGTTGTAAATTTATGCTGTACATAGTATTGTATATAGCGCACACTGTAAATAGACCCACAAGAATCAACGACACACCACAACTACACACACGCACCGACCCTTACATGCCCACTCTTAACACATTGTCTGTCAATTGTTTGCTGTGCGGGCCGCCTTGATTGAAGGATAAGGCGGGGTAGAAATCAATTTAAATAAATATCTGCATAGCTGCACCAATCCAAACACCTGATAACTGCTGGAAGCAGACAAATACTGACTTCTCTCAGTGCTGCATTAGTAGATATACTGAGTGATGACATCACTGAAAGTTATTCAAATCTGCCTCCACTTGCTGACATGGAAGCACAACCCGGTCATCTGGTCTGATCTTGCAGGATGATAGATCATGCCTTAACAAGAGTAGTGCATGGTGAGTTACATTCAGATATGGTAGGTACTTGGGCAAGTACACACATACTCTTCCTTTGACATTTGTTCTGGCTACAACGTATCCGCAGACATTTCTATGTGCTTCCCATGCTGGTGCTTTAGTCATTAAAAATAGCATATAGAAATTCAAAAAGCAATCTGTGTGCATTATTTTTCCCCCCTTTCTAAATACGCCAACAGGAATGCCTCCTAATATCTATGTATTGAGGGAGGGCTGTATTGAGGGAGGGCAATTATTAAATTGATTGAGTTGATTAGGATAATCAATGACACGTCAGTCCTTACATGAGAGTTATCGTTCTCTCTTAGGGGTCTTTTACTGAAGGGCGTTAGCAGACAAGACGTGTTCTGGTGTGTGCTGAATGCGTGTTGGGACATGCAATGACAGCTAGTACAGGGCCTTGACAGAGTGGGATGATTCTCGCGCTAACTCAACTTAGATTCGTGAACGGGCGGGATAGGGACGGAGAGTCGGCAAGGTGTGCTCCGTGCAGTTATTACCAGGTTCATTCCATGCGCTAACTGCATTACTGCAGGATCAACCAGCGCCACTTCAATGGGTGGAGTTAAGTGCGGCTGAGCTAATGTGGTTTGCACGAAGGGACAGGGCTCCATGTTAACTGCCGGGGACATGCTTTCCATGCCCTGACAGTTAACGCAGTGGTGTTGCACCTAATGTGTCACTGTTTCAGCGCTTTTGCCGCGTTAGGTGCAACACCTTAGCACCTTTTAGTAAAAGGGTCCCTTAGTATTTGCTCTTAATTAGACAGAGCCCTCACATTTCCATTCACCAGACAGGGGTAATCATAACCATCAAGCAGCATGTTTACCAATGTGTGCTAGCAGGGTTAGCGTGTGGTATCAGTGCAGTGCGAAAAGGTCGTGCAGGCCCTGTGCTAAAATCCCGTACTACCCGGACAGCGTGTGTCTCAGCGGTGACTAGGTGGGACAGGGGCATTCCCAGCACAGCCCGACTGGCACGGGTGTTAGAAACCCTCACTACAAGCATTCGGTACAGAAAACACTCCCTCAATGCATGGCATTAGCTGCTCCCACGGCAGATTTATTGCAGCGACCCATACTAACTGCAAAGGGACAGCTCTTACCCATCCCCATGCAGATGGAAAAAGTCCCAAGCTAGTAACACCACCCAACACACGTTACCAGCGCAGGGATGGTAAACATGCCCCCATATGTAAGCAACTCTTTCCTTTTCAAAAAATACTTTATCAATAATGGACCACCAAAATTTGGAGCACACTTGCTTGGGAGTTTTCCAGCTTACTGCGATATCACTATAATTTTCATTATAGATGTTTCCTTTCACTAAGAGGTCTGTTTACTAAACGGCGCTAGCAGCTTCCATGTGAAATTGGAGCCGCAACCCCACTGAATAAAACAGGGCTGAGGATCCAATTTCGCACGGAAGCTGCTAGTTCCGCTTAGTAAACAGACCCCCAAGTTATATCTACAGTTCATTCCTTTAACAAACCTTATTTTCTGCTAATATAAACATGCCATAAATCCATTTCACTTAAATATCAATGAATCCAACATCCATACTTTATAAATATCTCACTTATCTAAACTTGAAAAGTTCAGGTTATCTATTCCTCCATGCCAATATGAATTCCCGTCGGCCGTATTGGTGCATCAGGAAAAAACACTTTTCATATCTGATTCTATAAATCCAAGCATGCCGTCACTTCTGACCTTCGCATGTAGGGGGGGGGAGGGGCTAATACTAGGTTATTCTCAATTTTTTTCAATAATGGGTGGCAACCAGCAGGATGAACATGTCATTAGGTGACTTTTTAACATTTGCATCATGTTACTGTTGCCTTTTGTGTGATATGTCTTGAGCATTGTTGGATAGAAGCGAGCTATAAAAATATTTACGCAGTAACACTACTACTACTATTTATCATTTGCATAGCGCTACAAGGCGTACGCAACGCTGTACAGAGACATGTAAGAGAAAATCCCTGCTCTAAGAGCTTACAGTCATGGGATAGGAGGCAGTGTACTATTGTGGATCAGGAACTGGTTAAAAGATAGAAAGCAGAGGGTAGGGCTGAATGACCCATTTTCCCAATGGAGAAAGGTGAATAGTGGTGTACCCAGGGATCTGTGCTGGGTCCGCTGCTTTTTAACATATTCGTAAATGACCTGGAAATGGGAACGAGTGAGGTCGTCAAATTTGCAGATGAAACAAAATTATTCAAAGTTGTTAAAACCCAAGAGAATTGTGAAAAATTGCAAGAGGACCTTGATAAATTGGAAGACTGGGCATCAAAATGGCAGATGAAATTTAATGTGGACAAGTGCAAAGTTATGCACCTAGGAAAGAACAACCCAAACTATGGCTACACAGTGCGAGGTTCCACATTAGGAACCACCACCCAGGAAAAAGATTTAGGCGTCATCGTGGATAACACGTTAAAACCCTCTGCTCAGTGTGCAGAGGTGGCCAAGAAGGCAAATAAAATGCTAGGAATCATAAGGAAAGGAATGGAGAATAAAACAAAGGATATTATAATGCCTCTGTATCGTTCCATGGTGTGACTGCACCTTGAATATTGTGTGCAATTTTGGTCGCCATCTCTTAAAAAGGATATAGCAGAATTAGAAAAGTTACAGAGAAGAGCCACCAAAATGGTAAAGGGGATGGAAGGATACTCCTATGAGGAGAGGCTTAAAAGGTTAGGGCTTTTCAACCTGGAAAAGAGACAGCTGAGGGGAGATATGATAGAGGTTATAAATTAATGAATGGAGTGGAATAGGTAAATGAAGATCAATTCTTTATGGCATCAAAAAGTAGAAAGACTAGGGGATATGCAATGAAGTTACAGTGTAACCCATTTAAGCCTAATAAGAGAAAATATTTTTTCACTCAACGCATAATGAAACTCTGCAATTTGTTACCAGAGGATGTAGTAAAAGCTGTTAGTGTAGCTGCATTTAAAAGAATTTTGGACAAGTTCCTGGAGGAAAGGTCCATAAACCATTATTAAAGAGGACCCAGGGAAATCCACTGCTTGCCCCAGTACAAGCATTATGGAACCTGTGTGTCATTTTGGGAAACTGCTAGGTACTGGATAGGCCACTGTTGGAACAGGATACTGGGCTTGATGGACCTTGGTCTGACCCAGTATGGCATTTCTTATGTTCAAAACAGACTACACTACAGTCAAGATAGACAACACAACAACTTGGGACAGTTTAATCCAAGATTGCACAAATGTCACAGGGATCTCTCCCCTATTGCAGGTAAAAGTATGCATGTAGTGGACTTACAGATGGCATATGCAGTTTCTTAAAACCCTCTTCTGTAGGTAAAACACTGTTTTGCCAACGAAAATGACTCAAAATCACCTTCTGGAAGGTGAATTTTGATGTAAATTCTGCTAGTGCTCTTCCCAGCAGATTTTGCTCCAGTTCTCAAACGTTAATTCTCTACATATTTTCCCTTTTAAAAATGGCCCAGGAAAAAAAGTCATCCACAGATAACTGGGCCTCCTCTATCCATGGATACTTCACAGCAGCAAACGCCTCCCCTGGCTTAACCCCACCCTAGCAATGACTCTGAAAATGTGCCCAAAGGATCTGCACTGTTGCACATTTCTACTTTCATCCACACACAGACACAAGGTGGGAATTTTCATGTAAGTACTCATTTGTACTGGTAAATGCTTTGGAAATTGCTCTCTACTACTTTGGGTATTTTTTCCCTGTGAAAACCTTCATGGAATTTTAACTGAACATAAAAGATGTCACATTAAAGCCCATGACTGAAGATTTTCCAGAAAGGTGAATAATAGCTTCATGTAACATTCAGCAAGAAATAAACATACTTTTTATAAAGCCTTGAACACAATAACTACTTCTCACCCTGCTATTTGACAGCCATAAAAGCTTTGGGTGGCGGAGGCAAATATACCCCCGGTTTTAGAAACTCTGCTACCGCTCGCTTTTGGAAGTTTACATGCCACGACCAAATCGCATCATATTTAATGAGTCACTTATGGACCGTAACACCACATCAGCTTGGAATACTCTTTTCTGCAACCATAATGACACAGCCCAAAAAAGAAACTCTCCCTGCCTTCTTTTCTTTGAAAGCATGCTTTTTACTCTTATTAGAACTACACAGAAGCCAAAATTGAAAACAGGCACAGCGTATTTTATATGGAGGAGATATCTTAGAAAAAAAATCAACCTTATGCCTAAACTGCAGCCAAAAGGCTAGACTGCACAAAGCAGCATGCCAAACCTCTTGCTGTTCAAAGTTTCAGTCCCATATAGATTGAAAACAGCTACACAACCTGAATCTGGCAGCAAGTGTCCAAAGGTGTATTCCAACTAGGATCCTTCCTGTGTCCCAAAATGTTCATTACAAATTCCTTCAGGCGTGAAGTTAAGTGGTACCAAGAAGCGCTCTCTTTCATGTGTGGTTCGGGCAGGCTGGATGGTACCCTTAGAGGAGCTGAAATCAATAGGGCTGTGTAAGTCAACACTTTCTGTTTTGTTTAGTTTCTAATTTTGTTTATGGGATTTTTCATTTTATTAAGGGTTTTACATTTTTTTTTTTGTTGCAAGGCCGATGTCATCAATAGTGCCCTCTACTACTCAAAAAGTGCACCCTATTGATAAACAGTGTGTATTATGACATAACAGTGTGCACTACGGATGACATAAGAAAACCCCTGAAATTTCAGGTTTTTAGTTAAAAAAGGGCATGAAAAGATATTGGAAATGTCACTGGCATTTCCCATGTCATTTCAAACAAAGACACATCCTTAGAAGTCAACTGATGTTGTTTTACATTTCCATAACAAATATAAAGCATGGCTATTTGGGCTAACTTATGGATCATGAAAGGAATTATAGTATCGCTTTGATCGCTATATTTTTATCTGTATATTTTGATTTTTGTAAAGCTATTCGTAGCCTCTTTGGGAGAAATGGAATAGAAAATTTTAAAACAAATATATTACTGAAAAAAATAAAACAGCTACCTTACAGAAACAAAGTGCCAACTATGGTCCCCTTTTACTAAACTCCACTAAGGATTTGCCATTAATGTGACGATCACAGGGACATTAACTGCAAGCCCTCCACATTAGCGGTCGGTGGTATGTCTATGTCTCCGGCAGCTAACGGTCCACTGGGGCAGGTTCACTCAGTGGCTCGTAAAAAGAAGTCGTTGGGTGCATCCACATAAGGCGACACACCGCTGTCAAGTATGAAGCAATACCCCAGGCTCTCATGCTAAAACACTTTCCACGCCTGCACTCCATCCATTCCCCTCCCCATCCTGTGTCAGCCGATTAACGAGTGCATTAGCGCACAGTTGTGGACCAGATCACGCATTAGTGTCGTGGATGCCCTGCTGCCATGCTTTAAAATGCCCAACAACCAACTAATGGGCTTTTGTAAAAGGGGGCCTAAGTTTTTAAGAAAGAGTGTCAAGGTCAAACTGTTTACCCAGGCTTTGTGCACCGAAAGATTATTACAGATTCTTCACTCCGCTTGGATCTCTTGGGCAAATTGGCTTTTATTATTCGGGGTGCTTTTAACAGCGGCATGTGTGAAGGCATAGTTTAGATAGCCTGTGGAGATTAGAACCAAGATGTCCAGGCTGGGATGTACACAGTTTTGTAGTATTTACTAAAAGGCTCTGCCAAATATGGAGCCTTTTCTAAAACAATACAGGAGTGCACATGTATTTATGTATTTACCAATACATAGAGCCAGAGGAGCTATTTCAGAGATCTACATGAGGGAAAATCAAAGAACACAGCAACGTGCACATGTATGCTGGCCATTCTGCAAATCCACATGCGGAAAAGATCCCTCCTGTCTGTCCGTGGGAGACGGGATCCCCGCAGGCAGACAGTCTGCATCTGGGCTGCAATCACGGCTTCCCCTTCTGCCCATGGGAGAGACAGATCCCTGTACGCAGAACAGGAGGGAAGCTTGCAGGCTGCCTGCAGGGATCCCATCTCCTGCAGGCTGAAGAGGAAAGCCGGCCGGTTGGGGGCCTGCAATAAAACAAAAGTTAGAGGAAAGGGTGGGGAGAAGTAAATTACTAAATCTTAAAGGACCAGTAACAAAACAAAAAAAAGGAAAGAGGTGGGGGGAATCAAGGGCAAGGAGGTGGGAGTGTTGGGGAAGGAGAAAGGGGAGGGAGTCTGGAAGGGGAAGAGAGTGGGGAGGGGTTGGAGGGGGGAAGGAAGAGTGCAAGATTAAAATGGATGAATGCACGGGCATAAAAGGGCACAATGCCTCCCCCAGAACACACATACACAAGCACCCCATACTGTACCACACACACACACATATACATACAGGCACCCCACCTCCATACCCCAGCTCCATACACGTACACACACACACACACACAGAGGAACCTCACGTCAGCAACACACACACAGAAGCTCTCCAGCTCTGCAGCACACACACATGCACTGAAGTCCTGCACCCCACCCACACCCCACCCACCATCACCACATCCCACGTACAGACTGAAATACTACCACTGCACCACACCCCCACCCAGACACTTGCTATCTAAAGCTATAGCTGTTATCTAGAATGATGCACGGTATTGGAACTCTAGTGCTGATCTCATGACATTGGATTGGAGAATATACAACTAGCACCAGAAAACTGGGAGGGGGGGGGATGAGGAGATCACAAGCAATGAATCCTAAGATTTTGGCCTGGCTCCTAAATCTGCAAAATTTGTCAAGGTCTGCCTTAATTGCTATCCATTACGGGGGTCAATCTGTACAGCGAAAAGCAGGGATAGACATCCTGTTTGGACATCCATCCCCGCTATTGGCTCCCCTGCCGGGCACCGGCTAATGTCTCCCCGTATGAATAGTGCATTTGTACAGGGAGGCCTAGATGGTGGCAGGAGGGGGTGTTTCTGAGACGGAGCAAGGGTGGAGCATGGGTGGGCCGTGACCCCAGACTTACAGGGCCGATTCTGAGGTCGGCCCTGTATGTACGGGGCCGTGAACATAGACAGGGGACTTATTCCATTGCAGAGGTAGAATAAGTCCCTCTGGATGTTGGGGAATTATGCTGCTGGGCCCAATCAAAAAGGTAGTGGGGTGAAGTAAGTTCCCTGCAAAGGAAATTGGTGGAGGCCGTGGCACCACAAATCTATTCAGGAGCCTGACTGAGGTAGTCAGGCATGTGGCTAGGCATGCAGGCCAATCAGAATTGGGGCTGGCCTGCACGTTCAGGCCGTAGACCCGATTCTGATCCCATGGGCATGTCTAGCCCCTGCGGGATCAGAATCGGGTCTACCTCTGGGCGTCCCAATTCTATCGGCCACATAGGGGGCTGGACGGGGAGATAAGAATGTGCCTTCACATAGATAGTGACCAGTACTCACCACGTTACCTGGACTTTCAGTGCTGGCCACTATCAAGATAAAATAAGCATGACTGACATGCACTGACATGCATTAAATCACGTGCTAACGAGGCACAACTTTATAAAATTACTCTCAATAAGTGCACTTTTAGCTAAACTGAGGAGGCATTCCTAGAGGCGTGTCCAGATTGGGGGAGAAATATACTGTGCATAGACTGGATTTTCCAATTTGCACAAACTACTTACCAATGAAATTTCACCCGTACATATATCTATGGGCCCTCAGCATCTTTTTGACAACTTTCACATGGAAAGTATATGCAGTATTTCCCTTCGAAAACTGGGTATGAGATCTGCGCCTGGGTGGGGAGGTTGAAACTTGCCACCAAAACGACAGCTTTTAAATATATTGAATGGGTTGTCTCAGGAGCAGGAATTAATTTGGATTGTAGATCTTACAGTTCTGTGATAATGGTATTAGACATGGGCTCTTCATAAATGTGCTCTATCGACAAAATTATTTATTATAAGAAAACTCCAGTCTAATGAGGTGCTAAACTTTCTCTCTCAATCAGTCAATGGAGTGCAAAAGGACCCAAGTAAGTAAAACTAGAACAAAATAAGTCTCACAGATAAGGCTAAAAGACTGCAGTTTTGCATATTGTAACTCAGAAAATGACAGCAGATAAACAACAAAATGGTAATTCCGTTTGCCCAGTTACAAATTGTTCGATTTGGGTAGAATTCAGTACAAATGTACATGAGAGTCAGGATGTACATGCAGAGAGAGCTACCCACTCTGCTGTTCCCATGGCCCCTGCCCAACATCTCAAAATTGTATCACTGCCTTCTTGGATTATAATGGACGCTCCATTCAGATTATCTGCCCCCTCCCCAAAGCTTTTCTCACAGACCCTAGAACCTTACTACTAAAACTAAGTGGGTAGCAGAGAGCTTACTAAAGGCTGAACACATGATTCAGCAAACAAGCTAAAAATACCTAAACCCTAGAAGCGAAACTGTATATTACCAAACAACCATCATGGCCAGTGGGAAATCAGGCAAGAGAAGCAGTTCACAAAATCAGAGGAAGTCAAAAGGTCTGACCAGGCCAATCCATCACTGCAAAAGTCACTGCCGGCAAGGAAACTGATGCCTCCCTCACCGGGATTATGAAGGAGCTGCAGTCCCTAAAGGTACCAATGAAAGCTAATCGTGGTGCAATTAAAGAAATTAAAAGCGAAGAGGCTTCTCTTTGTATCCAAAGAGTGGCTGAAATAGAAGAAAGGATTTGCTGGCTGAAAAATATGATGTTACACTCTAAAGAATTCAGTCATCACTACATTGCCAAAAAGGGACCAAAAGGTACACATAACAGGTGTCAGAGAAGCAATTAAAACACTTTTTTTCTGTGCTTCTTCTACACTGATGATCTCTGTCACGCAGGTTGATCACATGAAATCGAAACGCATCCTTAGCAACAAGAAGAAAAGTTCCTAGTATTTCTGACATGTGTCCATGGGGCTGCTGCAGTTGTAATACCATTGTGAAAGACAGTATAATAAATGAATAATCCGAATCAAAACAAAAGTATAATTAGAAACTACCAGCCATCCAGAAAATCTGAAGACCACATATTTCATGCTGCAAGCTATTACCTTTTTTGGATAATTAGATAACGTATGTTGTACAAAATGCTAGCATTATCCTCCCAGATGAATTCATGTTTTCCTCACTAAAGGAGATACCCGTATAACCCAGCTGCTGTTTTACCTCTGCTGATCTTTCCTGACCTGAAGCAGGGTTTTTCGGAACTACAAGAGTAAAACCCGAAACGTGCGCCCGTCGTGCAGTGGAAGTTTTGGCGCTTGGTGGCATACAGCTAAGTTTTGGGCTACGGTCCATTTTAACAGTTCTAATTAATAAAAGGGAGTAGTCACGGTGGTATCTCTTAATACATATTTGTGATACTGGGATGACGATACTCCGCCAAAAAAATTAGGCATAAGAAAAGGGGGATTTTTTGATTTAATTGGACCTTTCTTTGAGGAGCACTTGATAAGCAGACAAGCAGGCAGTGGGTAGCAGTTCAATGCAATCAATGGGTAGTAAGCAGAGGATAAGCAGTGAATAACAGTTCAGGACAACAATGGGTGATGATACTATGCAACAATGTGTGCAATCAATGGGTAGCAGTACTATGCAACAATGGATAAGCAATGGATAACAGTTCAGTACAACAGTGGGTAGCAATACTATGCTATACCTCTCTATTTATGAAGTTATTTATGTTTGCTTCGATTCCATCCTCTTGCCATGAATTAATTCTCTGTGTCCGTCCCATGCCTTTTTGAATTCTGCCATTATATTTGAGCTCGCTATCTCCTTTGGGAGAGTATTCCAGGCAAACATCACCCTCCCAATGAAAAAGTATTTCTTGTATTTACAGTGCAACTCCTTATGGTCACAGTGAAAAGTAATTTCACTGTTTTCCATGGCGATGAGGATTTGGCAAGCATTTGCAGCAAAAAAGTTGTGTTTAATTAGAGTTGGGATTGGAAAGCAGTAATTAGTCTAGTGCAGCATCATGAAGGCAGCATGGTGTAATTTTGTTCCAAGGCTAGTACCATCGGGGTGGGTTTCCTCCCCTCGGCCTCCTTTGCCTTTGTGTAACAATCTGTGAATTTCTGGAAGCAGTTTTAAGAGAAAAATTGAGCATCTTAAGTTCTGGTTTTAAAATACCGCAATTTGGCAGCATGAAAGGAGAGTTCCTGGAGAGCACAGGTCAGGGGTCAGCCCTCATGGTGTTTCAAAGAGCTTGGGATACCCTGCCACTATACAACTGCAGCAGGAAACCAACATTGCAAGCGCTTTTAATTCAAGCCATAGGCTGATTGAAATTTACAGCTTCCAAGCCATCTGTTTCTTATGAAAGCCTAATTTTGCACCAGCAGGTTTTTCCTGGCCTTTGGGCTTCCATTTCAAATTGGAACAAACCTCCATAATGCTATTGTACCATAAGTTTTCATTCATAACTACCAGGGGGAGAAGGGGTCCTGTTTTTAATCTCCTTACTCAGAGATTACCAACTTTTTGGTTGTGAAAACCCCTTCTTAAACTCCAAAATGTTCAGGTACCCCAAGCTCATCCCCATCACTCTTCCATGACCCGCCTTCCCTGAGCACCAAGCCTGTCCCCGCTAGCCCTCTTTATGGCCAAACAGGTAGAAAAGGTGATGGCAAAAGCCAGAAGGATGCTTGGATGCAGCAGGATGGGAGCAGGAAAAAGAAGGTGATGGTGACTTTATACAAGTCTTGCATGAGATCTCATTTGGAGTATTGTATACAATTCTGGAGAGCACACCTTCAAAAGGATATACACAGAATGGAGTCGGTCCAGGCGGTCGCTGCTAAACTTGTCAGAGGTCTTTGTCATAAGGCATAAGGGGATGGGCTCAATATATATACTTTGGAGGAAAAGGAGGAAAGTGTGGTGATATGATGCAAACATTTAAATACCTCAATGGAATAAATGCACAGGAGGTGGCCCTCTTCAAGTTGAAAGGAAGCTCTGGAATGAGGGGTCATAAGATGAAGGTGAAAGGGGATAGACTCAGGAGTAACTTAGGAAATACTTCTTTATTATACGATTGTGGATGCATGGAACTGCCTCCTAGTGGAGATGAGAAGTGTATCTGAATTCAAAAAACATGGGACAAATACAGAGGATCTCTGAGGTAGAGGAAGGGTTGTAGGACTTAATAGTTCTTATGGACAGATAGACTGGATAGTCTGTAGGGTCTTTATCTGCCATTGTTTTCTATGTTTCTGTGTTTCTATATGTTTCTTTAAGAAGAAACAGTGTAAATTTAAAATTACACTGGCATGTGATCCACATTTGATACTTACTGTACATTGCTGTAGTAGGTCAGTGACTCTCAGCATCTAAAAAACATTTGGCTGAATCAAGGAGACGGGAAAATTGGGGAAAGAGAGGCCATTACTCTACTGGAAGGATTCAAGACAACCTTCCAACAGGACACCAGCCTCATGTGGTTAAAAAAATGGGCAAGTTTGGCAGAGTTCTGCCAATAGCAACTTGGCAAAATGTCACTATTACTGAAACCAGCAGATTATTGGCTAAATGGAGATCACTTCAGATATACAGAAAAAATGACCTGGAAAAAGTATATATAGCTGTGAACTAAGAAAGCAAAGCAGGTTTGACCTCTACCAGAAGACCAACTGCTGAAGATATTTGGAGCAACGACTGAAATATTCAGCCACTGCTAAGATACATGTCACCAAAGAGGGATATACACTTTCTCAGCTTTCAGAGGAAATCTTCAAGGCCAGTTTGGCTTTTTCATATCCCCCTTTCTTTAGAATTTTAGCACCATAGTGTTGACTTCAAATAGAAGAAACAGAAGAACAAATACCACATTGCAATGGGATGCAAGTTCCAAAGATGACACTAGCCAGTGGTCACCTTGCAGAACCCAGGTCACTTAGGAACTCTGCATGGTCCAGTCACATGCACCACACAGGGCTAGGTGCTACCATTTTAGGTGCTGCCATTTTTTAAGATGGTGGTGCAGGAGCAGGAGCATGTGGGCAACATTCCTGCTCCAGATTAAAGGTATCGGGATGTGGGTGGGGGACTTGGGGCCAGCAGGGAGGTTTGTTATTGGGTGAGTGGGTGGGGAATTGGAGCCACCAGGGATTTTTTTTATTGGGTGGGTAGGAGAATCGGGGTCATTGGCCACCTGGGAATTTTTTATCAGGCAGGTGGGGGATTGGGGCCGCTGGGCCCCCATGGATTTTGTTTCTTCGGAGGGTTGGTGTCCAGGGGGAGCATTAGCATCCTGACAGTACTTTCCCCAATGCTTAAGTCATCTGAGGTGAAGTGTGAAATTTCAACTCAGATGACCCTTTTTCTCCAGGACAGCGTGCCAAACTTGTGCCAACTTCTGTGCACATATGTTTGGCTTGCTCTCCCAGTTTAAAGCTGACTTTTTGCGCACTGTGTAATTTGAACATTGCATTCCAGCGCAAAGAGTCAGCATTCAAGTTATTCTGTGAAACCCTGCACTAGAGCTTTAAGTACTGGGCTCTAGCAGAGGGTTTCTGCATCGGCCTGTTACTTTGTATTATTATTATTGCCCTGGCCTCAAAACTCATTATCCAGAGTCAAATTCTAGCATAAGGTAAAAATGATAATATAAAAAAAGTGAGGTAGCAAGGGAATTATAAGTTAGGATAAAGGTCACAAAATTCAGTTTGTTACAACAAAAAAAAATCTATCATCTCCTTTTAAGAAAAATAAAGATGAATATTTTGTCCTATTTCCCAATGGTGTCTCTCTCTCTTTCTTACATAACCCTTCCTTGGGCTCCTATGTACTAAAATTACCTCATACCAGCCTAATGTTTAGTACAATCTTCCAAAAGCCTGCCTTCATCCTCTTCCCCTAAAGCGAATTATAGTATATTACTGGGGCCAAAATAATAATGCACGTGTCAATATTCATTTCCCTAATAGATCACTTTAGTAGAAGCTGGAGTTTCCAAATTTCTTGAGAGCATTTCTCACTGTGGCCTTTCCCCTTCCTGTGCCCTCAAGTCAGTCAATAAGGTTTCCAATATCATTTCTCAGCCAGTAACTGACCAGTCAATAAGCATCAATAGTGCAAAAATGCAATTTAAATTTAGCTGGTCTGGAGAAAGCTACTTGATAGAATAGCAATGTTCTGAATGTTATGTGTCTTAGACCAGATGTACAAAACATTTCTCCCAGGACCAAAGGTAGATAATGAGTTTTTCACTCTGGATTAGCTAGGGAGGAGGAGGAGGGAGGCTGAAAGTCCTGAACAGGGTGGGGGGGGAGGGGGAGTAGCTGAATGGCTGGATGGTAAACTTACTGGGGCTAGGGGGAGGGGAGCAGCTCATTGGCTTGTTTACAGGGAATGGTGGAAGTGACAGAAGCCGGGGTATGGGCCGGTTGCTGGGGGACTGCAGACTGGTTTACAGGGGTATAGGCTGGGGAGTGGCAGCAGACTGGCAAGGGCTAACTGGGCTGGGGAGGCTGACTGCTTTCCTGGGTGGTGTCATGGGGTAGATCAGAGTATACCTATGGAAATAGGAAACACAGAGCTGAGCAGGTCTAATAGTGACAGCTCAGAGCACATGGATCAGGGTTGCTGAGCAACCATCACAAACAAAAGCACCAGGTGTAGGAGCACGCCTTAGTAGGAGATTACCTCATAGCCTATTAGGTAATGAGGGACAGCTGAGGGCAGGACCGGGCTCACTGGAACACTAAGAGTGACGCAGTTAAAAATCACTCAGAGTTGGTCAGAGGCAGAGCTAACCAGGAAGCTGACAGAAACAGCAGAGCTAACCAGTGGAGTGGAGGAGTAGGAGTGGAGTGGAGTGGAGGAGGAGTAGCCTAGTGGTTGGGGCAAGGTACTTCAGGCCGGAAGGTCGGGGGTTCAAATCCCACTAGAGGACAGCAACCTTGGGCCGGAAGGACCAGGGTTTCTAGTCCCACAGGTGCTCCTTGTGGTCTTGGGCAAGCCACTTAACCCTCCATAGCCCATGTTCCCTGTAAAATAGTTATCTCCAAGTTATAATGCCCTGTTCAATGTAATTTCAGTTTGTTCAATGTAAACCGCACTGATGCAGAATAGTGCGGTATATAAGAGAATGTAAATAAAATAAATAAACCAGGGAGCTAACAGCAGAGCTAACCAGAGAGCTGACCAGGAAGCTAAGAGAAACAGCAGAGCTAACGGCAGAGCTGTTTGGAAAACTAACCGGAGAACTTCACACGGAGATTCAAACAGTATTCCACAGGAAATAGCCAAGGAAAGAATACCAGAGTCTGGTTACAGGGAGCTGAGCAGCACTGAACAAGAGCCAGGTGGTTGGAGCCACGGAGGTATTCAAGCAGGCAGATGGAAGGAATCTGTGAGAGAAAATCTCCCTGAGAACAGGTACCGGGAGGGCAATAGCTGTTATCAGAGGGATACTTGCATGCCCAAAGAGAAGCGTCCAGTAAAAGGGAGTGGAAGGCTTTCATGGGAGAAAAGCCACGTTAAGTTTCCTAGCTCAAAAAGCTCCGGGGGAACCAAGCCAGAAGGTAGGCTGATTCCTTATAATAAAAGGGACCTTGAAAAGCAGAGTTTCACATACACTCACCCAGGAGTGTGTGGCCCTCTGGAGGGAAACTCTACACTATATGGTAACCTCCCAATTCACCCTGATAGAGAGGAGGAGAGGAGCCCTTGTAACGGAGAAGAGGGTTTATTTAGAAATGGTATGAGTTACAGTCCTACCGAAGATAACTACGGGGAAAGGTATGAGGACATGGAATATGACTTCTGTGTTGAAAGTCCCGATGATTTCCAGATGGATTGTACATTAGTATTCTCCGATAACATTTCTTCATTGTGCTGAACTGTTTAAAGACAGAAATCTGTTTAGAGAAACAGATTTGAACAAGCCTGCTTGTGTAAAGTACAAGGACTGTTTTCACCTTTTTGTTTGTTTGGCGGAAGATAAGCATCCATTTATGTTAATAGTAGTTCATCTTCATTTTTGCCAGAAAGTATGGTTTATTTCCTTTTGATTCCTATGTGCTGAAATTCACCCGGAAGGGAAAATAAAATACCTCTTTTTAAAGCCTGGCTACTCATCTACAACTACCTTTTTGATTAGCTGGTGGGACTACGAATCCCAGGGAGCATTGTAACGTCCCGGCTATATTGAGAAGAGGCCCCACTGAAGCTCCCTAGGCTTCTGCCTATAGGAGTACGTAGGTGGGTGACAGTGGTAAAGGCTGACTGGCTTGCTGGGGTGGAGTTTTGTGGCTGCAGTGACAGATTTTAAGGAAGAAGGGAGGCTGGTGAGAGGAAAGGGATAAAAGAGACTGGGTGACAACACGGTTAAGTGGGGAGAAAGAGGGTGGGTAAGGGGGCCTGCTGGCTGTGTATTTCTGCCAGTGGCTTGTAGGGGTGCATTGAAGGTCTGATTTACTAAGCTTTCTTTTCTTTTACACACAGAATGGAGAAAAAAGCCACGGAGGCGCATTCCGAATGGGACGTTCAAGTACAATCTGGGACATCAAAGCCAGACTTCTGAAAGGAAAGGCAAGCACATGCCAGAAACGTGGACATGCCCGATATGTACGTGTATCAAATGTCTATATAGACACCCCCAGGAGAGCATTTCAGAACAAAGAACTCAAACCTCTGCTCAACCCCCACGACTTCTGCTCAGTGCTTCAAGCCATCATCTTCCGCCACCTGAACTACCTTGACCTCATCTTCCAAGGACTGCCTAAATGCACAGCCTAGCGGATACAACTAGCCGAAAACACCGCCGCAAGAATCCTGTGCAATGACCCCAGAGCTGAACACATCACCCTGATACTTAAATGCCTGCACTGGCTACCCATAGAACAGCGTGTAAAATACAAAGTCATACTCACAATCTTTAAGATCAACCACAAATTGTCATCAAGCTACCTACAATCCCTCATTGAGAAAACGCCAAATAACAGATCCAGGAGAACACGCACCCTAAATACTCTATACACCCCAGCTATAATTAGTAAGACTAACCACACAACATCCAAGAGAGCCTTCTCCATGTTCACACCGACACTCTGGGATGCTCTGCCAGATGATCTTTGCACCATGAACGATCTGACAGAATTCAGAAGAAAACTTAAAACCCATCTCTTCCTTGGGCACTTGACTGACCCAACTTAACCGACTGGACTTAACGGACCCTCCCCCCCCCCACCTCCCCTCATCCAATTCACCTACTCATGTAGCCATAGGAATGTATTATAGTTATATGTTACAATGTTATTTAATGTTTTAAGGTTATAAATATTCTTTACTGTTGCAATTACTTGAAGGTTCCATGTAAAGACCAGTTGGCCAATTCTCTTATTATGTGAACCACTTAGACTTGCAGATACAGCGGTATAGAAAACTGATAAAGAAAGAAACAAAATAAATAAATAAATAAAAGCCTAATGGTTAGAGTACTGGCTTAAGAGCTGGATGACCAGGGTTCAAATCCCAGTGTGGGACTTTATAATCTAAAACTAGTCACTTAATTCTCCATCTTTTTCTGGATGTTTTAAGTTGAAAACAAACAATTTCCTGATGTCTATTTGTGCCTGGAGCAGGAATAAACATGCACATTCCTGCAGACGGCTCCACTGCTTCTGGTATCGAACGGAGACTTGTAAGTCCACTGCCCCTTTGCCACACCTCAATGCCTCAAAGACCCTGTACTAGAAACGTCTACGAACGGCATTTAAAGAATGACTGTGGAGAAGTGTCTGTGATTTTGACATCCATGTGCATGTCTGCAGACGTCCAAACTACGACTTAACCTTTTAGAATGACCCTCTTAGTAAATAAGATCCTAAAGGAACTGCAGTAGATCTCAGAAGCAATCTCCTCTCTCCCTCCCTCCCCCAGCTCCTCAGTTTCAGTTGGGACAAGGGGCGAAGAGAGGGGGTTATTCAGCTACTGGTTCCTAAGTGTTTAGGCTGACTTCGAAATCCATTGCAGGCCCTAAATACATAACATGTGTCAGTAGAGAAGCTTGTCCTATTCTTCACTTTACTCATAATTTCTTCTGTGAACTATAAATATACCATAAACATCCACTACGAGGTTAAAATAAGCTTTATACTGAAATGAGACATCACTTATCAGAAACACCACCACCACTAATGAAACAGAATGCCACTTCTAAATCAGTTATTTATTTATTTTATTTATTTATTTAAGGGGTATTTTTATCCCGCCTTATCCTTCAATCAAGGAATTTGTTTGTATTTTCCTATTTGTATTTGGAAAACACAAACAAATGTAACAGCAAATAATATGGCTAATTTACATTTAATTACAACCTACATCTACACACCCCCTCCCCGCCACCAAAGTGGTCTTACATTTGGAGAAACTATAGGGGTCTTTTACTAAAGGGCGCTATGCTCATGTGCCCATACTGCTCAAAAACACAGCACCGTGTTAACGGGGATCTCATGTTCCCTAGCAGAATACGGTGCCCCCTGCCCTAATGTGGTCTAAAATGAGCACGCGTGCACCGACCTCCACCTACTGAGGCATCAATAAGTGTACCAATGCTAATCGCATGTCTTACAGATAGCGCAGGACATGATGACGGCACAGCACTCACCCCGCCTACTCTTCACCCATAAGTCCCCCACTTACCACCTCAACATGCAGCACAGTTAGTGTGGAAATCAAGCCACTAACAGTGTTGGCCCCGCGCTAACGGTTACCGCAGGTCACGGTGTGAAATTAACACAGAACCTGCACTAACCTTTGAAAGAAAACAGGGTCAAGAAAAAAAGCCTCACAGAAAATCAGTCAGAATACCAGAAATCATTGCTTTAGGTAAACATGAAAGAATGTTACATAAAAAAACACACATAAGTAAGAGCCTCTTACATTCATGAGAGTCTTGGTAATGCCACGGTTGATAGATTTACAAGGAGATAATATTTTGTCTCTGGCTGGTACAGACTAATAACTAATGTATCATCTTGACCACTCTCATGTAGATTTTTGTAAAATTACAATAAAGAATACTCGTAGGCTGCACTCTGCACTAAGATGTGCTTGACCAAAAAAAAAAAAAGGTTTGTTTGCAGCTTTTCTGAATGAGTTTCCCAATTTTTGTGGGTTTTTTCCCAGATTTCTTCCACACATTCACTTTAAATATACACCCTGTCTATGGGCTAAGACTTTTTTGCACCTGCAAATCAATTGTACGTGCATTAATTCATAGGTATGCGCATGTACAATTGATTTAAGCACACAAAGTTTTTAGGTGCTCAACAAACTGAATGTGTGCTAGTGAATGCACCATGAGATGAAACAATCCCATAACATACTCATAACACGTGTAAAAAGCGTTGACATGTTAGTATAACTGCTTCTCTTCTCTGCAATGCAAAAGAACTTGTGGAGGGTAATTTTATAGCAGGTCACCTAGATAGGGTGGACAAGTAGGTGTATGTTTGAGGCTCTATTATAAAGACTCATACATGCATGTTTACTAAAGCAGTTAGCATGGGCATCTTTGGCATGCACTAACCGCTAATTTTACAGTTACCATGGGGGCACTATTGCCAACTCAGTAGGTGGTGGTAAGTGTGCCTGGGTTAATCACAGCAAACAGCTTAGCATATGGGCAAAACCAAACCTGAACTAACTTCATGCGGAGGTGCCAGATCAGCTAGCAAGAGTCCAGCACTATCCCATGCTAAAAAAAATGGTCCTCGGTGTGCTAACTTTGCACATTTTAGTAAAGAGGCCCATGGATGATGTGTCTATCAACAGACTCTCAAAACCTGCCAGACTTGCGGCTTGGGAGCAGGTATGAATGTAGGAAATACACACGTAGTTGCATATTTCATAAACCACACATGTACTTTGTGACTTCACCCTCGCTCTTCCCAATCTACACCCGAAACACACCTACATGCAGGAAGTATGTGTCTTCTTCTCGCTGGGCATACTGTAATTCACATAACCATTGCGGTAGTTTATGAGATTTTTCATACATGTAAAACAGGGGTTACTCGTGAAAAATCGTTTATTAAATTACCCCGTTTAGGGATGAATTTTTATTATGACGACATGATAGATTCTACCACGAGTGTTTCATCATTTGGAAGGAGGGAGTTCATGAATAGATTTTAGGTATTTATCTATACAGCCCTGAAAAGCAAATATTGCTTAGTGGGGCATAAACAGAACACTCTTTTTTGGAGGGTTCAGGGTTACTATGAGGGGGCAATAAACGTACACCCCACCTTACCAGCACGGCACTCATTCAGCAGTGGGAGCCTGCACATAACCTTCACCGTTCCGCCTTTCTTCTTTCACCAGTTTGCAGCTGCACGTTCCACAAGATCATGAATGGGGCGTGCCACCTCCAAGGTGGGCACTGTGCCAGCTGCAAATGGGGAAAGTCAAGGGAAATGGAGGGGCTTCAGGTAAAAATGGAGGGGCCTGGGCTCCTTCAGGCTCATTGCCCCCGACTGGTAGAAAGAGGCCGGTTTAATTTGGAGATACAAACACTATTGTCTGATAGCGATATCAATCAAGACAGCACAACCTTAGAACAATGAAAGCAGCTCAGTCTTATTTCTAAAAGACTAAGAGGTATGTTTACTAAAGTGTGCTTGGGTTTTCCAAGTATCGTGCATTTAGGGTAGATATCAACAGGGTACGTGCTAAAGTCGAGTGCTGCCTTTGGGGCATGTACACCATGGCCACAGGCACCACAATTAATCAGACCCTAAGACATGCCAGCGGCAAAGCAGATGCACTTAACGTCACCCACAGAGGTGGTGTTAAGTGCACATGCGCCAACTGCAACACTGAAAGCAAGCACCGCCCCTTCCCCAACCACTTCCCTTCCTGTCACACGATAAGCTGATAGCGCAGGGTTAATTCCATGCTATCAGTTTAGCACGCGCTCTAACTTTTATCACAGCTCATAAGCATACACTCAAACCCGTCTTAACAGCTAGCGCAGCTTAGTAACTATGTCCCTAAGATTAAATCCCTGTCTTAACTATAAATGAGTCATTTTCTGGAGCCTCGGGAGAGCTAAGGGAATTGGTGGACGATTAAAAGCTTTCAGCTCAAAGTCAATGGTTGACTTCTGTTTCAGTTTAAACACTACCACTGGGTGGATATGAAACAAATACACCATCTAAGCCCAGGTTCAAGTAGAAAGCCTTCTACAATGGGACAACTACTAACATCGGGCACAAAGTGGCTCTACCACTGGCACAATCAGCACAGAGGTCAGAGAAGCAACACCAATTGGTCCACACAGCCTTACAAGGTGATCCTTACAGAGTGAGGCTACAGCACTTTGCTAGAACACTAGGGTGAAGCTCCCATTACAACTACCTGCTTCGTAGGTAAATGGAAGAGGAGTTTCTAACACTCTCAGTCTGGCACCCTTCATGAGCGAAAAATCCACTAGAAAAATGTATTTGCATCAGAAAAGACAATGTGTGAGAGCATAAGGCACTTCTTTCTACTATTTACTGACACTGTAACTCCTGTTTGATCAGCAAATTTAGTTACTTTTCTCCAAATCTCAAAAATGCCACACTGAAGTGTGAGGAGCAGCTAACTGGAATATCCTCCTCCTGGATATAAATTTTAGGGTGAATCCCAGACTCCACCGTGCATGTCATTTTTTTTTTAAATTGTTGAATAAATCACAGCTTGAGGCTTTCGTGCTTTCATGAATAATCGGCAGTGCTATTTACCATCGCACCTCTTGTCAGTCAGGCCAGGAGCAATGAGCAGGAAACATTCATCTCAGCACTAAAAAGGGGAGGACTGAGGAGAAGGTGAGTGTGGCAACGAGAGATGCATTAAAATAAAACCTAAAGCCAGAATCTTTGCCTGTCATGCGCCGATAAACTGAGAAACAACTGAAAGGCATAAATTGCCTTAGTCAATTACTGTACTGTGCGGTACAGGAAATCCATAGGAGTTGGATCAATTTACAGCCCAAGGCGAAAGCATTGTTTAGCAACAGACGAGGTGGTAAGCATTATGATTTAATATTCATCCAGTCAGAAGAAATGCCTTATACCAAAGACACGTGTAAGGCCAATAACCACACACCTGTTGCCATGGCATTGCTACAAGACAGATGTATCAAAAATCCCACAGCAAAAACTATTTACTCTTAACAAAATTTCCCAGCTTTGTTTCAATCAAAGCAAGAAGAGCGTGAAGTATTTTAGAGAAAGCTTAGCACTCTGAGGGATACCAGGAATTTCTTTGTACCAGAAGTGCAAAAGGGGAACATGTTTTGGTAGTTTAAACCTTCAGCAAAAACCCTAAGGGCTGGATTTATGTTTCCGGCATAAGCAGGGCAAAATGTACACAGGCAGCCCATAAACAGGCTTGCTTCCACAGTCCTAAGATGGTCCACCTTCTGGCGAAGTTGAGTTTCCTGGAAATTCTGGCAGGACAACGCCCACATTTGAGGGAGGGGGAAGGAGAGAGAAGGGAAAAATGAAATCTGAAAGGAAGTATTTGTGCAAAAAGCACTGTGAAACATTTACCAGATTTTTTAATTTAGTTCTTTCAATGAATAGGTCCATGGAAGTAAAATTCATTATTTCAAAATTGTACAAGCAAACAAACTTGTTTTAATTCACTCCACCTCTTTTGTCAGAAATTTGAATCTACTACTACTATTACTACTGAGCATTTAGAGAACAACATGTTTATAAAAAAAATATAACACAGAAGGATACGGTATTGTGGTATCTCAATACAATTGCAGTATGAAGGAGAATGACCTTATGATCCGAATACTAATGGATGAATTTGGTACAATCTAGGAACATGAGTCATTGGAAGTTAAAATGATCAGGCACTTCGCAACTGAAAGTCAAGGACTCAAGCCCGTTTTCTTGACTCCCTAAGGAGCATGTTTACTAAAGCATGGGGTTTAGTGCACAGTGAATGGGTGGAATGAGACTTTTCCTGTGGTGGTGGAGCTAGGACGGGCATCTGTTGTCAGCGATACATGCTTGGTGCAAGTAGTATGAGTCCAACTAAAGCCACATCAATGAGTAGTATCAGTTGCACCCACAGTCGTTTTGCCACACTGAAGTGCACTAACTGCAGGGGGGCAGATGTATCCATCCCCTTGTAGTTAGCCTGCAGCACCACAGTGGTAATGTGACTCACGCGTGCATTACCATGGTGGGACTTAGGAAACATGCCCCTAAGAGAAAAATAGTAAACTGCTTCTCCATCACTCTAGTACAAACATATCAAACCCCCTTTCTCTTCACACTAACACCGTAATTTATTTTATGGTTCATGGCGGCTTTTCTAGCAAAGTCATGTTCTGCTCATTCTGTTCAAAGGTGAGGAAGAGCAGATAAACTCCAGAAATCTAGCCAAAGAATGTGGCAAGCTCATCCAATGAAAACATATCAGCTTCTATAATTTTACATGGATGCACATTCAGTAGTGCGTATTCTTAAAAAACACTATGCATGCTAAACCAATTAGCAAGTGCTAACCTGCAAAATTAGGCAAATGCATACAATGAATTATAAAATGACTGAACATAGTAAATGACGGTAGATAAAGACCAGTATGGTCCATCTAGTCTGCCCAGTATGATGGCAAGAGTAGTTGCACCTGCTGCTCCGTGCAGACCACCCCTCCCCACGTCCCTGTTTAGGGGTGAACCCACCACTCCATGTAGGACACCCCTATATGTTGAGAATTTAGATGGTTCAATTTATTTTGATTTTATCCTGCTGCTGTAAAGGAATCCACTGTGTCTGTCCCATGCCATTTTGAATTCCATCACCGTGTTTGCCCCCACCACTTCCATCGGGAGGGCGTTCCAAGCATCCACCACCCTTTCAGTAAAAAAGTATTTCCTGACATAGCCTTTCAATTTACCACCTTGCAGCTTCATGTTATGCCCTCTAGTTTTACAGCTTTCCCGTCTTTGGAAAAAGTTTGTTTGTTCATTATTTCCCTTTAAGTATTTAAAGGTCTGAATCATATCTCCCCTGTTCCTCCTCTCCTCCAAAGTGTACATGTTTAGGTCTTCTAGTCTCTTCTCATAAGGCTTCTGACGCAGGCTCCAAGTCATTTTGGTCGCCTTCCTCTGAACAGTTTCCAGTCTTTTTACATCCTTTGCAAGATATGGTCTCCAAAACTGAACACAGTATTCCAGGTGAGGCCTCACCACTGACTTGTACAGTGGCATAAGTACCTCTTCCTTTCTGCTGGTAATTCCTCTTTGTATGCAGCCCAACATCCTCCAGGCTTTTGCCACTGCCTTGTCACACTGTTTTGCCACCTTGAGATCTTCAGAAATAATCACACCAAGGTCTTTCTCCTGATCCGTGCTCACCAACCTCTCGCCCCCTAACGCGTACATTTCCATTGGATTTCTGCTACCCAAGTGCATAACTCTGCACTTCTTTGCATTAAATCTTAATTGCCAAGCATTAGACCATTCTTCCAGCTTTTGTAGATCTTTCCTCATGTTAACCACTCCCTCAGGGGAGTCCACTCTGTTGCAAATTTTTGTGTCATCTGCAAAAAGACAGACATTTCCGTTCAGTCCTTTAGCAATATCGCTTACAAATACATTAAACAGTGCCGTGCCCAGGACCGATCCCTGGGGCACCCCGCTAATCACCTTCCCTTCATCTGATTGAGCTCCATTTACCATCACCTTCTGTCGTCTGTCAGTCAACCAATTTCTGATCCAATTTACCATCTTGGGATCCGTCCCCAAGCTACTGAGTTTATTGATAAGCCTCCTATGAGGAACAGTATCAAAGGCTTTGCTGAAATCCAGGTAGATGACATCCATCGCATGCCCCTGATCCAGTTCCCTGGTCACCCAGTCGAAGAACTCAATCAGATTTGTTTGGCAGGATTGTCCTTTGGTAAAACCATGTTGCCTCGGGTCTTGCATCCTGTTGGTTTTGAGAAAGGTCACTATTCGCTCTTTCAGGAGCATCTCCATTACTTTTTCTGCCACGGAGGTAAGGCTCACAGGCCTGTGGTTTGACACTTCTTCCCTGTCACCACTTTTGTGTAGAGGTACGACATCAGCCATTCTCCAGTCCTGAGGAACCTCTCCTGTTTCCAAGGATCTGTTGAAAACATCCTTTAACGGCCCTGCAAGAACTTCTGAGCTCTTGATGTATCCCATCTGGTCCCATAGCCTTGTCCACTTTCAGTTTTGCAAGTTGTTCTAACTTCATCTTCTGTGAATGGTGTGGTATCTACTTCATTCTCATTTTTATATTTGGGAGTCACATGAGGTCCTTCTCCAGGACTTTCTTTAGTAAAAACAGAGCAGAAGTATTCATTTAGCAATTTTGCTTTTTCAATGTCACTTTCCACGAGTCCGTTCGCAGCACTTCTAAGTCCTGCAATTCCACCTCTGATCTTCTTCCTTTCCCAAATATACCTGAAGAAAGTTTTGTCGCCACACTTAACATCTTTAGCCATCTTTTCCTCTGACTTTGATTTTGCTATCCTTATTTCTCTTTTTGTCTCTTTGAGTTTGATCCTGTATTCATTTCTGTGTTCCTCTGTTTGTGAGCTTTTGAATTTTGTGAAAGCTGTGTTTTTTGCCTTTATTTGAGCAGCCACTTCAACCAAACAGGTTTTCTTCTCCTCTTGTTTTTGTTTACTTTTCTTACATATTTATCTGTTGCCCCTTTTATTGCCACCTTTAGTTTAGCCCATTGCAATTCCACTTCTTATCTCCTTCCACCCTGTCAGCTCCTCCTTTAGGTACTCGGCCATTTTATTGAAGTCGGTGTTTTTGAAGTTTAGGACTTTGAGCTTGCTATGATTGGCCTGTACCATGGCTTTTATCTCAAACCACACCGTGTGATGATCGCTGCTGCTCACAGGGGCACTCACGCAGACATTCGACACGCTATCACCGTTGGTGAGCACTAAATCCAGTGTTGAGCTTTCCCTGGTTGGTTCCATCACCATTTGTCTAAGTAATGCATCTTGGAGAGCATCCAAAATGTTTTTGCTTCTTTCCAGATTTGCAGAAGGAGTAATCCAATCCACATCAGGTAGATTAAAGTCACCCAATATTATCACTTCCCCCTTTGTGGCTATCTTGGCAATATCTATCAGTTCGTTATCTATCTCTTCAATTTGTGTCGGAGGTCTGTAGACTACAGCAGTATGGATGACAGTGCTATCTCCTCTTTCCAACACAATCCAGAGCGCTTCTTCTTTTCCCCATGCTCCCTGCATTTCAGTAGCTTTAATATTGCTTTAGACATACAAGGCTACTCCTCCACCTCTTCCATTTTCTCTGTCTCTTCTGAATAGATTATAGCCAGCTATGGCTATATCCCAATCATGCGATTCATTAAACCATGTTTCTGTAATGGCCACAATGTCCAAATCCATTTCCACCATTAGGACATCCAGGTCCGGAACTTTGTTGGCTAAGCTTCGAGCATTTGTGCTCATTGCTTTCCAGCATTTAACTGGCTTGTGTGTATTTTGCATTGATTTTGTTCTGCCTACATCTTCCCACTTGTTTTTGATGTGTGGTTTAAAAGTGTGGCTGTTTCTGGGAAAAAAATCCAAAAACAACCCACAGAATTTGCGTGCCTTTCAGGGCACTGTGTTGCAAGCCAGCTTTTACTTAGTGCTTCTTTCTCTCCCATCCACCCCAGGCATAATCTTAGATTTATAGGCTCTTGAACCTATTAAAGGGAAAGAAGGGGTCAAATTCACTTTCAGGTTTAACTGGTTAATCCTCATAAGAAATAGATTACTTAAGACCCTGAAATTAATCTTGAGGTCCACTAAGTCCCTTACATTTATTAGGTATCCCTAACAAGTTTAAATAAAGAACTTAAATATCTAAACAAATCCTTAAAAATAAGATGCAGACAGCAGTCCAGCAGCAAGATGGGGACTATGCAGTCTTTTGCAACATGTATGATTTTCTCCCAGTTGGTAAGAAGTCTTAACATGTGCACTAAGCTCTTTGATTTCAGGGAACAAGGCTAGAGCAACAGACTTGGAGGAGCTAAGGAAGACAGAGAAGTATATAGATAAGATCTACAGGGATGTAGTACTTAAGTCCCACCTCCAGTCTGGCAGCCTCTCTGCTGTCATGGAGGAGAGAGGTCACATGAGAGGAAAGCATCATCTTGATGTGGCAGGAAGTGATCCTGTTGCCAGTACCTGTCCTCCAGGTCACGTAAAACCCCTCGCACCAAGGAGGTTTCTTTAGGGCCATGTGCCCATGAGGGAAGGGTTAGGATGGCCATTATAGCTGACGATTTGATCATTAGTCATATATATAGCTGGGCGGCTGCTGGACGTGAGGATCATTTGGTAACATGCCTGTCTGGAGTAAAGGCAGTGGACCTCATACACCACCTAGACAAGATTTTAGATAGTGCTGTCTTGGTACATGTTGGTACCAATGAAAGCAAAGTGTGGGAAGGAGGTTCTGGAAGCCAAATGTAGGCTTTTAGATAGGAAGCTGAACTCCAGAACTTCCAGGGTAGCATTCTCAGAAATGCTTCCAGTTCCTTGTGCAGGACCCAGAAGGCAGGCAGAGCTCTGGAGTCTCAATAGGTGGATGAAACAATGGTGCAAGGAAGGTGGTTTTGCATTTGTTAGGAAATGGGCAACATTCTGGGGAAGGGTGGGAGCATTTATGAAAAGATAGGCTGCATTTTACCGGAGTGGAACCAGGCTGCTGGCATTAACCTTTAAAAAGGAGATAGAGCAGCTTTTAAACTAGAAATATGGGAAAGCCGACAATCACCCCAGAGTGCATAGTTTGGAAGAATGTATCCTCGAAGGATACTAGAAAAAGAGGGAAGTTAGGACATCCCAATAGAGAGGTTCCAATAAAAATTACAGTAACCCAGATGTCTTTAAGCACAGAGCAGACAAAACGGAAAGATCCCAAATTACCCCTGTCAACTGATAACCATACTGTTAACATGAACAAAATACAACCTATAAAATGGCTGTATGCAAATACTAGAAGTCTAAAAATAAGATGGGAGAGCTAGAATATAAAGCACTAAATCAAAAGTTAGATATAATTGGCATCTCAGAGACCTGTTGGAAAAGGGACAACCAATGAGACATGTGATACCTGGGTACAAACTATATCACAATGATAGGGTAGACTGAATTGGTGGAGGGGTTAAGCTCTATGTTAGAGAGGGCATTGAGTCACACAGGATAAAAGTTTTGCAGGAAACAAAATACACTGTAGAATTTCTATGGATAGAAATGCCCCGTAGAAAGAGCAAGGCAATGGCAGTGGGGGTGTACTACATGAACAATGAATAATGAAATGCTGAAAGAAATCAGGGAAAGTATAGACTGGGTCAATGTCACAGCAGGGCATGCTAGGGAGATAAAGTTTCTAGATGAAACAAATGAGTGCTTCTTGGAGCAGCTGGTTCATGAACCAATAGAGAATGCCATTTTGGGCCTGCTGCTTTTTAACATATTCATAAATGATCTGGAAATAGGAACAACAAGTGGGGTAATCAAATTTGCAGATGACACAAAATGTTTATTTGTTTTGCTCTATTTTTGAATAACAACAGACTTCAAAACTATGAACAGATATGGCCTTATGGCATTCACATTTTCCAACCATATATCTGTGACATACTCTTTGTTTCTATGTATGAGGCCTACTCAAGACACCAATTTATCCCCAACCCACCTTCTCTCTTGCCATAACAAGGAAAAAAAACATTGACCCAATGGAAAGAGCAAGGAAAAGGAGAGCACAGAGAAACTGTAATCATTGACTGTGCCTCTGGTGGGCTTCTGATCCAGGGACAACATATCTCTCTGTTGTTAGCATTTAATTACCCCCTTCCTCCAAACCCCTACCCTTCCTTCCACCCTCTCTGCAGAACCCCATCCCCTCCACCCAACACTCCACTCAGTCAATCACATCCATCCGTCTTACACTCACTTCCTACTTCCCTCTTGCCCCAACTTTTCTTCACCTATATTGCAGAGATGGAGCCACAGCTGACGACAGCACACCCAACCCAGGGTCAACTTATGCCCGTGTGTCCTAAACTCCCAGTCTGCCATTTCCTTAGCCATGTGCCACCACTGCCTTATAGTTGGTTCACCCTCCGAAATCCAAAATTGCAGGATAGGTTTTTTCACTAGTAGCAAGACCACATAGACAAACCTCCTCCCCAGCTTGGAAATCCCTTGATCCCTTAGTGGGGAATCATCCCCAACAACAGAAGACCATAGGTCCAATTCGCCTGCTTCCCCAGGAGAGCTTCAATGGTAGTGAGCACCATATTCCATAGGTTCCTCATCTTAATGCGCTCTAAAGAAGAGTGTGTCCACATCCCCTCCTTAACTTTTCACCATAAACAATCTGTGCATGTTTCTTTGTTAGGTAGGCTCTATGTAAAATTTTAATCTGCATCTCCTGCAGAGCCACACTCGGTGTGAGCTTCCAAAGGTCCCAGAAGAGCTGACTCGAGTCTTCCAGTTCCATCCCTTCAACCCCATCCCTCTCCCAGGCCTCTCGCAAGGAGTTCAGGTAGCCCACTTTCATCAGATTTTTCCCAATTTGGTACCAGTGTGCCAGCCATTTTGCAGAGGCCAGTATCTGCTAAAGAGTTTTGTCAAATTCAATAAACTGACACCCCCAGGGTCCCGTGCTTGGAGCTCCTTATAGTAATACCTAACCTGCAGCTAATGGAGGAAGTGGGCATTAGGTACTCTCCATTTTTGTTTAATCTGGTCAAAAGAAGGGAAGGCTCCTGCTTGTAGCTGCAGCAAGTTCCCCAGCTCCCTGCAGCCCTTTGCCTGCCAAACCAGAAACACTGATTGCCCTAAGCTAACCTGGAATGCCAGGTTCCCCATCAGCTGTAAAACGAGGGACATACTTGGCACTCCCTTATCCTGTATGCACTACCACCACCACTACTACTACTACTACTATTTATCATTTCCATCTCCAAACCTTCGTAAATGGCGTCAAGAGCCACTGCCCCCTCCCCATCTGGTTCTGACTTCTCTGACCAGTGTGTAATAGATTCATAAAGGTAAGTGGCATTCATCGGCACTCTAGCAAATGTGCCAGAGGATACTGGTACTGGTCCATATATACCTCACTTATTCACCTGGTCAGGGATGCCATGTTATACATCCATAGATCAGGCAATAAAACTCCCCCCTGGTCTCTATCCATGGTGAGCTTTGAATATGCTACACCAAGCACACCACACAAATATCCTCACCATGCTTTTATAAGAGGCCACCTCCCTTTGCTTAATCCAGATGGGCAAAGTCTGCATAGTATATAGGATTTTTGGAAATATTACCATCTTTAACAGGACGACGCTCCCCAACAGTGTAAGTGGTAGGTCTTTCCGTTGTTCACAAAGTGCCTTCATATGGTACAGTTTCTCCTCAATATTTTTCTGATATGTCTTACAGCTGGTGCTGAGGGATATCCCTAAGTACCTTAAACTCCTCCCCAAGTCAGCATTGAGCCCCGTTGTCACGATCATTTCATCCCCCCCCCCCCCCCCAAGGGCCAATGCCTCTGATTTACCATAATTCACTTGGAACCCTGAGAATGTGCCAAAAACATCAATGATACTGCCATCATTCGGTCCTTCTGCACCGAGGTCTGCTGTTCCACCTGCTGAATTTGAGTGCTCTGTTTGTCTAGCCCTTTCTTTATCTCATCAATGGAGGACTGTAATTTTGAGATCTTATCCTCCAATACGATTGTAATATTCTTCGTTATTTCTCAGATTATACTCTCCTGCATCGCCATTGCTGACTGCGCTGTGTCTGCCAACTTAGCTTCCAAACTTTTGCTTCAATCCTTGGCAAAACACGGAGTTTTCCCAGCCATTCAAGCCTTGCGAATATTGCAGGTAAGCGGTCCCAATGCTCCACTTCCTCCAGGGTTTTGTCCCAACTTGGGAGACTAACTTGGCAGTTTTTTTGTGGGAAATGTATCAGAGCTAGCCACCCAGGCGTCTGTTCACAACTCTGTCATCGCGTGACCCCCCCCCCCCCCAGATAACACAAAAGTATTCAAAGTTGTTAAAACACAAGAAGATTGTGAAAACTTGCAAGAGAACATTGAGAAATTGGAAGACAACATCCAAATGGCGGATGAAATTTAATGTGGACAAATGCAAAGTTATGCACTTATGGAAGAACAACCCAAACTACAGTTACATAAAGCAAGGTTCCACCTTAGGAATCACCCAGGAAAAAGATTTAGATGTCATTGTGGATAATACATTGAAACTGCCCAGTGTTCTGAGGCAGCCAAGAAAGCAAATAGAATGCTAGGAATCATAGAGAGGCATGGAGAACAAAACCAAGGATATTATAATGCCTCTGTATTGTTTCATGGTGTGATCGTACCTTGAATATTGTGTGCTATTCTGGTCGCCATATTTTCAAAAGAATATAGCAGAATTAGAAAAGGTACAGAAAAGATCCATCAGAATGGTAAAGGGGATGGAAGGATACCACTATGAAGAAAGACTTAAAAGGTTAGGGCTCTTCAACTTGGAAAAAAGACAGCTGAGGGGAAGATATGATAGAGGTCTATAAATTAATGAATGGAGTGGAACGGGTAGATGTAGATCGGATGTTTATTCCTTCAAAAAATAGAAAGACTAGGAGGCACACAATGAAGCTACAATGTGACGCATTTAAGACTAATACAAGAAAATATTTTTTTTCGTTCAATGTGTAATCAAACTCTGAAATTCGTTACTGGAGGATATGGTAAAAGCTGTTAGTGTAGCTGGGTTTTAAAAAAGGTTTGGACAAGTTCATGGAGGAAAAGTCCATAAACTATTATTTAAGAGGATCAGGGAAATCTATTGTTTACTCCTAGGATAAGCATGGTGTACCTTTTGTGGAACCTGATAGGTACCTGTGACCTGGATTGGCGACTCTTGGAAACAGGATACTGAGTTTGATGGACCTTGGTCTGACCCAGTATGGCATTTTTTATGTTCTTATTCTCCAAATATACAATATTCACTAATAACCTTGATTTCAGTTAGGGAAGGGGACAGGATTTTGGATTTAGTTCATGCCCTTTTTCAGTATTAGCCCAAGGCAAACTACATTCACATGCAATAAGTATTCTCCTGATCTCAGAGGGCTTACAATCTAAGTGTGTCCTTGAGGCAATGGAGGGAAGCGACTTGCCCAAGACCACAGGGAGCATCAGTGGGATCTGAACCTGGCTTTACAATTTTGTTTTAACAAGCTGCACCAACCATTAGATTACTCCTCCAGTTGGAAAATAAAGCCAATTATAGTTTTTCTCACAAAGCCTGTGTTTTCCTAATTTCTTCCATGTGATTAATTATTTTGAGTATTTACTATCCTTAAAACAGTTGAGGCTTCTGCATCACAAAAGACTTTAGCAAATAAAAGACTTTGATCTGTCCAGTCTGCCAATTAGTGCTCACAGCTCTGTTGCCACAGATCCTACTTGCTGTCTGGTCCTTTCCCTCCTTCTCTTGCACTAATGCTTAGGTCCCTTCGTGTTTGCCTCAAACATGTTTGCGTTTTGACACGGTTTTGATTCTTACCACCTCTGCTGAAAGGCTTTCCAGATGTCTACCATACTTCGTGAAAAAAAAAAAGTATTTTCTCACATTCCTTTTGAGCTTCTCTCTTCCTTTTGCATTCATTTCAAACAACACTGCCCTGTTTTGATTTGGCATAGCTTGCAAATGCAACTCTTGTTGGTAGATGGCAGAGAAGTGTATTCTAGCTAGTAGAATACTGTTATTGGTTTGTACCTGGTTGCATGGGTTGCAGGTTGGCTGCGCACCACATGAGTCGGCCAGTGTGATCTCTCTGCTTTTTCACTAATCTCGAGTATGGCACAGATAACTATCAAAGTCAAGGTTTGTCAGTCATGAAAGGGCATGCGATGGAAGTTTCTATAGCTTTTCTATTCCTTTGTTGAAAAAAATGCAAGTTGTAGTGGTTCACTATATGGTTCACAGTTTGAGCTTCCTGCCCAAATCGCACTGTGGCTTTGTCCTTAATATTCCATATATGGACAAGATGAGTTATCAGCTTGTTGACATACTAAAGAGGTCGAGGACGTCCTCGGAATGGAATATGGGCAACTAGCTGTGACTACTTGGTTCTTCAATGAAATGTTCCAGTTGACAGCATTCTTTAAATCAGTTATTGCTGCCTTCCACATTGGCTTTTCTTCATTCCGGACATATGAGCATGCACCTTCCTGCACTCAGTCCTCCTCCAACCTACCACCTAGCACTGCAAAATACACGCAACCACCCAAACCTGTGAAATCACTGCCTGAACGTCCAGTTGCCAAGGTAGTCATGACGCAGTTGAAAGGTCCCCACTCATCACCAACACACCATTACTGATCCAGTTTGTTTCTAGGGAGCTGTGCCCTGCTGAGACCAGCCTAGCACAACATGGTTTGCGTTGTTTGCTCATTCTTTCTTCTTTTATGCTTATCTGGCTGGGCAGAAACTGGCCACTATCAACCTTCCCATATCAATTTAGTTGGTTATTGGGACACTGTGGCCTTCTGGTGCCAATCCCCAAACTCCATGATCTGTTTTGCTAGGCTTACTTGACCTCTCAACTCTGTTTCTCTCACTGCCCTTCCATATCTTTCCTAAGCATGTCCAGATTCCATTACAAGTGCTGACCTAGGATCTTCCAGGCTTTGTCATCTTCAACCTTTATTCTTACAGTTCCAGACTTAATTCAACATTCATACTCTCTTATTTCTTTAACACCAAGTTCTATAATATCTATATAGTCAACAAACTAACTGCAAGACCATTCTCGAAAGACATGTGATCACTCAATGATTGATGTTGTTTTGGTTTCAACCAGGGTCTCTCCTTACAGATTACCTCAACTAGCTTGATGCAGCTGTACCTCTACTGTTAGGGTTGTCCTCGCTCTTCCAAGCTGGTTAATCCAGGATAGATGGGGATTAACCACGACATCCTAATGCAGTCCTACCATTGCTACTAGGATTTAAACAAGCCAGATGGAGTTGTATTTCTGCTGATCACTGGCCCCTTGTTTTCCTCCACTTTGCCCTCCATGTTTTCTATGCTGGAACAAACACTCAAGTCCCCCAGCATCATTTCATCCTTCTCTTCCCCCTCTCCACCCTTAGTATCTATCCCCACCCTCACCATTGTCCTCTGCTTCTCCCAAGCAAGTTCAATTTTGCCATGGCTTGCGTCTTTATCTCTGGTGGCAGGCAGGCAGTGCCAGAACAAGAGTATTGGGAGGTGTAGGCAAACCTTCAGCCTTCTGACCGCCCCCCCCCCCCTAAGATTTGGATAATTAGTCTACAATCATGATCATCCCAACACTACCCCTCTCACAACAATCCTGTAAAAATGCACAACTGGATATTAGACTTCAATTATCCAAATCTTTGGATTGTAGACTTCAATTATCCAAATCTTTGTAAACCGTCTTGAATCGCAGAAAGATGGTATATAAAAACTGTTAAATAAATAAATAAAAATAAATAATAAATTAGACATTTAAATATTCATATTTGCTTTTTATGTGTACGTGTGTCCATCTTCCCTGCAGGGTAAAAAATGTGCTGGTGTCTCTGAGTTGGTGTGGCTGTCAGGATCTATTGTTTTCTTTTCACTCTTGCAGTTCTTTGTCACCTCTCACAATGTACTGCCCTAGGCCACTACCTAAGCCTGGAGCCAGTGCTCACGATAGGATATTCACAATTCGCACTACCCTTCTCAACCAGGAAATATTTTCTCCTATTTCCTCTCTAACTTCCTACCTGCAGCTTCATGCCATGGCCCCTTATCGTCAAACAGCAGTTTACTTCGCCTCGCCTCACTTTTCTAAAGCTTGTCAAAATATTTGAAAGTTACTATCATGTCCCCTATGCCTTTCGTTGACTAGCTAATACCACATCTGATGAGTCTGACCGTCTTCAGCACCAGACCATGATGCCGAAGGGGGTCAGAGGCAGCAGAGATCAATCATTTCAGGAACACTTTTCTTTTGATGTTGCAAAACAACTTCTTGAGGTGGAATGGGCAATGATTCATTTACAGCAGCTACAACCAGTTCAAATCCCTGTTATTTATGTTTTATTTATTGTTTAGCTAGTAGTTTGTTTTCTCTGTTTGGAATGTTATATTATATATGCTATGGGCTTAAAGAGGGCACAAAAAATTCAGCTTCTTTGGTAGGCAACAGAAGGTCGATAGGAAGGCAAAGTCTAGCAAGCCTTGTTTGTTTCATCCGCTTTGAAAGGGACAAGAGGAATACTGGCCTAAAACTGAAAGGCAATTCCTCTGCCTTTTCTGGTCCTCCTTCTCTTACTCTGATGAAAGAAAATCATCTCAAGAAGCTAAAGTTTAATAACGCACTCTGCAATCTTTCCAGTTCAGTAGGAATTTCGCTGAATGTTTTCCGGTATGCTAAATATCCACATCGATTTAGGAAACAGAGTTTGGTTTTTCGAGTTCTCCCTGAAGAGAGATAGTCAAGAAATAATTTTGTTTTGGGGTTGTTGTTTTTTTAAATTTCTGTCATCTAATCTGTCCTGGAAATTAAAACAAGATTGTCAGCTTGGATCTGGAGTTTGCAGAGAGGGCTTATGGTGTGCTTTTTTATCCTCCATTTACTTGAAAGCGTCCTGAGGGAAAGAAGCTTTTGGCCAGATATTCAGCCCATAGCGGTCAGTACTTATAAAGAGCTGGCTACCGTGGGCAAACATGAAATTGGATAGTCAACACCAGAGGCCAGATAGCCACCGGCACCAACTATCTGCTTTCACCACCACCTTTAACGAAAACTGCCCCAGACACACCAACGGACCACCCTGGAACAATCCAGATTGTGCCAAGGTGATCTGTTGGGGTGTTCAGCAGCACTGCCCAGTCAGGGCTGCTGAATATATGGCTCTGCAGGATTTATATGTTTAGCAGATCCTGCTAACCGCATAAACATTTTTAAATATTGGGCCCTTTTTTACTAGGCTTTTCCAAGGGAGAATCACACAATGGAATATATTTGATAACTATTTATTTCTTCTTTCCAGGAATGAAAATCAAAACAAGGTTTCTAATTTTCTACACATGAAATGTAAGTTTTTCCACTAAAGTATTTTCGAGGTTTTGGAAAACCAACCGAACCTGTTCAAAAGCATTTCAGGCTGTTAGGACTGTTCTGGCAGATGTATTGTTCTTGGCATTATTGACTGTTATTCCCACAATGGCCCAAGGCAATTCTGTAATTTTATAAAAACAAAAAAACATAAAATTATCCCACGAACA
Organism: Ichthyophis bannanicus; assembly: GCA_033557465.1. Taxonomy (NCBI): domain Eukaryota; kingdom Metazoa; phylum Chordata; class Amphibia; order Gymnophiona; family Ichthyophiidae; genus Ichthyophis; species Ichthyophis bannanicus. The sequence goes on along the minus strand of CM066032.1, from coordinate 1,443,192,197 downwards.
ATGCTTTGCGTATCTCTAAGCGAAGGTCAAAACAGTCATTAACGAAAGTTTGCAAATCTGAAAGCATTAGCACAACTGTTTTTCAAGCAGTTTGGCTCTTCAGGGTCTCAATAGCAAGAAATCTGGATAAAGTTTCCTTTTCCAAATGCAAAGGTCCTCACAACCCGCACAGTTTAAAGGAAGCCAGTTTCTGGTCAAGCATGAATGAGGTTCAGAATTCAACATCCCTTGATCCCCTGCTGCTGAAAGCTATGCACAGGATCTGTGCTTCTAGGGACAAGTGGCTAAAATATCAGACTATGATTAAGAAGTCTGGTCACAGGAGCTGAGCGTTATCCACTGTCACAGACCCAGTGTGACCTAGAGAGTCATTTTTTCCTTGTGCCCTCCAGGCCTCAACTGAAAATAGGGTCTTTGCCTTAATCTGTTTTTCTCAGCCAACAAATAAATGAGAACATTTAAACATGTGAGCACTTTCCCAAAACAAACCATTTACCAGCAGATTTGAATAATCCAATTTCTCACAGACTTGCTGGCACAATTTGATATACTTCCTTGTCTGATAGTATTGTTTTCTTGTACCTCAGTACTATGGAGGTAATTTCATAAAGTCATTCCCACGTATATATGGCCACCAAGACATGCAAAGGACCTCTTATAAAATATCAACCAGCATAAAAAAACGTGCGTTGATATGAAAGGCGTGTACTCTGCCAGTAAGCATAGCTGCTGGCGTGGTCTGGGTGGAGTTTTCACATACGTGCCTAGATTATAAAATAGCTTAATCAATGCACGTACATGCATAAGCTATGTGCAAAGATTTACACTTGCTTGCAAGCAAATTTAAATAATCATGCTGACACGGCACGATCTCTGCCACATACACCAGTGTTTTATAGTGCCTAGGCAGATGCCTATATAGACACCAATCCATGGTGCCCTGTTATAAAATTACCCTTGGCAAGTTTAGATACTGGAGTTTGTATTAACTAAAATACTGAAGTATATGTCCCTTAGATCCTCCCGTACTGTGTTGGTATGATAATATGATTCGACATGCATGCACTAAAAGTTAACATGGGGCAGGGACTGGTCAGGTTTAGGCCAAAGAGTAGATGTTGACTGAACATCATGGTTACTGTTGGCATCATTAGCTTGCGCTAACCAAGACTGTTGCCATTAGTGCTCATGCACTTAACATCACCCACTGAAGTGATGTTAAGTGCACTCAGGTGCTTTAAGCGTGCTGACTTGGGTTTGCAATGCACAATGGCAGGGGGATGGACACTCAGGTCCCCTGAAGCTTGCAGAGGGCCCCATGCTAGATTTGCAGCCCCTGCAAACACTAATGGGGTACTCATCACATGAACGTGGTGACATCACTCTGGTGGTCTCTCTTGATCTTTCCACGGCCTTTGATCTAGTAGACCACTCCTTTCTCCTTTCTCGTCTGTGGGAATCTGGGCTTCAGGAGGTCAGTATTTCAATGATTTCACTCTTTCCTCTCCTCACGATCCTTCTCAGTGCACGCGGGCGCTATCTCCTCTGATCCTGTCCCACTCAATTGTGGTGTCCCCCGGGGTTCCGTTCTCACCCCTCTCCTATTTAATATTTTTCTAGCATCACTCGCCTTGATCATTCAATAATTCAGTTTGCCAGCATATTACTATGCTAATGATATTGTCATACATCGTCACACTAACCCACAACAGCCCAGCCTTACTGCTCTCAACAGCTGTTTAGCACAGGTCTCCTACAGGCTCACCACTTATCTACATCTCAGTCTAGCCAAAACACTTGCAATGTGGTTACGTTCGGTAGTCCAACAGTTACCCCAGTCCTCGCCAATGTCACAATCCCCATAGTTCCCACAATCTGCTACCTTGGCATGACACTGGACACCTCACTCTCCTTTCATGAACACATCTCACTTCTATCTCCGCCAGATATGTGCTATTCGGCCCTTTCTGTCCCCTCAGGCACTGACTACTCTTCTCCTATCACTAGTCATGTCACGAGTGGACTTTTGTAACTTGGCCCTCACGGGCATCACTCCATCGGCTTCAACTATTACAAAACACAGCAGCCCGGATCCAGGGGTGGCCCAAGGGGGGTGCGGGGCCATGTGCGGAGACTCGGTGCGGGGCCTCATTTGCATAAGGGGCCTTATTTGCATAAATATTTGCATAATGTTACCATACACTAACTTTTAGTAAACATGTCTCTTAATGAGGGTATGGATAAAAAAAGACTAAAAGATTTCTACATTACTATAATCCAGTGCCAACCGCCAGGCACATTAGGAACTACTACAAACGCTGCCCATTTAGAACCCATAGCAAACCCGCCATATCCTGACAGCATTACCAGGACTCACAAAGCACCATACCCTACCTATCAAAAGGCAACACTGCAAATATTAAACCAATACATTTCAGAGAATACTGGGGAAAGAGAACAAGTGGCAATGTCAAATAGGAATTACATAAACAGAATACCTCAGCTCAGTTACACATGCAGAACATAGACCATCAAACAAGGAATCACAATTTAGAAACAGGAAGGCAATTGGGAACCCCAAAAGCCAAACTTGGAATGTACAACAACACTGTAGAAATAAAACTATAAATTAATTTCCTCTTGTACCAAACAAAGCGCAGACGTTAATGATGCACATTTCCCAGAGCTTTCATATTCCAGTTAATAAATTCAAAATAAAGAGATATCTTTCTACCTTTTGTGCATTTTTTTCAGTTGCAATTGCCCCAGCCACTTTCTTCTGGTTTCTTCATGTTTTCTGCTAACTCTCCATCGTCTGCTGTCCATTTGTCCTTTCTTCTCTCTTCTAGTTTTTTTTCCATTCTCTCTCTCTACATCTGCTTTAACATACTAATCTTTCTTCTTTTGCTCTTTCCTCATTCATATTTCATCCACACAAGTTTTACCCCTCCATCCTCAATCCCCACTTACTCTCCCAATAACCGGCCAATTGTAGATTTTTCATCCCTCCCACACAAAATATTTTTCCCCTCTCCATTTTACTCTCCCAGCCCCATCCCATTCTAATCCTCCCCCAACATCAGCTCCCTTCTAGTTCCAGTCTCACCCAGCATCCATTCCCTTCTAGTCCCTGCATCAGCCCATTTCCAGTCCTACCCCCCATCAACCCATTTCCGGTCCTAGCTCCCCCATCCATTTCAGTCTGAGTCCCTTCATCAGCTCATTTCCAATCCTAGCCCCCCATCAGCCCATTTCTAGTCATTTCCTAGCCCCACCATCAGCACATGTCAAATCCTAGCTCCCCTCCACTCAGCCCAATTCCAGTCCAAGCCCCCCCATGAGCCTACTTCCAGTTCTAGCCCCTCCATGAGTCCATTTCAATTCAAGCCCCCACCACAGCCCATTTCCAATCTTAGCTCCCCCCAACAGCCCATTTCCAGTACCAGTCCTAGCCCCCCATCAACCCACTTCCAGTCCTAACCCCCCATCACCCCATTTTCAGTTTAAGCCCCCCCTATAACCCATTACCAGTCCTAACCCCCCATCAGCCCACTTCCAGTCTTAACCCCATCAGCCCATTTCCAGTCAGCCCCCCATAGCCCACTGCCAGTCCTAACCCCCCCATCAGCCCACAGCCCATTACCAGTCCTAACCACATCAGCCCACCTCAAGTCCTAACCCCTCCCCATCAGCCCATTATCAGTCCTAATCCCCCCATAGCCCATTACCAGTCCTAACCCCCCATCACCCCATTTCCAGACAGCCCCCATCAGCCCACAGCCCATTACCAGTCTTAACCCCCCCAGCCCATTACCAGCCCTAACCCCCCATCACCCCATTTCCAGACAGCCCCCATCAGCCCACAGCCCATTACCAGTCTTAACCCCCCCCCATAGCCCATTACCAGTCCTAACCCCCCCAACAGCTCACAGCCCATTACCAGTCCTAACCCCTCCCCATCAGCCCATTTCCGGTCCTAGCCCCCCCATAGCCCATTACCAGTCCTAGCCCTCCCAGCCCATTAACAGTCTTAAACCCCCACAGCCCATTACCAGTCTTAACACCCCCCAGCCCATTACCAGTCTTAACCCCCCCCCCGCAGCCCATTACCAGTCCTAACCCCCCATCACCCCATTTCCAGACAGCCCCCATCAGCCCACAGCCCACTACCAGTCTTAACACCCCCCGCAGCCCATTACCAGTCTTAAACCCCCCCCCCATAGCCCATTACCAGTCCTAGCCCCCCCAGCCCATTACCAGTCTTAACCCCTCGCAGCCCATTACCAGTCTTAACACCCCCCGGCCCGGCCCAGCACAACACCAGTCTTAACACCCCCCCCAGCCCAGCCCAGCCCAGCACCCGTCATAACACCCCCCAGCCCAGCCCAGCCCCGCCCCAGTCTTAACACTCCCCCCCCCCCCCATATCTGCTTATGGCAAATTTAAAATAAAAAAAAAAATCCTGGCTCTGGCTGCTGCCGCTGCCGCAGCGGCAGAATGGAGTGTCCCGTGGGGCCCCCTCTCCTCGCTGAGCCTCTCTGCAAGGGCTTTCAGATTCGCGAAGGGAGAGTGTCTCCCTCGCGTCTCTGTTAAGCCCGCAGGGGCTAATGGGAAATTTCCCATCAGCCCCTCGCATCTAAAGGGGCATATGGGAAATTTCCCATTAGCCCCTGCGGGCTTAACAGAGACGCGAGGGAGACACTCTACCTTCGCGAATCTGAAAGCCCTTGCAGAGAGGCTCAGCGAGGAGAGGGGGCCCCGCGGGACACTCCATTTTGCCGCGGAGGCCGCGGCAGCAGCCAGAGCCAGCTTTTTTTTTTTTTTTTATATAATTTTTTTTAAAAAAAGCAGAATGTTCTTTGCGCAGGGCCCCCTGAAACGCGGGGCCCTGTGCAAAGAACATTCTTGCTCAATGGACGGGCCGGCCCTGCCCGGATCATTACTCATACCACACGCTGGGACCATATTACCCTAATCCTCATTCAACTTCACTGGCTCCCTCTCGCCTATCGTATCCATTTACAAAATTCTCACCATGACTCATCACATTGTATATTCAAATGCTCCATATCTGGTTGATTTGCTGCAATTTCACACCCCTACTCGCAGTCTCTGCTCAATTCACATTAATCGTTGGTCCTCTCCTCACCTTCTTGTGCCCACTTTCACTCCATCCGACACTCTCCCTTCTTTTTCTTGGCCCCGCCCTCTCGAATTCCCTCCCGGCAATGTTGCGCCAATATCCCTCCTTTCCCAGATTTAAGGATCTCCTAAAAATATACATCTTTCAATCCGCCTTTGACCTACCTCCAACCCCCCTCCCCCCACAAACCCCTCACTGCTCCTGGTGTTTTTTTCACTCTTTTTTTCTGATGTTATCTTATTTCTGTTTATTTTTCTCTTTCTTTATTATAACTGTGCTATCACTGTCCTGTCATGCAATGGAGTTCCTTTCCCTTCTCGGCCTTCGGCCATTATTCTTTATTTAATTCTCTGCAAACCGCTCTAGTGTCATGAAAGAGCAGTATATCAAGAATTCTAATACACATTAAATAAACAAACATACCCTTTCATAAACCTGCACCTTACGTAACATAAAACTGAGGGTGAGAAAGAAAGGGAATAGAAATGAGAATGCACACACAAATATTTTCAGGCTCTGACAAATCTCGTTTTGTTGCTAAATAGCTGGTGACTTTCCAAAGATGGATGTTATCTGGCAAAGCAAATATTTCCTTCTGTTCGGTTTAGAAGTGCCAAAATGATCTTGAGTCGCCATGGCCTGAGTTGCCCAAAGAGAAGATACTAAAAAGGGGAAAAGCTGGTATTAGAACGCTGTCCAAAGAAAAAGCTTTGTATTCATTTCTTGTATCATCTACCCCATAAACTCCCAGAAGGTCTGCAGAGGGAACGGGAACTAACGACTTTCGGAAAAACCTTGAAAATGTTTTTGTTTCCTCTTTAAGACAGCTGGGTATGGCAAAGGCAGAGCAAGTATTCCTTCATGGATGTGAGGGTTGAGGGAGGAGTGCGCTTTAGTTAGTTTTGAGTATTGCATTGTGTGTGTGTGTATTAATGATTCCACACTGCCCCTTGAATGCTATGGCATATGGCGGCATAGAATCAATTAATAAATTAAATATATTTTCCTGGTTAAAACCTGTAGAGCGTGAACATGTGCAAAGGTACCAAGTTAAATGTCTCGTAACTAAAAATAAATTCAATGACAACTCAGTCTAACTCCAAGGAGGGTCATTTATAAGAGGTTAACTAACTTATGCAGGAGGTATGTGTGTGCAAAGTTACACCAGCCTTCTCTGGAAAAGTATGCACATACTTCCCTTTAGAAAATTACCCCACGAGAGTACATATATGTATTGTTATTGGGTTCTTTGGTTCATATTAGGTACATCCGTGTTAATTAAGTAAGGCGTTAGCGCTAATGCTTCCATAATCCTGTCCCCAGGAATGCCTTTGCTCATATTGGATAAACTTATTTATACACAGGGTGTATGAGGATAGGTTTATGTGCATATGCTCTCTTGGTCAGTGTCAAGTAGCTTTGTAGAGCAGGAGGCCAGGTCAAAAGGGGGCCCAGTGACCCCCACACCATGAGACGGAGGCAGTGCATGGCCACATTGTGCTTACTTTTAAGTGTGGCCACACTGCTACCTGGCATCATTCCTTATGGGTAAGTATATTTATTAATAAACAAGATAAAACAGAAGAGGCACAAATGACATTTGGCAAACATTAGCAAATTCCAGGCAATATAGTCTCAAACTCGTACATATCCTATAACAACCTCTTTATATATCAGAAATATCAATGCATTTAAAAATATACCTTTCTAACTTTTTCCAAACTTAACCCAATCTTTACAGCCCTCCTCCTACCTCTCTCAAAGAATGCTAACACCCTTAAGATCTCCCCCCCCCCTTTTTAGTTGCCATCCAATTAAGCATCTAGGTGAGTAACTCTTACCACTTGTGGTGCCCTTCCAAACAAGTCTACTATCCCTTTCCTCCCTCCCCTTTGGCTGCCCCTCCCCCCCATCCATAGGGTCCCACAAGGTAGTAATCCAGAAGAAGTTTGTGCAGCCCATCTTATACAGTAGCTATCTCCCAAGAGAGTAAGGCTGGAGGTAGAGTCCTCATAGGGTGAGAATATTATTTTGGACCCGTGAGGAAAGAGTGGTCAAATACAGTTCCCAGACAGTTAAGAAATGATCCCCCTCCCCCCCCCCCGTGTTATCCGTTGATGTAATTCATCCCGCCATTCCCAATAGCCCAGTCCTGGTGGGTCTCGCCAGTGCCTCAAAATACATAGTTTGACAAGACAAGCTTTCCGTACTAGAAGTTTCCCACCTGCTCTCCTTATCCCAAGCAGTTCCAGAGCATCTAGGATTGCAAACCCGGGTGTGAGGGCTGGCACCCTTCTTTGACTGAATCACTTGATCCCACTTGTCTTTCCCCCTCTCTGCCACTTAAACACGTCATCTCCTGCTGCCAGGCCGAACCCTCACAGTAAGGGCAGTGAAATCATAAGGTTCTTATCGCAAGACTTCGGCCCATCAGCAGAAGATGAAAGGATTAAACACTTGCCCAGATGGCATGGGGAGGGTAGTGTCAACTTCTTTAAAAAAGGATGATGGAAGACGGTACAACAACATTGTTAAAGGCAAATACACCGCTGCCATGTTCTCTGTTCTGCTAAAAACGAGCAGTTGAGGAGGTAAGAGGAGGAGCCCGTGCTCCCACTATGGCAGAGACCTTTCAGCAAAATTTTGCTTAGGGCCCCACATTTGAATTTATGCCTCTGCTACCGGTAATTTTTACACATGGTAATACCTTTTAAAATTCCCTCCGTCTCCCACCCCCCGAACTACAAATCACGATGTCTAGGCACAAGCCTGAGAAATCACATTCTATACCCTACCAATGAAGCCTAACGCTACAGGTATTCCAAAATATTATGAAGTTTGCTTTAGAATTCATCGACCAGCCACTTTAGTCTCTATAAAGATTAACATCTACTGCGCTTTATTCTTCTCATCACGCTGTGACTTAAGCCATTTTATTAGAGATAGCAGTAGATCAAGCCAAATATTCTCCAAAAACAAGAGCAGCTATCCATGACCCGAATATAATACATCCAGTTTCCTAGAACGGATGTTAACAAATGAATTTATGACCAAGTACATTTTTACTTTTCTTTTTCTGCTAATGTCTACTAAAACAGATGAATCAAGGCCCAGTTTCTCAGGAGGTTTGGCAATGTTTCTGGGCAGTGAATTTGGCACCGAGCAGGCTTGGCTCTGCAGTTGGACAAGCAGAGACAAAAAAAGGCACAACTTTACAAGCTACCTTTAAAAAAGGAACACACCATAAAACGATTTTATACAATGGAAACTTGTTCGGAACAGAGCTGAAGTCATGGCTGAGTGACAATTGCTTGTTCGTTCTTTCTTCACTCCCTTTGAGGAAACCATTTTTGCCCTTGAATGACAAGAAAGCAATATCACGGGTAGCACTTACATACCGCAGGCTTAAATATTAAAAAGCTGTTTTTAGCAACTTTGCTCATTTCACTTTCAAGGAAGCAAAATAGAACCCAGAACAAAATATATTAGTACTACTGTTTCACTACAAGGGTTATTCCATAAGCCACTTGAGTTTGTGGAACAGTGTTTTGCATGCTCAAGTAGGGTCTTTGAAGCCCTGGGCTATATGCATGTAAAAAGTACGGACGCACAGGGCCGGCTCAACCATTTGATAAACTAGGCAGCTGCTTAGGGTGGCAGCTTCTGGGTAGGCAGCAAAAAGCAGGGCTTTCAAAGCTAAAAAATAGATTCCAAAAGCCATGGGGGGCATAAGGCTTAAGGTTTGCCTAGGGCGCCAACACCTTGAAACAACTCTGGGGACGGCCCTGGGAACACGAACATGGCGCATATGCATTCCTGGGTTTAAATAGTGGAGCAAGGGTGGGACATGCAATTTTATAAGATACACACACACACAGACACTGTAAAATTGCACAGGGACATACATGTGTAAAAGATAGGGGCACCGAAAGTGCCTACTTGCATGCAACCTGCACATAGGATTCCGGGCATAGTTTGGGTGGGCCTGCGATGTATGCATGCCTACACTACAAAATACTAGATAACAAGGACTCCCGTATATCCACAAACAAATGTTTAGGGACCTTCAAAAAGCATTCATATTGGCCATACAATACAGCCAAAGACTGCATGAGAAAAGCAAATTAATATACAGTATCATCATCGGTCCTTAGATCCACCATAGTACTGTGCACTTACTATCACAAACAATGTCACTGTTGAATATCCCGGTTGCCCGGATTGCCGTGAAGCTAATGAGGCAGTGATGAAATTCAGCTGCCTAGCCTAGCGTCAGTGGTGAAAGTTAAGCCAGTCTTTACTGTGCCTGACTTCCGCCACTTAGCAATAAGAAGGCAGCGGCTCAGTATCGCCATTGCCCGGTTACTGTTGTGTCCTGCCCCTGGAACGCCCCAGGGCGTGTAGAGGTGCCACCTGGGGATATTCACCCGCACTAACCCTCTCCTATTGTATAATATAAAATCCATAAAAATGCAATTCATACTGAATGCAAATTGTCATTTTAGGTGAGCAAAGCCACATTTTGATCAATTTTTGGAACCTGAAATAATTTGTTTCTGCCCAAATTGACATGAAGTAGAATTTTAGAAAGGACAAGAAGGGATGTGGAGAATTAGGACAGTATTTACATAGAGTCTCTTCTAAAATAACAGCTGGACTGCATAGATGGCAGGAGCAACGATTTTAGGAAGCTGGATGTATAAAAAAATGTGCAGAATCCCTCTCCAAGGCATGGGAACAGCCTCCTAAAATCACTGCACTGGTACAGACAGACTACTGGTGCAGCGCCACAGGTCTGGCCTCCCCCCCTCCCCGACCCCAGGCACCAGCCCTGTGCTGGTAAGAACAAACCTCCCATCCGATCCCCCCTCCCCCTGCCTTCCTCTCCCCATGGCAGTCAGAGGTCCCCCCTCCCCCCAAAGACCGTCCAAGTAAACCAGAAGGTGGCAATTCTCTCCCCACTCAAAGGCCCCCCTCGCTGGCAGATTGGAAGCTCTATGAAGCCCCCGCTCCCAAAAGGATTCCCCACACTTACTGGCCTACTCACTCCTGCTTGGCATGAGGCAGTACTTCAGGATGGCACCACTGCCCCCTAGAGATAACCTCATGAGATTTGGAAGTGCTACCTCATGCCAAGAAAGAGCAAATGGGCCTCATTCTTGTTCCCAGTCTACCACACTGAGCCCAGTAAGCCTTGGGGGGGGGGGGGGGTCGGGTTACCAGGGGCTGGGGATTTCATAGGGCTCCCAATTTATTGGCAATGGGGTTTGAGAGAGGATGGGGTTGTTGTCTTCTGACTTGTTTGGGGGCCTTCAAGGGGGGGGGAGTGGAACTCTGCTATGTGCCTTGGATGAGATACAGTGAGGGGACTTTGTTATGTGCTTCAGTGAGAGAGAGGGAGGGAGGAGAGATCAGATAGTTTCCAGTGAGAGGGAGGGTGGAGGGGGAATTAGTTTGTTGCCGATGGGGGGGGCTTTGTTCCTACCAGCTTGAAGACAGCTGGGGGGGTGCCTGGGGTTGGGGATGTGAGTGAGGGGCCCCCCAACATCAGAATTAACTGCTGCCCCTGTCAGCAGGCAGGTGTAAATGCCGACATCCACATTTTTTTCCAGATGTAGATACCCCTTTATAAAATCGGGAATCCACACATGCATGTGATCCCTGTTTCCACTACTCCCACTCTCAACTCTCACCACTGCTGCTGGTGGGGCAGACATGGTGAGCATTCCCACGTCTACAAAAAGCATGATCTAAAATGTATGTATGTCAGTCAATGTATGTCAGTCAATCTACACGTCCCGATGCTGCTTTGTGGATGTGGAAATGCTTCCAAAATAACACCTGTACGAAAAGCATTCCATAAATGTGGTCCAGAAAATGTAAAAGCTCTATGCCTAGTCCACTGCAGTCAAAATGGTGTGAGAGCATTTGATAGTAGTTGGTGTGAAGAATGTAAAGGCCTAACTGGTTCATAATAGGCCAGTAACTGTCAGATAACGAGGTTTACTGAAAAGCACTATCTTAAACATAGCAACATGCAAATTACAACCAGCATGGTCCATCTAGTTGGCCCAGTAAGGTGGTTAGAGCTGTACCTGTCGCTCCATGAAGGTTACCTCCTTCTATGCCTTTGTTTAGTGTTATATCTAAGCTGAAGTGTTTTGAATTAACCCTTTTATTCCAATGGTAGCAACAAGATCATAAGATTTCCTTCCAATCATCAGTCGAGGTTGCTGTGTCCTGAATCTGTTGTAAATGGTACAATTGTTTTTTGGGGTACTCTTAGAAACAAGAAATTGCATTCATCTAATCAGTTGGCAATATACATTTACTTTAGTATTAGCACTTGATATGTTTGTGTCAAATTCTTTATTCTTTATTGAATTCCTTATCCAAGATTGATATTGACCTTTTCAAATTTTGCCTGGTTCACAGAGACATTAGACACAGCTTAAAACATGGAGCACACCATAGAGAAGAACTGGCTATTTTCACCAAGAGGGTCATTTTAAAAGGTTTAATCATGATTGGATGTCTGAAGACATGCACGTGGAAATCAGACAAGTCTTAATAGCCATTCATAGACATCTCCATGCAGGGGTGCCCAAGTAGGCACAGCAGCGTGGTGAGGCCTGTCCAGAGAGGAGCAATGGACTTATATGTCTCCTTCAATCTCAGACATCTCCATGTTTATACCTGCTCCAGGCACCAGGACAGTGCTTGTTTTCACCTTAAAACATACAGAGAGTATGGAGAATCACATGACAAGCTTTAGACCACAAGATCCCACACTGGAATTTCAATGCTGACCACCCTGCTCTTAAGCCACTACTCTAACCATTATGCTAGTAGATATCTTTTTGCTGAGCTGCTATCCTGGGGACATCTATATATGTGCACATCAAGCACGTCCATGTTTCCAAAATCATGCCTCAACTTGTACGTGCCTGCATTTTTTTTCCAGCTGTTCTGGCTTTGACGTCCAGACTGTACTTGGACGTCCCACTGTGCAATGTGCCTCCAAATGAGAGTTTTGTTTTTTTCATTTTTAAACTGTATTCCTAAAGGAAGCTTAATTAGAAGTATCTGCTAGGACCTGGCAATAATTTTATAGAAAAAAAGAGTCTTCGTAGCCTTCCTGAAAGTCATTTAACTGTAGCTCTATGGTCAATTGGCCAACATTTCTTCAGACAAGACCAGAGTTCTAGAGTGTACCCTGTAAAAAAATTATGTCTGCTGCATGGGTGGAGGGGGGGCGGGGTTGTCAGTTAACCTACAATACTTCCTTACATAAACTCCAGACTGCTACTCTTCTCTGATGCACAGAAATTTGGAAATCTCATCCTTCACTGTTGAACTTCGATAGTATCTGATGACAAATTCAGAACACAAATTTGCAGTCAATTAAAATCACTTTAAGCATTATTCTTTTGCCCATCCTCCTGTAAATTCAGTTCTCTACATGAAAGCATTACTGAAACAAGATACCATGACTGATTTTAATCTTTCCCTGCATTGACTTCTATCAATGAGCTTTTGTATACAACATTAACCTTCTGAAACTCAACTCAATACATTTTCTGCAAAACAACCATTAGTTTTAATTGAACTATTGTTTCCTCAATTTGGCACAAATCTAGATGGGTCTGCACTCTAGCATATTTCTTAATGGCCTTTAGGAGAACACATATCTCATTTTTTAATCATCCAACTGAAAAAAGTGCCTCGGCTGCTACTGCTAGAGACATCACGAGATCAACAGCAGGACACCAGTAAAAAGCAAGAGTAGGAAATGCCAAAAACAGAGAAAATATAAAAGGACAAAGACAGGTTTCTTGTTCCTTTCAGAATCATGATGAGCAAGTAGGTTAGTCAAAGAACTGTTAAGCCACTGTTCAAGCAAACTATACACTCACCAGCAGCTAGCAACATGTACAGTAATTTGCTTATTTGTAGAATTTCAAAAGTTATACAGACAAAATCAGGCCATTTAAATCAATAAATGGTCTGATACTATCTGTACAGTTGTGGGTTGAGTTAGCATAGGGGTGGCCAACTCCAGTCCTGGTGCACCACAATCCAGCCTGGTTTTCAGGATGTCCCTAATGAACATTCATGAGATATATTTGCGTACAATGGGAGGCAGTGGATGCAAATATCTTATGAATGTTCATTGGGGACATCCTGAAAACCAGGCTGGATTGTGGTGCACCAGGACTGGAATTGGCCATCCCTGGGTTAGCAGCAGGGCAAAGGCAGTCTTAAAAATGATCAGAACAGTCTCAATATTCAGCCATCTTCTGGATAATTTATCGATTTAGTTTAGAACTGCTGAATAGGGAGTCACTGCACCACTGGAGGGGTTTTAGAAGCCTCACCATGTGCAAAAAGCAGCATTTATGCAAGCAGACTGGTGTGCACGTGTACATGCCATTTTAGAAAGGGGGTATTTACATACAGAGATGCTGACAATGTTCCTTTTGCTGGAGGCCTGGAGAGGGAATGGTTAGGGCCAGCTTACATTACATGAGACATGCATTCCACTTGTAAGATGAGAAATCCACGTCACTGAAAAATATTTAAGCATTTATAGCTGCTTAGAGGCACAAATAACTGCCTGTTTGAAGGGGCAGCTGTAGAGGTTGAGGTCTATCCCCCGCAATCACTCCGCCCGCCAACAGCGATCACTCCCCTGATCACTCTCCATTGAAAGCAATAACCCCTCTGATCACCCCCTGACATCCGATCCCCACACCCTTCCTAGGCATCTGGTGATCCCTCATCCCCTTACAGCCGACCATTAAGTAAACATCTGACAATCCCAAAAAGAACCCCCCCCCCCCCCCCTGTGGCATAAACACCCACCCCCCAATGGCCCCTACCTCTAGAGTCCTCCTCATTGCCAGCCTTACCAGGGATCCCTAGTGTCCAGTGAGAGCAGCTGTGATCCCGTCTATTCTGTTCCTTTGGCTCTGGATGCCAAAATGGTGCCCTTGACTCCTAGAGGTAATCTCGCAGAATGACTCCTTAGCAATAGTCCCAAGAGATTATTGCTAGAGGTCAGAGGTACCATTTTGGAACCTGGAACCGAAGGTGCAGGAGTAACAGAGGCTGCTCCTGCTCCCACTAGACACCAGGGACTCTGTAATGCTGGGGATGGGATTGGGGAGTGGGGAGATCTTGCAGGCGGCATTGGTGTGTGGGGGGGTGTTTACATTGTAGGAGGGAGGTTGGATGGGGAATGGATGCTTTGGGAGATCATCAGATTCCTTGGGGTGATCAGAAGAGAGATCGCTGTTGGGAGAGGATGATCGGAAGGGAGGGGACACATACTGCTAACTTGATGTGTTCGTTTGGAATGGGAGCTTAGATTTTAAAAAGCTGAACCCACACAAATGTTGGGGGAACTTGCACGTCTTTCCCCTATGTGCAGTTTTTTTTAAATCACTGCTCCCACTGCACTTAGAGAGATATCAACGTTCAGTCCTGCACTTATTTTAGAAAAGGTTCTTTGTTTGGCAAAGTCTCTTGTAAAATAGTATATGAATTCTTCACATCCTGACCTGGTCATGTGAATACCCCTCTCCACATACTATCTAAAATCTTCCTTCGCATGTACACTCAATGCTGCTACCTATATGGAGAACAGTGCTCAATATATTTATTAAGTTAAGTGCTGGCACCAGTGGAGGAGTGGCCTAGTGGTTGGGGCAAGGTACTTCAGGCCAGAAGGTCAGGGGTTCAAATTCCACTAGAGGACAGCAACCTTGGGCCAGAAGGACTGGGGTTTCTAGTCCCACAGCTGCTCCTTGTGGTCTTGGGCAAGCCACTTAATCCTCCATAGCCCATGTTCCCTGTAAAATAGTTATCTCCAAGTTATAATG
This sequence comes from Ichthyophis bannanicus, assembly GCA_033557465.1. Classification (NCBI taxonomy): domain Eukaryota; kingdom Metazoa; phylum Chordata; class Amphibia; order Gymnophiona; family Ichthyophiidae; genus Ichthyophis; species Ichthyophis bannanicus. The sequence goes on along the minus strand of CM066032.1, from coordinate 1,443,177,170 downwards.
CCCTGTTCAATGTAAACCACACTGATGCAGAATAGCACAGTATATAAGAGAATATAAATAAATATTTCCATGACTGACCCAGCTGAATGCTAACCTCTGTATTGATAAATCAAGCGATACCACTGATTTTGAGTAATACAATAGATATATTAAGAACTGGTATAAAACTAAACATCAACCATGGCTAGAAACAAAATACTTTTGCACAGAATAAAACATGCACGGTACCAAAACATTTTCCCAGCAGCAACCAGGGCAATGTCCAGCAAGTAGCAACAGATGCACGTCACTCGTGCCCACAAAGGGAATAATAACCCGAAGATAATGATTAGAAATGGCCAATATGAAAAAAGTCGCAGGCAACAGTTCTGACCTATAATAGTTTCAACAATTTATGCACCAAAAGATAAAACTACGCCATCCTTCATGCAGGCACACCAAGAGTGAGACAGGTAGTCTAAATATAAACCAAACTGAACTACAGTAAAGGTACTTTCAGCACCTCATTAAGGCACCAATGTTTACAGGACATGAAAGTATAGTTGAGCAAAGCTGATTGCCAATGCATGCTCACTCATTTATTTAAGCTGCAAATGCAAGTCAAAGAGGAAAATCTAAGCAGACCAAACGTTTTTTAAAATCTTATATATTCAGGTCAGTCACCTGGCACAACCCTGCAGAATGGAGGATACAAGTCTGGATCCATCTGGTGGAACGGGTCAGACCTGGGTGCACTGCAGAGATGGTGTGCTTGGGCCAGATAGCTTACACTACTGCAGTGACTCCTGCTGGCCAGTGAGTGGCCCTGCGGGTGTGATTGTTGGAGGTGTCTCTCTAGCCCTCGGGCTAGCAATAATTCCCTGAAACATCCAGGAATGCCAACTGAGCAGCAAGGGAGCAGCACAGATGGCTGGGGAGAGAAAGAGAGAAAAATATTCTGTAATAGTCTATATACAATGATTGCTCATCCAATAATTAGATAGACATAAGATACTATAATATATTCCAACTGGATTTTTTTTTAAATACTATCTGAAAAGGACGAGTACTTTACACCTCATTAAAATTTAAACTTTGGTTCTGGAGAACACATCTGTGAACTTTTTTCTTTCTACTCTATAAACAGGAAAATATTTCAGACTACAAAGGTGAAAATTTTGAAGTGCACCTGTGTTACTGACATCTTTTCATTTTACTTGTGCTTTAAAAAATGGTGATATTGTAACACTGGCAAACTTGGATCTTTCATTGGTTAGTTTTTTCTTTTTTAATTTTATTCAACTTCTACGTGAAAGTTTAAACAGGTGTTTTTTAATACCACTTTATCATTTCTGTCAAAGCAGTTTACATTGTAACTTAAATTTGGTAATGTACATTAAACAGGGACAGTGGATTTTTCTGAGGCAATGGAGAGTTAAGTGACTTGCCCAAGCCCACAAAGAGTGCTAGTGGGAATCAAACCCTGGTTTCTTGGTTCTCAAGCCAGTGCTGGAGCTACTCCTCCACTTCAGTTAACATACAACAAAAAATGAGAATTACATCACTAGCCAAACGTTTCCAAAGGAAAACAATAAGAAAAATACAAAACAAAAGAAGATATAAAATTCAGAGGAAATGGCATAATACAACACTCCCAATATGGAAGAAGAACAGCAAAAACAATTAAGTGGCTACAGCACTTGGGGGCATATTTAAAGTACTGTGAGTGTTCGCACTTGTGCGTTAGAAGAAAAAACTAACCGCGTGCTCACTGTCGGAGACATGGCCAGCATGTCCCCTACAGTTACTGCACCAAAAGGTTCCTTACCACACGCTAGGTTCATACAGTTAACAAAGATACACTTAACACCTCCTCTTGAGGAGGCATTAAGCAAGCCTGCATTAACTGCAAAATTAGCTGTTACCATGCAGTAACTACAATGTGCAGTCCACATTTCCGTTTGATCTCAGAAACATCAAAGACATCTGCAGGCATGAATAAGCATCAGGGAAGTACTTGTTTTCACCTTAAAACATCTAGAGCAGTGGGTCTCAACCCAGTCCTCTGGGACACCCAGGCCAGTCAGGTTTTCAGGATATTCACAATGAATATGTATGAGCTAGATCTGCATGCACTGCTTCCATTGTATGCAGATCTATCTCATGCATATTATGAGAGATAGTGAGTGATAGCTACCTCCTATGACCCTATTAGGCGGCTGCCTAGGGTGTTAAGATTTAAGTTGCCTTTAATACAAAAAGAGTCTTGTAGTCAAGTGGTAAGGCAAAAGTAATATTAGGGCTTTATTTCCTGCCCTGATGGGATATTCCTGGGATACCTCAAAGAAAAGTCCAATTAGATCAAAAATTCCCCCCTTTTTTTTGCCTAATTTTTTTGTCGGAGTGTCGTCATCCCAGTATCACAAATATGTATTAAGAGATACCACCGTGACTACTCCCTTTTATTAATTAGAATTGTAAAATGGACCGTAGCCCAAAACTTAGCTGTATGCCACCAAGCGCCAAAACTTCCACTGCACGACGGGCGCACGTTTCTATGTGCAGCTTGGGTCGGATCCTACTGAGGTGATCCAGGCAAGAATTCTTTCGCTGGTTTCGGAAGCATTTCTTCGTAATTGGATAACCCATCATGAGATGGGATTTCTGTTGAAGAAATATCCGGTCACGCCAATTTTTTATCTAGTCCCAAAAGTACACAAATCCTTGTCTGACCCGCCTGGACGCCCTATTGTCTCCTGCCGGAACTCTCTACTAGAACCGTTTTCACAATTTTGTGACCTATTTTTGCAATCGGCAGCAAGACAAGTTGGCTCCTACCTTCGTGACACTGGGGATTTTTTGCAGAAACTACAGTCCTGTCATGAGATGGAGACCTATCATTATCTTGTGTCCCTTGATGTGAAGGCTCTTTACACCAACATGAGCTGCTGACATATCTGCAAACTTATCCCCTTGATATCCCGGACCGGATTCCACACACTTTTTTGTTAGACTTGTTGGAGCTTGTCTTAGTTGAGAATTTTTTCCTTTATCAGGGTGTGTTTTATCGCCAGGTCCATGGGATAGCCATGGGGGCCACAGTTGCCCCATCCCTGGCTACAATCTATATGGCAGCCTTTGAGCAGGAGCACATATACTCTGATTCAGCCTTTTGCAAGGTCCCGTTTTGGAAACGCTTCCTTGATGACATCTTTTTTATTTGGACGGGAGATCGCAGGGATTTGGAGTGCTTCATACAGCGATTAAACACCCATGTCCCCGTATCCAGTTCACTGCAACGATTTCTGCTGATACTATACAGTTTTTGGATGTTCAGGTATCCCTCACTCCTGCGGGATTTGTGACAACTTTGTATCGGAAGGAGGTCCAGCGTAACACATTGTTGAGCTATCACAGCTTCCACCCCCGGGCTTTGAGGCAGGGTTTGCCTTTTGGACAGTTTTTACGGCTCAGACGTAATTGTTCGTCTTTGCAGGCTTTTAAGCAACATGCCCAAGAACTTATACAATGACTGCTGGCACGGGGCTATCCATCTCAGGTGATCTCCCGGGCATATAAGAGGGCCCGTTATTCATATCGGGAATGGTTGTTGTCTCCAATGCCTCCGAAGATCCAGGACTCTGTCATCACTGGGATTTTGCCTTACACACGACAAATGTCTCATGTTACTGGCTTGTTGCGCCAATTTTGGCCTGTGCTTGGGGTACATACCTGTTTTCAGAACAAAACCTTGCAAATAGCTTATTCTCGCACGGCCAATTTACGTGACAAGATCATGCACACAGTATCACCTGAGGATCGTCCTTTGCAGTTACATTCTGATGCTGGCCACTTCTCGTGTGGCTATTGTGCTTATTGTGCTGGTACTTTGGAAGGGGCTGAGTGGATAGATGGACACACCTCTCGCAAATATACCACACGCTGGCACACGGATTGTTCATCGGAATTTGTGGTATATCTGATAGTGTGACCATGTTCTCTATACTACATAGGCCGTACTAAGAGAGCTTTTCGGACGCGTCTTTCAGAATATGCCTCTTGCCTTTGGGTTAAAAGGCTGGCAGCCCCTATGGTGGAACATCATCTATCAATGAGCCATTCATTTGCATCTTTACGATGGCATGTTTTGGATCACATTCCGTCTGATCCTCGATGGGGTGATCGTGAACAGAAACTCCAGGTTTGAGAACAACGTTGGATTTTTCTTTTAAAATCGGTCACCCCTGAAGGACTGAATTCCCAATTGGATTGGCATACCATACTGTGAAAGAAGCTAAAAGCCCCCTTGGGATTCCCTGAATGGTGGGTATTCCCTGATTGGGGGTTGGGCTTACTGTTTGATTGGTTAGGGTCTCCTCTTTTTGAACTGACGTCAGACGCCGGCGACAATATAGCAGACAAATTTCCTGGGGCCTGTAAGCTGCTGTTTTACCTCTGCTGATCTTTCCTGACCTGAAGCAGGGTTTTTCGGAACTACAAGAGTAAAACCCGAAACGTGCGCCCGTCGTGCAGTGGACGTTTTGGCGCTTGGTGGCATACAGCTAAGTTTTGGGCTACGGTCCATTTTACAATTCTAATTAATAAAAGGGAGTAGTCACGGTGGTATCTCTTAATACATATTTGTGATACTGGGATGACGACACTCCGACAAAAAATTAGGCAAAAAAAAGGGGGGAATTTTTGATCTAATTGGACTTTTCTTTGAGGTGTCTATATTTGGTCTGATTAGGGTTCTTTATTGTTTCCATATTCCTGGGATACAACAAACAATATGAAACAAAAGAACTGCTGCACAGAAAAATATCTTTTTTCCTTCAGGCACCATCAGCTGGTTGCTTTGCACATGCTCAACATAAAGATACAATATCGTCAGATAAACAAATTGTACAATCCATGGGCACAGGGTCAGAATTATAGCTGCTGTTCTCCCACTGTGTTAACTCAGAGACACTTACAATTGCATATGGGTCACACTCTTCACAGCTGCTGTCTTCCTTAAAACTCTCCTGTGAGTCATGGGCTAACTTTTCTAGAAAGGGCTCTTTAAATCCAGGACTCTGAATGCCTGGTATATTAAAAGCTTCCTTCTGGCTTTCCCTTCTTCTCCAGGCTGGTGGAATTACTGTATAACTTTCAGTATCAAAGTTACTTCTGGTGCCACGCCCTTGCCTTTCAAACCAAACAGAACTTCTTGCCTTTTCTTTAGCAGAGCTAGGTTCCCACCTCTTAGCTGTGGTTCTGTCTCTTATATCTGGGCTTCTGGCAGCTCTCTCCTGGGCTCTCCAACTACCAGGAATCCTAGCAGGGTCCTGGGCATGGTGCTGGCTGTTTCCTGCTCTGCTGCCACACCTACTGCTTCCTTCCCTCAGTGGATTTCCTCCAGCATGACGTGTGTTCACTGGATGCTGGCTTAGTCCTCCCAGGTCGCTGCCCCTACTGGCCTTCCCTGGTTCTACCCTGCAGCTTTTATCCTTGTTCTCTTTGCATGCTGCCTGGGTTTCTGAGAACAGGTGTTCCTGATTAGCCTTCCTGCTTCTAGCTACATCAGGACTAGTGCAAGGACATTTTACTCTAATGCCTTTTTGCTTTTCTTGTGCTGAGTTTGTTTGCTGCTCAGCTAATTCTACATGTGCTGAGTTTGTCTGCTGCTCAGCTAAGTCTACATGAACTGAGTTTGTCTGCTGCCCAGCTGATTCTGAGGTAAGTTCCTTACTTTCCCCTAACTCCATGGGCTCTGTGCCAGCTGCTGTGTCACAATATTCATTGGGGTTATCCTGAAAACCTGACTAGCTTAGGGGTCCCAGAGGAATGGGTTGAGAAAAATTGATCTAGAGTTTAGAGAAGAAAGTGACTAGCTTTAGATCAAAGGCCTACAGTAGGATGTGAACCCTGACCACTCTGCTCTTAAGCCTTTAACCATTATGGGGGTATTTCCATCCTGGACGTACAGGCCCTCTCTGCACCAGGTCAGAATCGGACACACAGAGGGAGTCGCGATCCTGATCCCACGGGGCACGTATAGCCTCGCGGGATCAGAATTGCGAATAGGTCTGTATATGCAGACCGGAACCACGATTCAACCCAGCCTGCACATACAGGCCTTGCCCAGCTAACTCAGTCAGTGCTTTTAAATGGAGCCACGGCACCATGGCATATGGCATGACATCTATGCTATCCTGGGAATGTCTATATAGACGTTTGATACACATGCATATCAAGCACATCTATGTTTCCAAAATCGTGCCTGAACTTGCATGTGCCTGATTGTTTTCCAGACATTGTGATTTTGACATCCCAGACTGCACTTGGACGTCCCATTGTGAAATGTGCCTCTAAATGTTTAGCACACTTCAGTAAACATACAGACTCCCCTGTGCTAACTGATGCAGAGTGAGAATTCACATTTGTGCCAGAAATAAACCACTTCAAATGTTGGGAATCATAAACATACTTGTGCTTCAGATAATACATTTTGCTGTAAATAAAAATTTAAAAAATGCACATATAGACTTGAACTGGGACTTACAATCCTGCTTCCTGATTGGCCCAATGTCTGTCTGATCTGCAGCTTTATTGAAAACACTGACTGGATTGTTTTGCCTTGTGAATCTATTGTCTCCTGTAGTAGAGATTTACTCCAAAGATCTTTCTTGTGCTAGAAATTCAGTGAAACCAGGTCTAAGCGTACTAGAAAACATTTACCAAGACAAATTGAACAACCGTGATCTAGATTAGACTCGGTAAATGTCTCCGATAGTATACTTAAATTTCTGGCCCAGGAACATGGAAAAAGAAAAATCTTTGCAGTAAATCTCAACAGCAGGAGTCACTAGATCCATAAGGCAACAAAATCCAGTTATAGTTTTCCACAGAGCTCTAGTAATGCAACAGTTAAGGGCATGCTGGCTAGAATTAGCCCCCCCCCCCTCCCCAGAGACCTGATGTCTCTTGGGCAAGATGCCTGCCCTCTAACCCAAAGGTTACTGGTATGAGTCTGGGGAAGGAAAGAGAATTTTGGATTTTTTAGTTCTATGTTTGGATTAAAAACAATATAGGAATTTTTTTTGTTATTTCCCATATCATTTCAAATGAATGCACATCTCTAATAGGCAATGCCAGGGCTAGCATTCTCCTGCCACCACTGTGCCAGATGGTAAGGAGAGAGGGGGAACTATGCCAATGGGCAGATGCCAAGAAAAAAAAAGAAGGCAGGGAGCAGGGCTACTGGGGGTGTAGCACATGTGTCAACCTCTGACAACTACGAACATTTTTACTGGCAGTCTATCTGAAAACTCTGCTCCTTCCCTCCCCTCCCCCACTTCAGATAAATCATCAAGAGGGCTAGGCAAAGTTTCTTCTTTTCCCTTCACTCCCAGGCTTAGCAAGCTCTGATGGAGACCATCCCCAATCTTCTCAGAAATTGGAAATATTCAAAGTGATCCTTCCGGTCAAAAGTTTGGAGTTAGCGATCGTCACTGTACCAGTAACGAAGAAAGTTATATTTCTTTATTATAACTGAAACTAATTTTACACTGCATCAGTAATTTTCTAGAATATATCACTGGGGTAGGAAAATCTAAACTTCAAGTACCAAATGCTATTTGGGTTTCTGGGATAGCCACAGTGAACATCCATCTTTCACTATATGCAAATATAGTCACATGCATATTCAGTGCCAGCCAAAACGAGCACGTTTTCAAAACGTTTACGTGCCAAGGCGTAGTTGTAAATCCCGAAATGGGAGAACAAAAAGGGCTATTAAAATTCAGCTCCGGGAACATCAATCAAAATCATGACATGGTCAGCTCCATTGGAGAAACACTGCATCATGAAAAAGTATTCATTTGAGGAGTCGCAGTAGAGGGTAATCGATCATGTGCCAGAGAACTGGAGATGTAGGGACCGTGAAGTAAAATTGAATCCAGATATGGTGTATCTGGATTTTCAGAAAGCCTTTGACAAAGTTCCTCATAAGAGACTCTTGGCAAAATTAAAAAGTCATGGAAAAGGAGGCAGTGTGCTATTGTGGATCAGGAACTGGTTAAAAGATAGAAAGCAAAGGATAGGGCTAAATGGCCAGTTATCTCAATGGAGAAAGGTGAATAGTGGAGCACCCCAGGGATCTGTGTTGGGTATGCTGCTTTTTAACATATTCGTAAATGACCTGGAAATGGGAATAATAATGAGTGAGGCAATCACAAAATTATTCAAAGCTGTTAAAACCCAAGAGGATTGTGAAAAATTGTAAGAGGACCTTGATAAATTAGAAGACTGGATGTTCAAATGGCAGATGAAATTTAATGTGGACAAGTGCAAAGTTATGCACCTAGGAAAGAACAACCAATCTATGGTTACATGATGCAAGGTTACACATTAGGATCCATCACCCAGGCAAAAGATTTAGGCGTCATCGTAGATAACACATTGAAACCCTCCACTCAGTGTGCAGCGGCGGCCAAGAGAGCAAATAGAATGCTAGGAATCATAAGGAAAGGAATGGAGAATAAAACAAAGGATATTATAATGCCTCTGTATCATTCCATGGTGCAACCGCACCTTGAATATTGTGTGCAGTTCTGGTTGCCGTATCTTAAAAAGGATATAGCAGAATTAGAAAAGCTACAGAGAAGAGACACCAAAATGGTAAAGGGGATGGAAGGATACCCCTATGAGGAGAGGCTTAAAAGATTAGGGCTCTTCAACCTAGAAAAGAGATAGCTGAGGGGAGATATGATAGAGGTCTATAAATGAATGGAGTGGAAAAGGTAAACGTAGATCGATTTTTTACATCAAAAGGTAGAAAGACTAGGGGACATGCAATGAAGCTACAGTGTTAACTGTTTAAGACTTATAAGAGAAAATATTTTTTCACTCAACACGTAATCAAACTCTGGAATTCGTTACCGGAGAATGCAGTAAAAGTTGTTAGTGTAATTGGGTTTAAAAAAGGTTTGGACAAATTTCTGGAGGAAAGGTCCATAAACCATTATTAAAGAGGACCCGCATTGTGGAACCCGTGTGTCTTTTTGGGAAACTGCTAGGTACTTGTGACCTGGATTGGCGACTGTTGGAAACAGGATACTGGGCTTGGACCTTGATCTAACCCAGTATGGCATATATCATGTTCTTAAGGAACAGTTGGGGATCTATCAATTTCAGACAGTATCAGTAAAAGGGTTAATGCTGAAATAGAATGGTATACCGAAGAACAAACCAGTCAGTACTAGAGATGAAACCTAAGCTTTGTTTAGAAGTTCAGATGACAAGACTTCGACTTTCATATTTTGGACACATCATGCAAAGAGAGAGATCGTTAGAGAAAGACATCATGCTTGACAAGATAGAAGGTCAAGACAAAAGAGGAAGACCAGCAATGAGATGGATCGATACAACAACAGCAGCTATGGTTGTCACTGTCAATTATGAGCTGCCTGACTGAAGACCGAACACTAGGTTTAGGACAACTATCCAGAGGTTTCGCCATGAGTCGACACAGATTCGATGGCACTTTAAAATCAGTGCTGTAAGCACCGATTAAAAAAGGAAAAAATGCTGGGGCATGTTGAAGTCGAACCAGAAGTCGGAAAGCAGCAAGTCAGCACTTGAAGGATTTATCATCTCACTGAATTGAAGACTGACTTCATCGTGAAAAATGTCAGATTAAGCAGTTATGAATTATTGACATGCAATTCAGATAAGTGGTTTCTTCTCTCTGAATCACAACCGTATACGTTTTTGAATCAGTTTGAAACATGGCATTGTGTTGGACTAATGGTGAATGTTTAAGAAGCCATGAAATCGGTAATTTTTGTATGCTGAAGCTGCAGGATATGCATGTTTAGGATATATCCATTAAAAGGACCGGTGGAACTGCTGACCAGTGGTGAGAAAAATAGGTCTGACAAAAATTGTTAGGCAAAGTAAGAGGGACATTATTTATACAGTCATGCATCTTCACTGCAGATATCCCAAAAACTCAAAAGGCTGGGAACCCTCCTCGCAGGGCTGTACCAAGGGCTGTGCAAGAGGGGAAGCTGCACAGTGAGCAAGCACAGAAGGGGGCACTGCTTTCATCACTAGACTTCCAGGAAGCTCAAAAAAAATGAGTTACTGAACATGGCTGAGTAGAAGGGGATGCCAGATTTGTTATTCACACAGAATGTATTTCTAGTTTGGTACGGTCCTGCCTCCAGGGCACGTTTGGGAACCAGTGCTCTTGTGGGCAGAGAGAAGTGCAGCTGAAGAAATATAATGGAGTTGTAGTTTAACCAACAGGCGAACCTTTCTTTAGCAAGTCACCAGAACGCTGCTGTTATAGTTGCTTCTCATCCCAACTGAGAAGACTCCTTGCATCATCACAGTAGGAAAGCATGTTCAACTCTCTAGGTTTTCTTTTTCTGCAGTCATCTGCATACACAGTTCTCCCAAATGTACTGTATATTTATGTAGATCATGAATGTACATGCAGCAGAGGAACAGCCTCTTTGGTTGGAGTAGGTCGAACAAACCATTCTTCGGTCTCTAGTCTCTGCTGGCAGCCCACCTCATTCCACTGCCCATGGATGCAGAAAGTCATTCTTCAAGGGCAACAAACAGGTCAGATTTCCAGGCTATACTTAATAAATATGCAAGAAATAGGTCTGCCTGCATACTATATCCATTACATTTATATATTATAATGTACTCTGGAGCCACCCTTACTCTGCTGTGAGGAGGGAGCTATTCTTATAGAATGAAATACATTAAATAATGCAACAAATATACCTCCCCAAGAAATAAATGAAAAAAGAAAACCAATCTATTAGCCTTCCACAGTGAAAGATATCAATTCAGAAAGCATTCAAACATACACATCAAAAAGATAAAGAAAGAGTCCAGGAAAAAGGTGATAGAGTAGAAATCGATTACAAATACGTAGGCCTCCAGACCTATTTAACAGCATCAACAGAGCAAAATGAACAAAAAGGGCTGAAGTATGAAAGCAAACATTCAGAATCGATTTCCATCATTCTGGCTAGCAGTAGGAATGAATGAGAATCCACCAGTACAGATAGGGCAGGAAACAAAACAATTTGCAAAACAAGAGAAAAAAAAATTATTTTATTTTTTGCACTTTACAACATAACTTCTCAATATAGAGATAAGGTAATGCACATGGATATGTCACATATTCAGAAGAAAAATACCAAAAGCAACAATGTCATATCACAGTTTCATATTAGACCACAAACTAAGCAGAGGAACAAGAAATAGGGGAAAAAAATTAACCAAAGGTAACATATCGGTCCCTATGATACTTAGGCAGTCTTTTCGAGAGGCTAACCCTCCATAAGAACCACCCTCCCGCCAAAGCAAAAAGGTTACTAATTGTTTTGGGTCAAAAAAATAGAAATTGCTTGCCATCCAGGAAAATAATGCACCTACAAGGAAATTTTAACAAAAAAGACCCACCCAAAACAAGGACCCTGGTTTTTAAATCCAGGAACTCCTTACGTCTCTTTTGGATTATCCTCGAAAAATCAGGAAAAAATTGTATTTTGGCCCCCAAAACAATACATGCATATTACAAAAATATAAAAGCAATACTGTATTCCGGTCCACCATCAGAGCAAAGCTAACCACCAAGATGGTTCTAGCTATGACTACATCCAGGGAGCTCTCTAAGAACCCAGTCAAGTCCGACAATCCTTGCTGAAAGTGTTCTAGATGTTCCACACCAACTTCAGCCGGAGATCTCACAGTCAGATACTGGGCACTGGTAATAGATGGCAGATTATCTCCCAATATACCAAACCCTCCTGCAGATATTTTTTAACCATGTCTACTGGTCCCAGTAGTGAAGATTTGTGAAAACTGATGAAACAAAGGTTATTCCACATGGACATATTCTCCAGCTTGTGAGCCGTAACAAAAGCGTCCTTCATCTGCACACCTGCTATCTCCTGCAGCTCACCATGGTGAGCCTCCAACAAGTCCACCCTGGCAGCATAAGTAGCCTGTTCCTGAGAAACGGCCTGTACGGTATCTTTCAAACTAGCCAAATCAGGAAATAAAGTGCCTACCATTGCTTGAAGTGAGGCGTTCACAGTGGCTACCGCCTCCTACAATGATTCCATTGTTACAAACGTGAGTCTATTCAACTCCGCCAAGTCCAAAAGAGCTAGCTGTCTCTTCACCGTAGAGCCCAGCTCCAAAAACGTGGCAGCCACAGTTGACACAGCCAGCTCATCACATGGGGAAGACGTTGCAGCAGGAGCTCCCTCCACTCTCTCTTCCGATCTCCCCACCCCCGGGGGGACCATCTGTTGAGTAGAGGCCCAGCTGACAACACTACTGGGTCACAGAGGTGCAGACCTTTCCACAGGACTCAGAACCGCCCCGTTAATAGCAGACACTGATAACTTCGCTGGTACCGCCGACATTCAATCCCGGGCAACCAAACCCATGCTGCAATCAAGCAGGGTCCGCTGAACCCCCAGCACAGGAGACCCTGCCTTAGGCTTCCGTTTCTTGCTCAATATGGACACCAGGGGAGAGAGAGACCCAACCAAGCGGTAAGAGCCATAAACTCGGTCAGACGCCATCTTGTTCCAGCAGGAAAAAAAATCTTTAAAAAAATTAAAACAGCAAACATGGAAAAACAAGTGACAAATGCATGAATACAGTGGGAAACAAAAATAACTCCAGGAACTATACATCGATCAAAATGAGACGCATGAATAGTTAAGCAGAGGTGAACTGAAACTTAACAATGAAGGATTGAGAACTGAAGACCAGGATACTGGATTATGGATGAGATGGTTCACGGCAGGCATAGAAACCAATGGTAAAACAGACATACTTGCAGATTCTGTAAGGAAGAGCTGGGAACAGTTACTCATCTTATAGATGGCTGTGAAGTTCTAATGGGAGAACATTTTTATACAGAAAGACATTGGAAACTTTGTAAGCACTACAACATTGCTGTACCAGAAAAGCCTTGGGATCACAGTACTGAGAGAATTAGAGAGAATGAAGAGAATGTGATTACTTGGGACATTCCCACTCCAACCAACAAAAACTCAATGTAAGGAAACCAGACAGTGAGGTAAAGGAGAAATCACAAGAATGGAATTGAAAATAGAAGTGTCACTGTCAAGTGATTATTCCGTACATCAAAGGGAAGGAGAGGGAGGGAGAGAGAGAGAGAGAGAGAGAGAGAGAGAAAAGATCCTCAAGTACTAGGCAATGAAGTCAGAGACCAAGACAATGTGGCAGAAAACTACAGAAATACTTCCCATGATATTGGGGGCCACAGGCTTGATTAAAAGCAATTTCCAAGCAAAGCCTTATACATATTACATCCTATGAACTCCAGAAGGAAACTTTCTTTGGTGCCCTAGTTTAGTAGTGAGGTTCTTTACTGTCGTGACATGCGCAAAACTGACTCATTTGGAGACACCGTCCCCTGACAGACATTTCACAAAGAATTCACACGCACAAACACACACACATGCGCATGCACACGCACACACCCAAACAGTATAGAAACGTCCTGGGAAAAAGTGATGGAATGCCTAAAATATATATATGACTAAAGAACACTGTCTCCGGGGATAGGGAAATACCTACTTCCCTTGAATGTATCTGGCATTGAACTATTATGGGAAAGGTGCGAGTTAAATGCAAATAAATAAACTGAGAAAGGGCTAGTATGGGCCAGTAAGGGCTCTGGACTGAAGAGGAAAACAGGCTTCAGCCTTTTCAAAGTTACGCAACTCTTTGCAAGGACAGTCAAAAAAAAAAAAAAGCATTCATTCCGTTTCCTCCTCTTCACTAATAAAACGTAAAACAGGCTTGGTGACATGCAACAAATCATTGCACATCTGCCAAATCAAAGACATACGGGCAAGGGAGGCTTGCATATCTTCTAAAAGCCCTACAATGAGAGGGGCAGACTGCAGCATGACTTTCACTGCACCAACTCTTCTGACCGCAGTTAATGGCTTCTAGGTGCAGGGTCATTAAAATTCCTCAGCAAATCAGCAGCTTCCCACAGTCACTGCAGGATGAAGGCAGAGGACAATGATAAACACCCTGCACCTTTCAAATGGCCCTTATTTAAACGTCACATTAATAAAGTTGTTAAAATGCAAACCAGAGCAATTTTACTTTCAGAAAAATGTTGCCGTAATTACGAGCGACCTTATTCTAGAGCATGAACTTGTAAATGCCAATTAAAGGAAATGAACCACTAACTACTGCTAAGAGCGTATTTCTTGACTTTGTCTTCTATCCCTTGCCTTAGGAGACAAGTGTATACTTAAGGAGGCATTTATCCGGCTCATTATATATGTACAGGTCTATATAGAAGAAAGCCAAGCTTTGCTTTGTGACCTGCAGAGATGGCAGTGTTGCCTGCTGTTACTATCAGCGGCTGAATGGCCAAATCTCCTCATCTTGGGCTGAGAAGTTTCTTACAGTTAGAATTTTAGTGCACAGTTTGCTTTATATGCAAATGGTGCTGTGAGAACTGATGCAAGAATAAATTATATACATAAGCACATATGGGGTCAAAGGGGAATGCAACAGAATTCAGCAGGAACAGCGGTGACGTGCTGTGTATCTGAGGGGGAAAGAATACTTTATGTATATCTGTTTACATATATAATTTATTGTTGCATAAATTACCGCAGGAACATTTGCATGTAAAGCTAACTGCATGTGCTAAAATTCTAAAAAGGAAACTGTAGATGAAAGCCTTTGAGGCAGATAAAAGAGCATTTTACCAGTGGAAACGGCCTTTCAGAAAATTGTTCGCCCTTTCTCCTGGGAAATGTATGTACACTATTTATTGAACATGCGTAAGTTTGGGTCTTCGAAACACCGACTTTCACAATTCAAAAAAGCCTATAAGGGAGTAAGCTGCACAGAACGGCAGGTATAATCTTAAGAAAGGCATTAGGGGGATAACCTACAAGGAGCGGCCGTTGCAACTTCAACCAATTTACTGGGCAGACCAAATAGGCCATGCCACCATCACTAGATTACTACTGGGCCAATATCAAAACTCGGTTTTACATCAAACACGACCAGTGCTTAAAGAAAACCATATGTTCAGTGCTAGAATCTGGACATCCTCCAGCACTGAATATCCTGGTTCAACGCCGACCAATGGCACTAGCTGGATAGCAGCAAAATCCAGCCATTATCCAAACAGCAAACCACAAAGTTTCTACAGCCTGTTTTTGTGGATTATTATCCAGTTAGTGAACTGAATATCCTTTCTAACTGGATAATGTTGGGGACCCTTCCCCACCATCAACTGCCCCGGCTGTGCCGTAGTGGTCAGAGGAGACATTCAGCAGAACTATCTGGATCCTGCCATGAATATCCTTCTCACCAGGCGATCGGGCCCTATATTACTCTAAATCAGTGGTTACTACCATGACTGCTTATTTGTATAGCGCTACAAGGTGTATGCAGCGCTGTAAATATAGATGTTAGAGACGTCCCTGATCATCAGAGCTTACAGTCTAATCAAGATGAACTGCTTCACAGAACTGGGGGCTAGAGTATGGCAAGATACACATAAGTGGCAAACAAGGGAATGAGGGACATCGAGATCTAAATGCGGACACGGGTAGTTTGTTCCAGGCATATGGAGCAGCAAGATGGAATGAATGGAGTCTGGAGTTGAGAGTGGCGGAGAAGAGCACAAATAAAAGGGATGTGCCAGAGGAGCGGAGCTCCCGAGGAGGGGTACAGAGTGAGATAAGAGAGGAAAGGTAGTGAGGAACTGCAGAATGAATGCACTTATAGGTCAGAAGAAGTTTGAACTGAATGTGGAAATGAGTAGGGAGCCAATGAAGCGGCTTGAGCAGAGGGATTACGTGAGCATAGCAACACTGGTGGAAGATAAGCCGTGCAGCTGAGATTTGAACAGACTGAAGAGGAGAGAGATGATTCAGAGGGAGATCAGCAAGGAGTAGGTTGCAATAAGAACATAAGAACATAAGATATGCCATACTGGGTCAGACTAAGGTCCATCAAGCCCAGTATCCTGTTTCCAACAGTGGCCAATCTAGGTCATACGTACCTAGCAGTATCCCCAAAAGACACAGGCTCCACAATGCTTGTATTGGGTCAAGCATAGATATCCTGGGTCCCTTTTTAATAGTCAAGATGGGAAATGACTAGAGAGTGGATATGGGTCATAGTAGTATGTTCAGAACAGAAGTGCTGAATTTTGCTGATGTTATAGAGAAATAAGTGACAGGTTTTAGCTATATGTTGGATATGTGCAGAAAAAGAGAGTAGAGTCAAAGATGACTCTAAGATTGCAAGCTGAGGAAACACGGAGGAGTACAGTATTATCCAGAGAAATAGAGATGGGAAGAAGGTGGAGGTGGGTTTAAGGGGAAAGATAAGGAGCTCAGTTTTGGTCATGTTCGGTTTCAGATGGCAGTGAGATATCCAGGCAGGAATGCCAGATAAGCAGGCAGAGATCCACGCTTGGATTCATGGAGAGATTTCAGGTGAAGACAGCTAGATCTGATAGTCCTCAGCGTAAAGATGGTACTGAAAACCATGGGAGGAGATGAGTGAACCAAGGGACTAAGTGTAGAGAGTGAAAAGGAGAGGTCCCAAGATAGAGCCCTGAGGAACATCAACTGAAAGTGGGATGGCAGTAGAGGAGGATCCACCAGAGCATACACTAAAAGTGGATGTGAGAAATAAGAATAAAACCAGGACAGAAGAGAGCCCCTAAATCCAAGTGAGGACAGTGTATCGAGGAAAAGGTGGTGATCAACAGTGTCAAAAGCAGCAGAAAGGTCAAGAGGGATGAGGATCGAGTAGAGGCCCTTGGATATGGTGAGGAATGCACTTCCTCCACTGTATGCAAACCTCTCATGCATATTCATTTTGGTTATTCTGAAAACCTGACTGGCTAGGTATGTCCAGAGGAGTGGGTTGAGAACCCCTGCTATAAATCTGTGTACTACTACTACTACTACTATTGAACATTTATATAGTGCTATAAGTCAAATGCAGCGTCATACAGATACATATAAAGACGGTCAGAGCTTACAATCTAGTTAAGACAGACAATATAATATCTGAGGACAAGGATATAACTAGGGAAAGATAAGGAGAAACACAGGAGACTAAGCGGATCAGGATCCAAAAGCTGCCTCAAAGAGGTGAGCTTTTAGCATGGATTTGAAAAGGGGAAGATGAAACCTGACGTACTTCCAGGAATAAGGGACAGTGAGGTGAAAGGATCAAAGTCTGGAGTTGGCAGTGGAAGAAAAGGGGACAGAGAGAAGCAATCCACCAGAAGAGCGGAGTTCACAAGGAGGGGGTGTACGGAGAGATGAGCGAGGAAAGGTACTGAGGAGCAGGAGAATGAATGCATTTATAGGTTAGAAGGAGAAGTTTGAACTGGATACGGAAACGGAAGGGGAGACAATGAAATGACTTGAAAAGAGGGGTTATATGAGCATATCAGGGCTGCTGGAAGCTTAGCAGTGCAGCTGAGCTTTGAACAGATTGAAGGGGAATTAGATGATTCAGAGACCAGCAAGGGGGAGGTTGCAATAGTCTAAACGAGAAGTGACTAAAGAGTGGATAGTAGTATGTTCAGAAAGAAAGGGACAAATTTTGCTAAAATTATAGAGAAAGAAATGACAGGTTTTAGCTATCTGTTGGATGTGTGTGGATAAAGAGAGGGAGGGAGGAGTCAAAGATGGCCCCAAGGTCGGGAACTGAGGAGACAGGGTATCTACAGAGCTAAAGAAAGGAGTAAGGGGGTACTGGAGAGATATCAGGTGTAGAAAGACAGATCTGAGAGTCAGCAGTGTAAAAGTAGTACTGAAAACCATTGGAGGAGAGGAGAGCACCAAGGGACTGGGTATAGCGAGAGAACAGGAGTGGGCCCAGAACAGACCCCTAGAGTACACCAACTGAGAGCGGGATAGCAGTAGAGGAGGATCCACCAGAACAAACACTGCAAGCGCGATGGGAGAGATAAGAAGAGAACCAGGATGGCACAGAGTCCTTAAAAACGTTTGGCCGAAAAATTAGCCGCAGATAAAGCAAAGACATCTCCAAGTGCATTTTCCAGTGGCAATCATGAAAACAAAACTATGTAGATTTCCTTTCCTTTGATTACTGCTGCATCCCCAGCAGGAAAAAGCTATCCATTCTGCTGCTGGGTGTGCTGTTCTAATACACGAGTCTAAGTTTATAACAGGGTGCCGTGGGCTTACCTGCCTTTACGAAATACTAGCAGATGTGGCAGAGCATGCACCTTGAATGTACATGTGAGCTGATGCAAACGTTCACGCATATTTTACATGTATGCAACACACAGATTAAGGTATTTCATGATCTATACGGGTATGTGCAAATTCTGCCCATACTCTGCCCTGGGAACTCCCCCACCCACATTTCCCGGCAAAGTGCCGTGCCATCATACCAAAGCACGTACCCCATAGGCGCAGAAACGGCTTAATAAAATTACCTCCGCACTACAGGAGTCTCCTCATCTCTCTCCAGTAGTAGGTCTCTCTCCTGCTGCTACTGCTGCTCCGTCTGCCTCCCTCCCCAGCTGTCACCTCCTCTCACCCCCAATTGGCTTTTACATTCGGTCACACAACCACTGGGGACCCCAGCCGATTTCAGAAGAGAAGACAAAATATTTCATGAATGCACATCTATTCCAGAAATACAGTAAACAGACACATTTCTTGCAGGTACACTAACACACAGATATACACAAACTGCCTATCAGCAGAACCAAAATCAAATGTTAAAACAGGTAAGTAATCAAGTCCATCTAAAATCCATTTATAACCTATTTATCACAGTTATGTGATATGCAGATGGAGTCAATACATATCTTTAAACAGCTGTCGATTTAAAGTTGTGTAAATATTCAGAGGGACTGTGCAATCATGAGTGAGGGCAGAAAACGCATAACTTGAACACCTAAGTCTGACAGAGAGCAGTTGGATTTTACCTCTCGTTGCCCCAAATCCTATTCCAATTTCAACAAATGGATCGCTTTCACCATATAGCAACCTACGCAGCCAAAGGTTGTGCTGACACAGCATTTATGCAGTCCGCACCTGCTGCTGCCTGTACAAGGGCTTCTTAATATCAGGTCCTATATTGTTATATGCGCACCTGTGCTGCCCCTCATCGCATGGAAATGGACATATGGCATTAGCAGCCTGCTTTCTTAGCGAGTTCCCTTCGGCGCTCGCATTACCCATCAGGGCAGTGAAAGGGGAACTCGATTTATTTCATGTCTTTAGAGGGCTCACAAGCTAAGTTTGTACTTGAGGCAATGGAGGGTTAAGCGACTTGCCCAAGATCACAAGAACCAGCGGTGGGATTTGAACGAAGCTTCCCTGGTCTTAACCTGCTGCTCTAATCATAAGGCTACTCCTCCACCCCCACATGAATTAGCCCACGTGAAGCCCCATTTGGTTTCTAAGCAGAGACAGGATGCCAGGTTGGCCTTTTGTAAAATATGTATAAAGCTCCAGCAGGAATATTGATCTCACAAAGAAAAACATTTTTTAAAAGCGCCTCATCATCGGGGCTTTGCACATGTGAGCAGCAGAAAATGCATGGCCATCTTCCAACATACACACACATCACAAAATGTAAGCGCAATAGGAACCAAGAAGGGATCTGCGCAGCACAACCCTTTCCTTCAGTCACTCGCCGCAGAAGACTCCAGGTCCCACTGAGCAGATTGCTAATGCTTATTTATGCCTTCAACCCCATGCAAATGCCGACAGGGAGATTTCTTAAAACAGAGGAATACAGGTAAACATGCCCCCCCCCCCTTTGAATCCTGCAACATTTACACACGTTAAGTGGTGGCACTGTAAAACCAGCATTTACACCCGCAACCCTTAGGATCCTTTCATACACATGCCATAAAATCAGTCATATCTAATAAGTGGACTTCTGGTCACTAGAAATATATGTGTATATTTTTGGCCACATAAAAGGAAGCAGTTTGAGCACTATAATGCACGTGTACTTGTGTAGTGGGTTAACATTTGTACCTCACACCGCAATTTGAAACCATATAAGCCTATCTACAGACACTTAGCTGCATAACAAGCCAATACTTAAACAACATAGGGGTACCTTGTGTCTTGAAAACTGGCTGTTTTCTACAAGCTGCAAAAGCTTTACTATTTCGATGACCTACTGAATCAATGCAAAGTGCTTATTCCAAGACATACTACAACAAAAACAATAACTATCTATCTATCTAAAAGCTGCTGAAAAGAAACCAATCTTAATCAAAAAATGTTTGCAAAAAAACAAACAATGGAGAGGAAAAGACCTCAGATTGTGTCCTGTTATCTTTTTAATCTTCCATTGACTTCAAGACTGCTCATTACCCAAGATAACCCCACCCCCACCCCCCTCTAGAATAGGGGTATAAACGTTTATAAATAGATTTGTGAAACAATCCCAAATCTTGGATGGCTATTGAAAACTGGTCTGTTTCTATTGACCTTTTTCCAGCATATTTATATCCAGAATGTGGGAGAACATATACTAATTCCCCTTGTGAGCCCTCTAAAGGGTATCGCAGGTCTGTCCTCTGACCAGCATTCGCATATACATGCACACCCCTCCCCCCACCCTTTCCATTAACTGCTGGACAGCACAATGAATTCTTTAAGGTCATCAGCTCTTTTTTGGATAGTTTCATGACTCAGGGTGGTAGTTGCTAAAG
Source organism: Ichthyophis bannanicus (assembly GCA_033557465.1). Lineage (NCBI taxonomy): Eukaryota > Metazoa > Chordata > Amphibia > Gymnophiona > Ichthyophiidae > Ichthyophis > Ichthyophis bannanicus. The sequence continues at coordinate 1,443,156,418 of CM066032.1, read as the reverse complement.
TGTGTTACGAGAATAGTGCATAATATTTGCCCCTTAACACATATTATAGGCAACAACATGTTATTTTACCAAAATATGCAATCATTTACCCCAATACGTGTTGAGTAATAATGAGATGGAAAGCATACTAAGGCATGTAAAACATCGTCTTATTGTTGTTAAGTGCCGTCAAGTCGGTGTCGACTCATGGTAACCCTCTGGATAGTTGTGTTCGGTCTTCAGTCAGGTTGACAAACTGGTATATTCAAATGGAATAACGCAGCTTACGTTAAGCAATACAAGCTGTGTTATTATCGGAAAAATAACACCAGCTCAAAGTATTATTTTTTGCAGCTGGGAGCATCGGACCAATAACATACAACCTGATGCTTCCGGCCAACTCCTTAGAAGGGGCTGGTGTCAGGATAAGCAGAGTGACAACCGATTTCCCCCCTCCCCCCAATATAATCTACACAAAAAGATTCTGCCTCAAAGACCTCCTCAAAAGAGTCCTCCCTTTAAGAGAGACCCTTAAACACCCCCCTCATAAGGACCCCTTAATGTATCTTTAACATCCCTGGTAGTCTAGGGTTTAGAGGGGCAGTCATTCCTGCCCCTTCAGGAACTGGGTTCAAAATGAATCCCAGAAGTAGCCTCATAGGGTCATGTGTGTTAGCTGGAATGATACAGCTTGCAATGTTTAACACAAGCTGCGTTATTCCTATACAGCAAGTTAGTTACTTCCATGGTAAATTAAGCTTCAGTAAAATGAGAAATTTTACTGCATCTTATTAACTAGCCCCCTCAGTGATCGATTTTTATTGGGTTCTGATTTTTGGGTATAAAGGACAAATGGCACAAAAAGGTTGCTTAAAATGTGGATAAAACTACACTCCTCCCTGTTACCTCAGCTCGCAACCTTGTCATCATCTTTGACTATATTCTCTCTTTCTCTGCACTGGTCCAACAGATAGCTTAAATCTTTCTCTATAACATCAGCAAAATCAGTCCCTTTCTTTCTGAAAACACTATGTACTCTCTAATCACCTCCCATCTTAACTATTGCAACCCACTCCTCGCTAGCTTTCCTGTGAAACATCTCTATCCTCTTCAATCTGTTCGAAACTCAGCTGTACGGCTAATCTTCCACCAGTTTTGCTATGCTCGCATAACCCCTCTTCTCAAGTCACTTCACTGGTTTCCCATTCGTTTCCACATCCAGTTCAAACTTCTCCTACTGACCTATAAGTGCAGCCATTCTGCGGCTCTTCACTACCTTTCTTCTCTTATCTCACTCTACACCCCTTCTTGGGAACTCTGCTCCTCTGGCAGATCCCATTTATCTGTGCCCTTCTCTGCCACTGACAATTCCAGACCGTTTGCTCCACCTTGTTGCTCCATATGCTTGGTACAAAGTGCTTGAGTCTGTGCGTCGGGCTCCTATTGAAATCTTGTCTAAAAACTCACCTCTTCGAGGCTGCATTTGGATCCTGATACTCCTCACTCTCTTGCTCATCACTAATATATATCTTACCATACTCTAGTCCCCAGTTTTGTGTTCTTCGTCTTCATTAGACTGTAAACTCTGCATATGCCTTGTAGAACTATACAAAAGTAGTAGTATTGTAGCAGTAATAGTAATGGACATTTTAGCATGCGCTAAACATTATTTAAATAGATTGCAGAAATGTCATTTTATTAATCTTCCATTAGTGTCTATGGTATACTCTCCTTTTCTTCAACAATACACGTTACTCAGCAAACTAAAATAACACTTTGGTGGACAAGGTGGAAGTTCACCAATAGCAAACCCGAACTTCTGTCCTTGTGCCACGATATCCTTTTCAGCATCGCTCAAACCTTATCTTTGTTTGAATCCTTTTTGTATTTTTACTTTAATCCTTTGCCATTAGTGAGTTTCCACCTTACCCATAAATTTTTTTTCAGTTTTTTTAGTTTGCTGAGTAACATGTACTATTGAAAAAAAAGAGAATGTACAGTAGATACTAATGGATGCTTAATAAAAGATTAAAGATTAATAAAAGGACATTTCTGAATCTATTTAAATGTGTACTGGGTGGTTGTACAGATTAACAGTGGATCGGTGATTTATACTAAAAATTAAACAGCCAGAAGGGTAATAACGAGATGCAACATGCACAGTACAAATAAATCACTCCGTAGAGAAACCAAAGAAGCGAATAGCGGAATAGAAATTTCAGTTATGATGAAAAGAAAACTAGAAACCTTTCAGAGGTTCCCACACGTAGCCATGTTTTCGCTGCTCTCTGCTTGCGTCCCATTTCATAAAACTTAATGGTTACCAAGTGAGTGCTGCATTCCTCAAGAACCGCCTGTATATTTATAGATCCCGGCACTTTGAAACTGCCCAATCTCTTCTCTGCACTAGAGCTCGAAAGGGTCTGTTGACAGCCTTCTCGTTTCAATACCTTAGTGAAAGCTGTTACACAAAATATTTCAGGACCGTGTACTATGGATCCAGCATTAGTTGGCAGATTTCTTGCCAAGTATGAGAAAGGGATAGATGTACCTGTGAACTATATGAACACATTTCATTATCTATTAATAGGCAGTGTGCATAAAGACACCTGGAGGATGAATGCGCTGTGTCTAAATCTCTATGAGCTGCAGCATGGTGCTGGAAAGAAACAGGATGCCTTGAGTAAATATAATTACTAACCTTGTCAAAAGAATGTAATCGGCAGCGTTCCACTAGACTGACCTTTCTGATTAGATGAAAGGGTTTTTTTAAATCCACTCCTAGTTTACCGATAGCAGCACATGCCTAAATAAACCATACCCCAATATTAAATAAAATCTCAACGCGACTATATGCAAATGGCAGAAATGCTAAAAATGAAAATGCACATAGCAGAAAAACGAGGAAAGGCACGACGGCACCCTATTTTTAATGAAAGAAAACTGTGGAAGACGGAGCCTCACAATCTTCACTCTAAAATACACCTCTAGTTGCTACTGGGAGATCTACACTTCATGTCAAATATCATATGGCTTGCTCAAATAAAATATGTGAGCTAGAAATCAGCCGAAAAAACATCTGGCTTGTGTTTATTTTTTCCCGAATAATTCCAGACTTTCTGGTTTGTTTCACACATTTCTTTTTATTGTGCAAACTAGAAACGTTTTGCGTGTGCAAACAGAATTTTGCATATGTTTACTCCTAGGTATAGGCACGCAGAGTTGACATGCACACGCTAAAACCTTTTAAGTGCCAAAACAAATTGAATGCATATTCCAAATGCGAGCCCCCAAACGTACTAAGTGCAATAAAGTTTCACAGATACCACACAATACCTGCAAAGCATTCTCAGCCCCTGCCATGCAATTAATGCAGAGCAAATATATATATACTGTGCATTAAGTGCAAAGTCTAGTTCATGCCTATTCCCAGCCCCATTCCATAGGATGCATGTGCTAAGTGTCTAGCCCCTGCAGTGACAGTAAGCCTGTTAGTGTGCTCTCATTCAAGTGTTAAACTGCTTAATGCACTTCAGCAAAAGGCCCCATAACTCATGGAAAGAAATGCACGTTCAGAATACAATCTACTGACTAGCACATAAGATATCAACAATTCTTTCAAGACACTGTTTTGAAAGGAAATTAAAAAAAAAAATCTAAGCTCTTCCCATGTTCAGACCTGACATGTGGGCTCGCCTCATCTTCCCCTAAACAGTAAATCTCTTTCCTGCTGCCATTGCATTCGCCTTCCTCCAGGCTACCACTTACTCTCTCTCCCAAACAACTCTACAATCTGTTAGGTAACCGATAGGCACTGCAGCTAACCTCTAAACAAAAGAAATCCAAACTGGAACAGGAAAGAGCTACCACAGCCCAAAGGAAGAAACCACCTCCTCAGTTTAGCTGCTGAAACAGGGTGATGGACAGACATGATTAGGAGTTCATTCGTTCTTTTCTTTTTATGTATCATTATACTGCAGTGCCTAAAGGAGAAAATGCATAGATCGTATGCAGCCTGCACAGGATCAAAATTCGGCCACAACTCTATCTCATTTGGGTGCTTCTCAACATTTCCTAATCCCAGCTCCATAAGGTAGAATGGGGAAAGTGTGCAGCTCTGATCAGGTACCCAGTATATGAAACCTGACCTTTACATTTCCAAGTGACTGCTTGCCTCGATGAAGATGTATACTATAGCTCCTCATGTGTTGCTGGAAGAAGAAAATTTTCCAGTCTGATGGGAGTCCTAGTCCGAAAATATAACATTCCGGAAAGACTTAAGGCTGTGATTATAGGAAGCAAAACAGTTCTACCTCTCCGGATGATGTGCAGCACTAGAGAGATCGGCTTCACAAGAACTTCCACAAATGATTAATGGCATCAGAGGCATGCACAGAAAACAATTTGGTTTGTTTATGGATAAGATTTTTGCTGATTTTCAGACCCTCTTTTGGCCCCTTTCAGAAATGAATCCATGTAAAATCTAAATAATGTGTAAAATTTTTAACTTGCATCAGTCAAATTTATGAACAACTCTTTCAAATACTGAGCCCCTTGTAAATGTGACACCTTAAAAATGAGGAATAAGATCTTCAGATGAATTATGGCCTCCACAGGCAGCTTTTGAAAAGAGGGATTACATTATCACTAATATTTTAATCCAAAATCAGGCACTAACAGTATTTTGCAATAGCTGTAATCATATCTGTGTTTTAGGCAACCCTGCATTAAGATTCTTACAGTGATCAATGCTTTTCATGCTGCACACATGTGTGAGAATTCTTAAATCTGACTGCTCCAAAAATGATCAGCCAGAACTTAGCAATCAGTCCTGCTCATAGCCAAATTTGCAGCTCTAATATCAGACCTTCAACCAACAAACCCCTAATGACCTCATAATCCTTACACACTCACCAAGTAACCTGGAGACATACTCCAAAGTCCTCTGAAATCTACTCATCCACATAAATTCAGACTTCTCTGGATTTAATTTCATCTGATGTTCTTCCAGACGATCTGCTACTGCTCCTAAGCAACTGTTTACTCTTCATATTCACCCCCCTCCTCCCACCTCTACCTTTCCCTAAATTTGCAACTATCTAAACATGACATAGGTTATGAGGGACAAGAACTATATTTTTACACTCATCTTTAACACTATATATTAAAGAACCAAAAGCTCTATAACATCAACAAAGACAAAACCTGGAGCTGACTGTGGTACAGATCACCAACTACTAGTATGCAAACTCAAGCTAAAGTTGAAAAAAAGCAAGCCACTCATGAATGTAGCAAAATATGACCTTGAGAATGTACCACTGGAATTTAAAGACTGCCTGCAAAATTGATTTGCTGCTTTAGACACAAATGACAGAGCTGCAGAAGAGCTATGGGATGACATCAAGAAGGTTGTGTTGGAAGAAAGTGAGAAGTCTCTACAAAAGTCGAAAAAGCAAAAACAGCCAAAATGGATGACTAAAGAAATGGTGAAAATTGCCCAGAAACGCAGAGAAGCTAAAACCAGAGGAGAAAGAGGCACTCACAGAATGCAACAGAGATTTCCAATGTGCAGCAAAACAAGCCAAGGAGAAGTACTACAATGATGTGTGCAAGGAAATAGAATCAGAAACTATTAGTGGAAGAACAAGATCAGCTTTCCTAAGCTATGAGAGTTAAAGAAGAAATTCCAGCTTCAAATTGGAATGCTATAAGATGCTCAAGGATCCCTATTGAATGATGCTGAGAAGATCAAGAAAAGGTGGAAGAATATACAGAGTCATTATACCATAAAGATCAAGTAGACTATTTATTTATTTAGCTGTATTTATATCCCGCTTTTCACTGGGTCAAAGTGGTCAATTGGGGGATACATTTAACATGAGGGGATATGAGACACATATGCTAATACTTACAGGGAACATGGGCAATGGAGGGTTGGCCAAGACCACAAGGAGTGCCTATAGGACTAGAAATCCCAGTCCCTCTGGCCTGAGATTGCTGTCCCCAGGTGGGACTTGAACTCCTGGCCATCTGGCCTGACGGACCAGGTCCTAACCACTAGACCACTCCTCCCTACAGCTGTTTCAACCTGTACCTTATGATCAGGAACCATTGGTGATGAAAGAAGTCGAAGCAGCATTGAAGGCCTTATCAAATAACAAAGCACTGAGCACAGATGGCATTCCCATTGAAGCATTACAGCAATCAGATGCAACTGTTACCATACTTACATGGCTCTGCTATGAAATTTGGAAGACAGCATCATGGCCAACTGACTGGAAAAGATTTGTGTTTATACCAATACTAAAGAAAGGTGATCCAACTGACTCTGGAAATCATCGCACAATCACTCTGATGCAAGCAAGATTCTACTCAAGATTATTCAGCAGACTACAACCATACTTAGAAAGAGAACTGCATGAAATGTAAGCAAGGTTTAGGAAAGGGGGAAGAACAAGAGACATCAATGCAGATGTAAGATGGATCCTTAAAGACAAAAGAATACCAAAAGGATATCTATATGTGTTTTATTCACTACAGCGAGGCTTTTGACTGTGTAAACCATGAGAAACTCTGAACCATATTAAGAAGCATGGGTATTCCAGAACACCTGATAGATCTTTTGTATACCTTTACATTGATCAAGAAGCAACAGTTTGAACGGAACAAGGAGAAACAGAAAGATTTAAAAGCAAAGGTGTATGACAAAGCTGTATACTTTCCCCCTACCTCTAATTTATATGCAGAACAAATCATAAGGGAAGCAGGAATGTATGAAGAAAAGAGACGTGTGAAGATTGGTGGAAGACTCATCAACGACCTTCGCTATGCTGATGATACCACATTACTGGCTGAAAATAAAGACGATCCGAAACATTCACTTCTCAAGATCAAGGAACAGTCTTAAAATGGGACTGCACCTTAACGTAAAGAAGATAAAGATCCTGATAACTGGCAAAATCAATAAGTTTATTGTAGATGGAGAAGACATTGAAATAGTTGACAATTTTAAACTACTTGGATCAACTATCAATAAAAAAATGACATGTAGTCAAGAAATCCGATGACGCATTTGATGGCAGACTACTTCTATACCTTGACTTCAGCTCCTGCTAAAGGCACCAACATGCTCAATACCCTGACAGAAAAACATGAAACCACACACCTGAATACATGGAACTCATTCAGAAACATTGCAGCAAGCTACCTAGAGAAAATCGTCACAAGCATAAACACGACCACCTCACCACTTGACCCCTGCCCAGTCAGCTAGATCAAGCTAGCAAGAATTCATACCAAAAATATTGAAGATTATCCAACTATCACTGCAACAAGAATACATACCTTCTGAACTCAAAACTGCATCCATTCGCCCTATAAGGAAAGAGTCCTCAAATGACATCAACCAACCAACCTCCTACAGGCCAATAGCCAACCTTCCCTTCATGGCCAAAGTACTTGAGAAAATCATCTACCAACAAGTCCAGGAACACATAGAAACACATCACCCCCTTAACCACCACCAATACAGATGCCAAACAAAATACGGCGTGAAATCCTTAATGACTGCCTTACTGGACAACCTAATCAAGGGCACAGACAAACCCAGAAATGGCTTTATACTCATCTTCTTAGACATAAAAGCAGCTTTGGACTCCATTCCACACAGCCTAATCATCTAGCAACTGCAACACACCCCTCACAGCTTCAAGTAAGATCAGGCCCTACAAAATCTACCCCATATACCCAATTTCAAGGAGTCTCACAAGGCTCCACACTCTCTTCACTAATTTTCAATACTTTTCTACAAAAAATCTGCACTGTCATAAAAGCATTCAAAGTCCTGTACCACATCTATGCAGACCATGTAATGATCTACATGCCTATCAGCACACCTAACCCAGATATCACGCCCATAACAAAATGCTTCTCCTCAGTCAGTGAATGGATCAAAAGACACAATTTGGCAATAAACTTCAAGAAGACAGAAGCTATGTACATCACGAGAGACAATAGCTTTCCCCCACCGAGCTCAATAACCATAAGCCAAGTGAAACAAGATGTACGATATCTCGGAGTTACACAGGACCAATACCTCACCTACACAAGACACATACAGAACATAACAAGAAGCATCTACTGCAAACTCAAAACAATCAAGCACCTTAAACCTCTTCTAACCAGCCACGACTACCACTCAGTCATACAAGCAACCATTTTTCCGCATTTTGACTATTATTATTATTTAACATTTATTAAGCGCTACAACATACGCAGCGCTGTACAGACAAATAAATGTGACAGTTCCTGCTCATCAGAGCTTATAATCTAATTAAGACAAGAGAAATACACACAGGATAACAAACATTACATCACATCAGGGTTACAATACATACATACAGGCAAATAGAGGATGGTAACCCATTAGCCCAGTGCAACGGCATCCTTTGTGTGAACCTCAACATCGTGCCACGCCTAAGGGCCACGCCAAAGGGCCCTCTTGTGAGGCCCTCAGGCGCGGGCTCGCAAGGCATGGGCGTGCCCCCGAGGTGGCGGTTTCAGCCGTTGCTCTGGGCTGCTGATTGGTGGCATGAGGAGGTTAGGAGGAGCTATTGCAATACCATCTACAAGACCTACCAAAAGCAGCTATCCATCCACTCCAACTCACTCTCAATAGAGCAGAACAGAACCTCCTCAACTCACAAAAAACAGAGCATATAACACCCCTACACAGAAAACTTCACTGGCTACCAATAAGGGAACGCATAAAATGCAAGCCCATCCTCATAACCTTAAAAAGTATCAACAACTCTTCCCCCCTCCACCTGCAATCCCTATTCCAAGTCACATCTGATAACAGAAAATGACAAACTGGGTCACAGAATATGCTATGCATGCCTCCGCTATTTACGAAAACCAGCTCCAACACCTATAAGAGAGCCTTCTCACTTTGCGCTCTACACTTATGGAATTCTATTCCTTAAGGATTACGGACACAACAACCTTCAGAAAAGCCCTAATGACCTACATATTCAAAGACTGTTTAACAGATATCACCTAACTAGCCACCAACTGCCCACCCCATCCCCTCCTCTCCCCACGCCTACACCCCCAACCAACCCCAGTCATAAATTATTTCCTAAAGTTAATGTTACTTCCAAGTTGATTTCCCTGTACTATGCATAATGTTCTATTACAATGTAAACCGCTTCGACCGTAGGATAAAGTGGTATAGAAAAAACCTGTTATAATAATTAAATAAATAACAAGTATATAAAAATTTTGTAAATAAAAGAAATGAATATCCATGCCTAAGAGCTTGCCATCTCAGTGGGAATCTGAGGGAAGCCCTTGGAACAGCAAATGACCATGTCGTTGGTAGTCAAATAATCTACCATTAGGCCCCATCCTAGAACCACCCGAAGACCATATCAGTGGGGTTAAAACTGCTTTGGGTCAAACTTCTGTTTAAGGAAGGCAGTTGACAATAACACAATTCAAAATACAAACTAAAGGTACAAATATAGCCATAAAATACAAAATAACTCCAATTCTAAAATGTGGATTTCAAGGCATGTTTGAACTGCATGAGAGGGTACAAATAGTTTAAGAATCCAACCAGTATTATATAACATCTTTTGTCTCATAACAAATTATTTCAAGATATTCAATTGACAGCCTGATGCCGCATATCTCTGAACAGCAAGCCGCCTTTCTATCTTCTACATTTCATTATCTAAGGATGGTAATGGGAAATTCATCTTTGACTGAAAACACTAGGCCGCCCTAAGCTGAAAACAGATTACTTCTTCATCCAGCTTCAAGCCTGAAGAGTAACGCATAGTAGATCAGATCTCTGATGAGGCCCAGCAGGTTTTAGAAATCTACCAGAGAGAACAGAAAGTTTTGAAGCTGTAGTGAGAAGAAAACACAATGTTTTTCAATGTTTTTTTTTTTCCATTACTATTCTCCCATTCAGCAGTTGATTGCTTGGTTATCCTGCCGTAAAACCTCCTGTGAATATCACACTTTGACAGCTCAATTCATAGTATTCAAACACGGTAGTTGGAAGCTACGCTTTAAGGGCATATTTTGGAATGACCTAATGAAAAAACACTGCAAATTAGTGCTCTTCAAAGAAAAGCAATAACGGAGGGCAAGCAGCTGACTATAAAAGTGAACTATGCTGCTAGGAGCCAAGAGGCCAAAGGGAGAGTAATAAATGTAACACCTGTTACTGACAGTCCACAAATCCCTCAAGTTACATGAGAAAAAAGGAGCAGCAGGGTCGATCTGCCCAATTATTGTCCATTTAAAAAGCAAAATATTTATCATGGTCTTCACTGCCCATTAGAAAACAGCAATCAGGGTGAGGTAATTGCTGTCATCAGAATTTGCCCTGGTGAAAGCTGTGGTGGGAAAATTCAGAGGGCTCTAATTTCAAAAGCACCTCACCCTTTAAAACTAGCTCTCCAATATTTCTCGCTTGAAGTTAACTTTCAGAACAAAATTGTTTAACAGTTTAGTTACTAGTTAAGAAAATGCCCAAGGGATTCATAGCCATTAAGGGCTCCAGCTATGGCAACACATTCGCTGTGCTTTAATTTCTGTTTATAATGAGTGGAGCACCAACCCTTTAAACACTCGCAAACCTTTCCTGCATCTTGGCCGGAGGGTTGTAAAGAGGCGTAGCTACCCTGCTCTTTCTGTGTGTGGCTCTTTCAGGGCCGGCCCTACCGCTTTCCAGCCCCTACTGACTTATGCAAATGAGGCCCTACAATTAGTCTCCACCCATAGTCCCACATGCCTTTGCACCCCCAATGGGACATCCCTGCGTTCTGCCCATTAACAGCTTGTCTGAACTCTTTTGGCACTCAGAAGGCAAAACAAGAAAGACAATTTGAATTATACAAATGCAAAAGAAATCTTGAATTATCTACAAACAACAAAAAAAACCCCTAAGTAGGTAATTCTCAGCAACAACCATCACTATATTATTTTAAGTGCAGGCCATGGTATTTAAATTATGTGTAGTTAGCGGTGTTGAATATGTATAGACTGCGGTCAGGGCGACCACCACTGTCAATTAGTTTAGTCCTAAATGTGCAGCTCACCCATACCTGAATATCACCATGGCAGAGATATTCTTCATTTCCAGTCCTCGATCTGCTTCTTCACTACATGGATGGTGCCAGGACAGATAGACTTTTTACCACTCTGACACCATCCATTGAGAGGGTAACTGGATCATGTAAATGGCAGTATATAATGTGTAAAATGCTTATGAAATTACCCCATGCATAAAAGTCCATGCAATGACAAGGACACACATATTTTTACGTCACTCAGGTATAGGCATGTTCAGCAGTGGCATTGGGCACAGTGCAGGCAAAGTCATGATTTACCGGCATATTTTATAAAATATGACCATACATGTGAACATTTGCAACTGCTCCCTTGCAGGCATAAATGCCTAGGGCTTCATTTTAGCCACCATTTCTGCTGGTTTGGTGGGGTAATTTTATAAAGATACCTAGGCCTCTCTGTGTCTTTATAAAATAGGTTTGAAATAGGCGCCTTCTTGTCCTTTACACATAGGCGGCCTGTTATAAGATTATCCTCATAAGGTTTTAAAATCTACAGATAAGCCCTCTATAAACATCATGTCCATGTGAAAATTGACACCAGTATATCTAAAATACATTTCCACTGTGTCTATACTCCTTTAAAAGAGATGGCAGACACCAGGAGCTTTTTATCTTAACCCTAATTTATAATGCATGATTTACTACTTCAAGATTCATACATTTTTATTATGCCTCTAGAATATATTTTTTGCAGCAAAAGGACGCGACACAGGATTTCTTTTCTGGCCCAAGGGAATTAACGGGCACAAGTTAGAGATGAAAGTCTGTCCCATCCCTAGCAGGTCTCATCTGCTCCCTTACATCCTGGCACTACGAGGCTAATTTTGCAACCCTTTGTGTTGTCGGCACGTGTCTCTACGTTTGCCTCATTTTATAAAACAGGTGCATACCAATCAGGCACATTCATTCCTTTCATTTATTAAAACTTGATATACCACCCTTAGCGGGGACAGCAGAGCGGTTTACATAAAAAATTCAATAAAAACAGAACATAGGAAAAGAACGCCAATAATATATAGGAAAGAGACACAAGACACGACAATGAGAGGACCTCAGGGAGCAATAGGAAAGGGGGAAGACGGGAACACAAGTAAGAGTATAAGAAAATAATCAAAGAGAATTGGATTGGAGGTCAAAGGCTGTGCATAATAAATAAGTCTTTTTAATATTAAATTTCAAAAATGAGGGTTCTAACCAGAGGGAAGAAAGGAGATTATTTCAAAGGGAAGGGCCAAGGAAATAAAAAGCAGAATGACGTGTTGAAGACAGAAGACAGTTTATGTGAATGGAGCGGAGGGAGCGTTGGAGAGCATGGAGGATGAGGAGAGATGAAAAATATTGCGGGGAACCAGTGTGGAGAGTCTTGTGAACCTGGGTAAGGATCTTATAGTGTATATGGAACGAAATGGGGAGCCAGTGAAGACTGACGAGGAGAGGGATCGAATCGGGAGGCATGGAAAATTAATCTGGCTGCAGTGTGCTGAACAAGTTGGAGGTGCTTCAGAGAGTATTGAGGCAGGCCGGCAAGTGCAAAACTACAATAATCGGGGCGGGACAGAACTAGGGAAACAAGAGTGATCAGTGAGGAAGTGGACAGGAGGGAACGAACTGCTCTGATTTGATGGAGGGAATAGAAGAAATGTACATTCTGACAGATATGTTCACGAAAAGAGAGAGACGAAGCAAGTGTGACTCCTAGACAGCGGAAGAGGGGGTGTGAGCTGAATGAGTCTGCCATCAGGAGAAGGTGAAACAAGGGGGGAGTTAATGATCCAGTGAGCCATGTAGCGGTGGTGTTGAGTTTAGGACAGTTCGCAGATAGCCAGGCAGCAATACGGGTGAGACATGTGTTCAGGGAGGACGTGCTAGTGAGAAAATGGAAAAGGCAGGAGAAGATGGGGAAGGAGCAGGGGTAGGAAGTGCAGAAGAGAAACCTTGTTGCAGAGAGATGATCTTGTTGTGTAAAAAGGCAGCCGATTGTGATGGAGTGGGAGAACCATCTTCAGAGAGGGTCTGAAATGGAGGCGCTGGTAGGAAAGAGAACAGAATGAAGTTGCTGGAACTTAGAGGAGGAATGAACAATAATAGAGAAGTAGTAGTCTCGCTTGGCAGCAGAGATCATGTGATGATAGGACCTATGGGATTTGTAAAAGAACTGAAGAGCATTAGAAGACTTGGAGTGTCTCCAGCGATGCTCAGCACTAAGAAGATGAGTGCGTGCGAGCCGAAGACCGGGATGAAACTACGGCTGGTGAGGGTGCTATTTAGGTTGGAAGGGGTGAAGTGGGGCTATCTGGTCAAGAGAATAGAGAAGGGGATTCCAGTGATAAGCCTGAGCATTAACAGGCAGAATGTAGATAGAGGAGGGGAAGATAAAGTCGGAGGGCTGGAAGGCTGTAGTAATATTGTCCAGAGTGATCTGCGAGAGAATCTCAAAGGAGGGCCAGAAGTGGTATGGATGCTGGAAGGGACAAAGAAAGGGAGGAGAAGAGGAAATAGGATGAGGAAATGGTCTGTATAGGGGAGAGGGAGAGAAGCAGGTCGCAGGAAATGTAAGGAGGAGCGTACACACACAAATAAGGAAAGAGATTTAAGTATGACTTCAAAAAGGAAGCCCATTTTGTGGGTATTCTTCCCCAAGTCTAGCTCTGAATCCTATACAGTCATCAACTTGCTACTGAATCCTCCTCACAGCCCACACAACTAGGGGGAAATACCGCTTAAACAAAATTCTGCCATATTCTGCCGTGATGATTGACCATATGACTTTAGGGTTCACTCTCTCTAAACTACTCCATTAGAACCAATCAGCGTGTCTTGGAGCTTCCAGAGAGGACAAAACCTACCAAATCTGCTCAAATCCTAGTCCAGAACCAGCACTTTTGATTCCCTGCTGTACCAATCAAACAGAACCAATCCAAAACCAATTGCAATCTGTCAGTTCTTCTAGGAGTGTCCAACATCCACCAATAATTCTAGCACAATGTAGACATTTCGGGGGCCTGTTTACTAACATGTGATAAGCAGTCACCATGTAAATTAGTGTGCAGTAACAATTAGCACGCGGCCATAGCACCTAATACATTCCAATTCTCCCAGTAAGTGCTTATTGTGGTATGGGGCAGGAAACAGGGGGAGAATGAGTGTGCTATCAGCGTGGACAGTACTTGCAGTTAGCACATGTTACGTTACCATGTGCTGTCACTGCTGCAGATAAGTGCATCTTCACTATCACCTCCTGAAGAGGAGGCATTAAAGGGGCCTGTTTACTGAAATGCGTAAATTTTAACATTTACTTCACATTAGAAGCAAAATTAATGTGTGCTAGGTGCAAACCCTGTATGGTAACTTTTGCGAGAGTGGCCAGCATGTGGCCCAGAGTTACTGCAGAGGGAAGACATGTGAAATGGGATTTTAGAAGCAGTGTCCACGAAGAATCTGAGGCGTCCAGAGAACAAAATCCAAAAATCCGAGGGAGTGGCAGCAGTGAAGGGAGGCAAGTACATGTGCCTTCTGAAATTACTCCATCTCTGCCCCAAAAGATGAACGTCTCAGTAACTGGTTCTGAAGATGGGCCCCGTGAAGAGGCCAGAGACATGCACAGGCATAGACCATTTCACAAACGTGGGTGTCCTCAAATTGCATGGCCTCAGAACCAAGTGCATGGATGTACCGGCAAAGGAATGTTAGAAGGGAGGCGACTATGTTATGAGACTTGCATGTCCCTACTGGCCATTTCAGAGACTCAAGACATGCAGTAGAGAGCCTGTAATATGTTTGGAGTTCGTATTTACATGCAAGTGCCTTCGGCCAGGAAATATAAACAGTGGCAATGAAAGTGCATTTTGCTCTTGCCCCTGGAAGCTTTGCAGGCATGAATCAAGAACTTTTTTTGCACCTTATTCATGGTCAGGTATAGACATGCTGCTTCAGCAACCAGGACCAAATGTGTCTGTGCCATTCTGAAATTGCATCATGGATCTCTGCCCAGACCGTGCTTCCTCACCGCCCCATGCTTCATGCATATCCTCACGCCAGGGATGTCTATATACCCGATTTCTAAAATGGGATTTAGGACATCTCTGTGATTTGCCCTAATGCCTGTTTTCAGACTTCCAGCTCACAAACAGAGCTTCTAAAATAACCCCCTTACTGTACGGAAAATGCACCAGCAGTTAGCGCTGTGAGCATCCATACTATTTGCCAATGCATTTACTGGGCCCACTGTGGTTAAAAAAACAAATTCCCTGATCAGCATCCCAAACTCATCTCCAAACCCAATCATATTCATCCCCTCTGATCAATTCAATCTACAGGACTATCTACTGCTAAGGGCGAGAATCAACATTTTGAACTCATACAGCGATAGGGCAAGAACATCCAGGGACTGCTCTTGTCCCACCAAGGACACCACACAGTAAGTGCCAGTGGGAAATCAGGTAGCTGGGGGCTGGGTGGGGTGGATGCTGATTGGAGCTGTGGAGAGTCAGGGGTGAGGGATGATGCTGAATGGAAGTTAAGATATTCATTGGGAGTGACTACATGGGGCGGGGGTGCTCACCAGGCAATCAGGTTTTATTTTTTTATAGCACTAAAGCACAGCACAGATGCACTTAGATAGCTATCCATGCCATAATTGCAGGACAGAGTAGCCTAGTGGTTAGAGCACTGGCTTGGTAACTAAGACACCGGCATTCAAGTCCCACTGGCACTCCTTATGACCTTGGGCAAGTCACTTAACCCTCCACTGCCTTGGAAGAAAAGCCTGGCCATTTACTTCCAGTCACACTGCCAAGAAAACCCAGGAGCTGCCAATTCACACCCCAACAGTCTTTGCACTTAGAAGCAAATGCAGTAAGTGCCAAAATGTGCTTCACTTTAGTATGCAGGCCCCGCAGTTACTGACACTTTCTGTGCGCAAGCGGATCACAATTTATCAGAGACACACTGCACTTGGCTTTAGCAGAGCTCCTGCGCCACCACCCGATCCTCATCTTTAGTCTCTCCATGCAATTAGGAAGCAGGTAAAGTGCTTTATGCTTCGGTAGGACAGAGTCTCACAGTAAGCTGTGAGATCTCACAGCTCATACCATGAGACCTGGCTCCGAATCGGCATCGGAGAGGGCGGAATCAGTGGGTCAAAGTGCGTACAACAGCAGTGCAGCATTGGAGGCGTTGGGTAAGCGTTGCGTTGCAGCTCTAATGGCATTTCCACCACTGAATGTCCCTGAGAGGGGAGGTAGAGCTGGCAGCAGCAACAGGGGCGGAGGTAGGGGGGTGGCAGGATTGAAGTTCACCTAGGGCACCTCATATTTTTGCACAGTCCTGCTATTGTCTCAAATATCCCTCTACACATACAACATCCCCCCCACCACTCAAAACATCAAGCTACCCCCCCCACACAATACTCTTGTACCCCCACTATCCACCCAGATGTGCTCTGTTCCAGAGACTCTTCAATTTCCATACATACTCCCACCCCCACTTCCCCGAACTCCCTGATTAAAGATCAGAAGGGGACACCACTCACCAACCACTAGTTTGTGAAACATGGCATTATAGCAGCCCGATTTAATTTTTCCATCAGGGACCCATTCAGTCGTAGCTAGGCCAATGATGAAAACATACAAAATTCAACAATTACTGAAAGAGAGAGTCCTACTGCCATCCTAATTCTGAAAATTCACACATTTCCATAAACCAATGGATTTATGTTGTAGCAAGCTGCAGGATCTTGGTCATACTTTTCCTAAACAAATAGACAAGTGAAACCAAATAAATCATTGCAGAAAATAGGATAGAAATGAACCTCCTCTCTGTCTAATATATCTTTCTTCAGAAGCTCCGTACCTTCACTATAAACCCATACACTCTAGCGTCCTACTACAGCCTACTTAACAAGGAATGCTTCTCAGAAATTGTCGGAACGCTTCAAATTTAGGGCTATACCACCAAGTTAATGAAACAATCCCCTAAGTTGAAAAATGTACTAATCTACATACATAGCAGAAAGGAGTGATGTGCATTCAGTTCATTAGTGTGCTTTTAAATTTAATATGTGCTAAATCAAGGTAATGCCCGTTAACATGTGTAACAACCACTCCCCCCTAAAAAGTCCAAAAACTGGAGGGAACAGACCAAACAAAACAAAAAGAATTGTCCCACGTATGTTCCTGTCAGAAATTATACCAGGCATCCACAGCGAGGCATCGGGAGTGGAGTGAATGGTGGGGAGGACGGCCACTCGTTAATTTTCTTCCATACCTCCTCCCAGTCGTTTCTTTCCCTTTCTCACCACCACAGGTGAAGAAGCAAGCACAGAGAAAGGTAGGCACAGTTGATGCACTAATGAGTTTACTTTATTTTTAAGAGTTTTACATATCATAAGAACAAATCTCATCCAAGAAATACCAATCACATTGTGCAATATGATAATTATAACCAACAAAAAATAAAAATACAAACCATTCAAGCAAAACTAAAAGCACACTCACTTTGCTAAAAACCTCAAAGAGAAGAATGAAAAAAGAAAAAAAAAAGCATCAACGAAGAGCTGAGATACATCTTTTAAAACGTGGCTATCGTCTCATTGTTTTTTAGCTTTTAAACCCCCCCCCCCCCCCCGAAGATTAAAACCAAAGCTTTCAACAGGAATAAAAAGACTCAAAGCCATCCTTAAGGAGATGGCAGATAGGAGGGAAAAGAGAAGAATCTCATCTTCGCAAGACGCCAGCATTTCTCCTCCTTCCCTCCAGTTAATTTTAAAAAGCCCTCTGACTTTTACACAAATTTCCTGAGCATAAAGGTAAATCACGGCAGCTGTGTGAAATCCCTCACAAACCACTCATTCCTTCAAAGGCTGCACCTTCCACGCCTGGATCCCATCACAGATTCCAGGTTTGCTGAAAGCTAACCCCCCCCCCCCCCCCCACATACCTGTCAAAGCCAGAACTGTGTTGAAGGGGTCAGAGCAAAATCCAGCACCTTGGTGTAGTTAAGTGTACTTTCCCTAGTCAATCAGAGCTGAACATTTTCGAGTAATAAAGTAATAAGAGAAAAGAGGGTCTTTAGAAGGTAAAACTCGTAATTTAGAGCACCCTGGAACTGACAGGTGTGAATGTTAGGTAATTTCAGTGGCATGTTGTAGTACATTTATCTTACTAACCATTCACCTTTCACATTAACACCTGCATAACTCATTTTCTCCATTACTAGGTCCACAGGTGTTAGCCATCTCTTCCCTATCTTGGGGAATATCGCATGCTCCCTTCCTGGATTTATGCTTGACTTTTCTTTTTGCTAGAATTGTTTTTGTATTTGCTGTGCAGCGGGCCGGGCACGTATTGATCACACAATTCACTTTTATTAGAAAGTCTTTGATACAGATGTGTTCCCCAAATGTCTTCAGTCTTCAAATGATGAAGGCTAAAATGCCCTGGTCACAGAGCTTCAAGCCAAACAGGTCCTAAAACTGACAGATCAGACTCCTAGATCTAAAGGGCATCCCACCACCATCAATTAACTGGTAGCAAGAGCCAAGCCAATACAAAGTGCATGAGAAAAGCCTCAGATGAAACTAATATAAAATCCAAGCCTAGGAATAGCATATGAGCTTTGAAATGTATTTGAAAGGAACAGAAGAGTCAGCAAGAGTGGATAGTAGCAGGAAATCTTTCCAGACCATGGGTGAGGGGTAGGAAGAAATGCACAATGCAAGGAGAAGCAGATAAGGCTGTGGAAAGAGCCAGAGTCCGCATGGTAAGTCAAAACAACGTTAGGTGTAGTAAATGTAGAGAAAGGGCATCTTAGAAAATGTGCTATGGTACTTTTAGAGATAAAGTAATGTGGTTGATGTGTTAGTCTACCTGAATCGATGAAAATAAAGATTAACAATTTAATTCTTATCAAGCTTTCAGGAGCTAATACTCCCATCCTCAAGCCTTAACATCTGTAATTTTGCTGATTAAAAGTATTGATTTGACTTGTATATAGTTTGCTTTAATATTACTTTCCCATTTGATGTGGACATGGTCCCATAGTGTATGCTTCAAGTCACAAAAAAGTATGCAGCCTTTGAACAAATGCTACCTGCCCTGCAAAGTTAGCCCTTTCAGGAAATATATGAATGACTTCTGAAGTGGAATTAGCTGCTGGAGAACTCTACAGAACTATCTCATATGTAAAACAAATCTGAATTGCAAAAAGCAGATGCAACAGAGCTGGGTGAAAACACGATCCCCAACAATGCTCGAAAATGTTGCACATGATCTGAGGTGTTTCCTGAATCATGATAATGAATTCAAAATAAATGACCATGAAAAACTGCTGAAGATTTCCATAAAATCCCAGATTCTACAGGGGAGTGTAAAAAATCCTAGTGATTTTCCCAGAAGATTTATGCTCAACAACAACAGACAGAGCATAATTTTGGACTGTGATATTTTACCCATATCTATCCAAGAAACAGGCTATGACAGCAGGCGAGGACTCTAATAAAGCCTATTTAATCTGGCTAGTATTTTCTGTTACCATTCCACAGACTACCCTGGATCTAGTGGCATAAATTCTGCCTAAGCAGCCCCAACAATGTGTGTGTGTGTGGGGGGGGGGAGTCAGAGCAGGAAGGGAGGTCCACATGGTGGTGGTGACCCTTCCCTCCCTCCGCACCATGTGCAGCAAACGTATTGTACTGCCTCTGCTCTAGGCCCAATGGCTGTCACCTCCTGGGCAAGTCTCATGATAACAGCCAAACCGCGAGACTTCATCTGGGAGGTAACAGCCGCCATGCCAGGAGCGGAAGCAACACGGCAAATAAGTTAAAGTAAGTTTGCCGTGTGCAGGGTTAGGGGGGGAACTGAGCCGGATGGGTGTACTGCTGTCATGACAATAGTGTCCTCACCGAAATTCTGCTTGGAGGCCCATTATTAGAACTTATGCCACTGAGTGGATCTCGAGTGTTACCTTCATAACTGCAGAAACGATGTATATCTTGGTATATTGCTAAACCAGATGCTAAACCTATGGTCGAACATCAAGAGAACCACAACAGCATACCACAAGATGAAGACACTTCAAAACCTCTGCCCTGTATTCGACCCCAAGGATTTTAGATCAGTTTTTTAATTCATAATAACACCACTCCTAGAATACTATAATACAATATACCAAGGCTTTCCAAAACAAGCTCTATACCCCCTACAAATGGCCCAAAATACTGTGGCCCATATTATAACTGTTGTCTCAAGAAATGAACACATTACTCCTGTACTAAAGTACCTTCACTGACTCCCAATCACACTTAGAACAAAATATAAAATAATAGTATGCATCTTTAAGATACTACATTACCAAACAGCAACTAGCCTTCAAGCCCTAATAGATAAAGCCCCTGACACTAGAGCAAGAAGATGCACAAACCAAAACCTTCTCTCCATCCCAATCATAAGGACAAAAAGCAGTCAACAAACCTGCAATA
Source organism: Ichthyophis bannanicus (assembly GCA_033557465.1). NCBI lineage: Eukaryota > Metazoa > Chordata > Amphibia > Gymnophiona > Ichthyophiidae > Ichthyophis > Ichthyophis bannanicus. The sequence goes on along the minus strand of CM066032.1, from coordinate 1,443,135,817 downwards.
GAGCATTTGCCTTATTCACACCTACTATGTGGAACTCTCCCCCGGATGACCTTAGATCTTGTGTCTGAACTAAGGAAGAGACTGAAAATATATCTGTTCATAGAATACTTTGGGACGGACACTAAGAGGGTCATTCTAAAAGGTTTAGTTGTGGTTTGGATGTCTGCAGACATGCACATGGATGTCAAGATCACAGACACAGCTCCTTAACCATTCCACAAATGCAGTTCGCCGATGTCTCCAGTATGGGGATATTCAAATAGGTACGGATGTGTGGCCAGGATGTGTCTGGGGAGGGGCAATGGACTTACACATCCACATTCGATCCCAGAAGCAGCTGAGCTACCTGTATGTAGGTGCATGTTTATTCCTGCTCCAGGCACAAACAGGCATCAGGAAAATGTTTATTTCCACTTTAAAACATCCAGAGAAGATGGAGAACTAAGTGACTAACTTTAGATTGCACAGTCCTACACTGAGATTTGAACTCAGGCCACATAGCTTTTCAACCACTACTCTAACCATTATGCTATTAGATGTTTTGGCTCTGAACCACTCTCCTGGGGATGTCTATATAGACATTTGATACACATGTATATTGGGCACGTCCATGTTTCTGGATTGTGCCTGAACTTGCGGGTGCCTGCCTTTCTTTTCAGACGTTCTGGCTTTGACATCCCAGATTGCACGTGGACGTCCCATTTGGAATGCGCCTCCAAGTAATTACTACACATCTTGTCAAATGTCACGGTATTTGTAACAGTTATGCCTGGGGTACTAACTCTAGTCTGTTGAAGCAGCCAGTTGTCCCCCTCCCCTGTTCCGTGTAAGTTTAAATGTAAATTTCATGTTAATTGCAAACCGCTTTGTCTTACTGATAAAGCAGTATATAAAAGGAGTTAAATAAATAAAATAAATAAAGTATAGACAAGTATAATTTCAATCAAAATCAGTACATACATTATGTGATATAACACATGGGATTATCAAGGCTTAACATGATGCAGTATAGGCTTAGGCACAGAAGGTTTCACTGTTCTCATTGTAACCACGCAATGTGTCAGGGAAAAGGCCAATCCGTCCCAGTATCAGATGACCTCCCGAAAGATCTAAACTCCCTTTCAAAGAACTGAGGCTGAAAGAGCATGTTCCTAATTACCAAACCGTGGCTGTGTCTTCTGGAACAGCCCTCTGAGCTGTTAATACAATGTCACTGCAGTCAAGTACATAAATCACCCATTTTTTATGCCATTATAATCAAAACACTTGTATTTATGTCAAAGGTCTTGAAGTGGCATTAATCAGCTTGCTATCAGCACTCGTAACAGCTAGTGCATGTCAATATCCTACGTACTGTCACTGGCCATCCTGCTCACATTCCACGCCAATCTTGCCCCAAAACACTAATAGCAGTTAGCATGAGATTTTACAATTGTAGTTGCTCTTAGCATCCGCTAGCAGTTACCGAGGTAGCATGCGCAAAGCATGAGAAAGTGCTACCACAGCTTTGTAAAAGGGCCCCTTAGTTTCATAAGCAACTTCCTTCCAAAGCCATGAAGATTGGGGTTCCAGGATCGCTGCCTTTTGGCATAGCATTCAGGTCAGATGAGGAAAAGTGAGAGGCAAAGGAGAAACAGCAAATATGCCCATAAATTGGAGGAATTTTCAACATTCTTTTTTTCTGGCATTGTGTAGGTCCTTGAATGTTCTGCTTTATTTCATAAAGACACATAATCGAGATATTCCAACTTTTGTTTGGGTATGGTAGATTTTTGATTTGCAGTTCTTAAGACCAATTACAGCAGGCTGCTCCGTTCTGTCATTGAGATAACACGCTATTTCTAGCCAAAGATTATAAGCGAATGAACAAGTATTAAAAAAGAGAAGTCATGGCACAGAGTATTCTACCTTCATGATATTCTCGGCTGCTTTTCGGTCTGGAGCAAAGAATGGGGATGTAGACACACGCAAAATTCTCTAGCAGAAGTTGTCTAGAAGAAAAAGGATCTTGACTAATCTTACTTTCCTTTCCTGGTGCGAACCCTGCCACATTATTCTTCTACAAAATCAATGCACACCGTTGTATTTACAGACTAATCTTGGAAAACCATACAAAAGGAAACTGTGTAGAATCTGCATGCTAATTTATCCTGCTCGTTTTTTAGTTCTATGAACATGTAGACAGATATAGTTTTTAAAACCTTTTACTAAAATGTTTGGGAAATCTGAAGGCTGCAAATGAATCCACAAGTAACAAAGCAGTGTTTCCTGACAGAATATGTAGATATTGCTTAAAAATCACATTCTAGATGTAACATAGAATCATGACAGCAGAAAAAGACCACATGGCCTATCTAGTCTGCCCTTCCATATCGACTACTACAACAGTCCCCTTTTGTCCTTTAGAGATTTTCTGTTTGCCCCATGCTTTTTTTAATTCAGATACTGTCCTCATGTCCACCACCTCCACTGGGAGACTATTCCACTTATCTATCACTCTTTCCGTAAAAACATATTTCTGCATATTACTCCTCAGTCTAACCCCTTTCACTCTTATCCTAGGTCCCCTCATAGCTGAGCTTGCCTTCAATTGAAAGAGACCCTCGTGTGCATTTGTGCCAAGGAGGTATTTAAATGTCTCTATCATATTGCCCCTATCCCGCCTTTCCTCTAAAGCATACAAATTTAGATTCTTAAGTCTGTCCTCATATGCTTTATAATGAAGACCACTAACCATTTTAGTAGCCACCCTTTGCACTGACTGCAACCTGCCTATATCCTTCAGAAGCTGCAGTCTCCAGAATTGCACACAATATTCCAAATGAGGTCGCGCTAGAGACATATACAGAGGCATCACCACCTCCTTTTTTCTCCTGGCCATTCCTCTCCCTATACACCCAAGCATCCTTCTGGCTTTTGCAGTTGCCTTTTCTACCTATTTAGCTACTTTAAGATCGTCAGACACAATTACGCCCAGGTCCTGCTCTTCGTTGTGGACAGAAATGCTTCACACCCTACATTGTACAGCTCCTTTGGATCTTTGCATCCCAAATGCATGACCCTGATTTTTTTAGCATTACATTTGAGCTGTCATATTCTAGACCATTCTTCAAATTTAGCTAGAACCCTCCTCATGTTGTCGACTCCTTCCTGTGTGTCTACTCTATTCCAGATTTTGGTATCGTTTGCAAACAAGCAAACCTTACCTGACAGTCTTCTGCAATATCACTAACAAAGATGTTAAACAGAATCGGCCAAGGACAGATCCCTGAGGCACACCACTGGCAACCGCCTTCTCTTCAGAGTGAGTTCCATTTACTTGTACCCTTTGTCACCTCCCACTCAACCAGTTTCTAACCCAATCAGTAATTTTAGGGCATCCCTAGGGCACACAGTTTATTTATAAGTCACCTGTGTGGAACAGTGTCAATGTCTTTACTGAAATCTAAATACACCACATCTAGGGTTCTCCTTTAGTCCAACTCCCTGGTCAACCAGTCAAAAAAATCTATCAGGTTTGTCTGACAAGATCTGCCTCTGGTGAATCCATGCTACCTCTGATCCTGTAATCCATTGGACCCCAGAAACCTCACTATTCTCTCCTTTAGTAGCCATTCCAATACTTTATTAACCACAGAGTTTAGACTAACCGGCCTGTAGCTCTCAATGTCATCCTTACATCCACTCATCTCTCCATTTCTCTGGTACCACTCCGAACTCCAAAGAGGCATTGAAAAGGTCAGATAGTGGAGACGCTAGAACACCCAAGTTCCCTCAGTATTCTCAATATATCCCATCTGGACCCATGGCTTTGTCTATTTTAGTTTAGCTAGTTCCTCTCGAACACAGACTTCTGAAAATCATTTGAGATCACCGTTGTTTCTCTTGCTATTTGTGGGTATTTTCTGAGGTCCAGCTCTAGGCTCTTCATCTGTGAACTCAGAACAGAAATATTTGTTAAGCAATTCTGCTTTATCTTCATCGGTTTCTGCATATTCCTCCCCTATTCCCTTGTCTGACAATGCCACTTTTGCCCTTCCTCCTCTCACTAACATATATGAAAAATGTCTTATCCCCGCATTTTATTGCATTGACTATTTCTTCTTCTTTTTGTACCTTTGCTTCCCTGACTACTTTGCTAGCTTCTCTAAGTTTCTCCAAATATACGTAGATGCCTATTTTCCTCTCTATGTGATCTCTTGTATTTCATGAAGGCCTCCCTCTTTTTCTTCACCTTCTGAGCTACATCTTTTGGCAACCATAGTGACCTCCTTTTCCTTTTATTTACCTTTCTAACAAAACGGTTTGTTGCCTTTAAAATATTCCCGTTCAGTTTTGCCCACTGTTTTTCTACATCCCCAGCTGTTCCCATCACACTAACAACTCACTGAGGTATTGTCCCATCTTTTCAAAGTTAGTTTTTCTAAAGTCGAAGGGATATTTTTACTAAACGGCGGTAGCAGACTCCGTGCGATATCAGATCTGCAGTCCCATTGATTTTAATGGAGCCGCAGCTCCGATATCGCACGGAGTCTGCTACCGCCATTTAGTAAACATATCCCTAAGACCCTCGCTTTTGAATGGATTTTATCAGCCCCAATATTAATACTGAACCATGCCATCTGGTGATCACTGGATGCGAGATGATCTCTCACTGTATCATGGATGCATTTGCTTTGTGTTTCAGGTAATATAAACTGAAATGATGCACTAATCAAGTAGATAAGGCATTTTCAAACATATTAAACTTTAAATACTATTAACACATGATACGTTTTAATCTTGCCTATTTTATTTCTTTTCAACAGAACTTCCTAGGAATCATCTAACCAGCCGCTGAACCTTTACACATACCTAGTTTTCTTGAGGACGATTGTTCAGGAAACATACATTTTTCTGGGTAGGGGGGAAGACAACTAGCTATGCCATAAAGTCATTCAGGCTGGTAAGGTTCAACTAAACTGGATTTTGTTTTTTACAGCTAATGCAATCTTGGATGGTCAGTACCATATGGTCTGTAGAGATTTTAGGAGTAGGACGGATGAAAAGATGGCAAATCCGAAATACCTTTCTGAAGAAGCAGCCACTGGGATTTAAGCTCATATGATAAGGATTTTCAGGGACTGTCCCTGATTCTAGAGCTGTGTCCCCGACTCCCACCTGTTTGGCAGTTTCCTGTTCCTCATTCCAACAATGGGAACAGAGGGGTAGAATTTGTCTGCTTGGAAATGCTAATGTTGCTGGATGGGAGGGGCACGAGGTTACGACTTCTCTTCCCTCCTCCATGCCTTGCTGCTCAAACCTGGAGCCCCCCTTCCTCCTCCCAATTCCACGTTAGAGAAGTGTCCCAGATTTGCCTGCATTAAACCTGGTAACCTCACATTATGATTACACCCTGCATGCTTTCTTTCTGGATAGTGCTGCCACCAGAATCTTTCTCCACATTTCACTTTGGCATTGCAGTCAGTCTTGCCGCGCATCGCATACATTATTAAACAGTACTTTTCATGGAAAGGAGAGAGAGAAACCGTGATTAGAATCTAACAGGACAGAGAGGAGTAAAGTGCTGTGAAAACACACAATCAGTTTAATCCTGTTGCGAATGTTTAAAAAGTTGAGAAGCGTGCAGGGTCGGCCCAACGATCAGACAAGTTAGGCAGTCGCCTAGGGTGGCAGCTTCTCATATGAGGGAGGGGGAAGGCAAAGAACAGGGCATTCAAAGCTAAACAACAGATTCTGACTAGCCAGGGGTTGGGAAGCATAAGGCTTAATATTTGCTAGGGTGCTAACACCTTCAACCAACTCTGGGCAGGCCCTGGAAGTCAATTTCCAGCATAACAAAAAGGAGGCATGTTCTGGTGTCAGTATTTTATGTGCCCTCCAGTAAGCCCAGCTATGGGTGGGGTTCCGTGGCTGGGTGGCAGAGGCTGGCACTATGACATTAGCAATGAGGAGCAGCGCCTGTTACAAGCAGCAGAAAATGTACCACTCCATAGAGTGAGGGAATCATTTTAGGGATTTTTAGCTTGTTTCTGTAACAGGACATTTACAGTATTACCTGTATAGTGCTGCTGAATATTTATTTCAGTGGCCCCTATCAGTTAGCAAGTGCTGCTAACTGGACCGACACTTGTAAATATCAGCCCCTTTAAGCCTGCAGAGCTGCACGTGTTTTGATTCAGCTCAGAAGTTTGAGGTGAGTTACATTAAGACGCAGTAGGTATTTTCCTGCCTCCACCAAAAGGCTTACAATCTAAATGTGTACCGTAAGTAATAGAAGGTTAGATGACTTGTCTAAGATCACAAGCAACAGCAGTGGGATTTGAACCTGGCTTTCTCTGGTCACAGTTCTAAGGACTAGACTTTGCTTCTCTCCTCCACGCTATTCCAAACATAATTAAGTGACCTTTTTTGAAACAGGTTCAGGACTCTAACAGGGCCTTTTACTAAAGTGCATTAAATACTTAACTTGTGAATTAGTGCCTTCATGGTAACATGGTGGCTGAGGAAAGGGCATGGACTGGGCCTTGTAGTTAACACATAATAACTTACAGCAGCGGGTAAGGCAGGTGACATTAAGTGCATCTGTCATGGGCTTAACACATGATAATCTTTTTCTTTGTGTTTACTATTTACGAAGATGTTGCCGCCCCCCCCCCCCCCCCCCCAGCAGTGACTGGAGAGCTTTGCAGTTTCTGTGTGATCATTTCTGCATCTAACACATGGTAACTAGAAATTTGAACACACTTTAATAAAAGGGTCCCCAAGTTACCAAGTAAATTCAAAAAATGATACTAGCCGACTCCCTGTACTGCCCCTGTGGAGCCCTGTCAAGCGGCCATTGGTCTGACCGGGAGCTAGGGATAGAGCAGGGGACTATGAGCAGGTACTGTACTTCTCAAAGGTGCCAGGGCAGTGCTTCCGTCTCTTCCTGCGTGGGCTTCCCATTTGGAAAAGAAACTGTAGTGAGGCTGCTGTGGGGACTGTCAGCGTGTGCTGGCTCAGTTTCGGCATGCTAGTGAACCGCTTCTGTGGTTCCCTCCTGGCAACTGGCACACACAGTTCCTCGGCTTCCACAGAGATACTCTGGGGGAAGGGAGACAGTGAGAGATAGAGTAGAAGCAGGTAATGGGAATGTGGTGAGAGAGGTAAGATGCATGGAGAGGGTGTGGAGACTTACAGGGGTAGACAGCAGTAGAGGAAGAAGAGGAAGAAAGTAAGTGTCTGATTCATGGGGAAGAAATCAGTCAGCAGATTGCCTACAGTTATACTACTACTACTACTATTAAACATTTATATTGCCAGTTTGACATTTCTGCCAGCTGCCAACTTTCCCTAATTAAAACCAGTTAGGTTGGCCCAATAGTGGCTTCTTAGCAACCCTCATTATTAATAAGAGTTTTGGCTGGAAAGCAACCCTCAAGGAGGATAAAGAAAATAAAACATTTACATGTTCTCCCTTCACCTCCCCCTAAACACTTCCAGTCCACCCCATCCCCCCTTAATTGATCAGTTCTTAACCCAGGGATATAGGGGTGCTGCTCACATGAACACAACAGCTGCAGCTCTTCAATGAGTGCAGGCAGAACGTCTGCATACTCAGCTCCCAAAATAGTCTTAACCCCATCTTACATATGCCTGCTGCTTGAAAACGACTCCCATGAGAGAAGGAAGTAGTACTGCAAGAGCGAGTGGTAACATACACTGGCTTACAGGTCGGCACTCAATGATCTGCCAGCTATAATCTCAAAAGCAATGCTCTGCATGCCTCTGCCAGAGCACTGATCCACTAAAGAGGAGGCAGCACACAGTGGAGACAGCCACAATCACAGTGCAAGAATGGTACTAGCATTTTGCAAGCAACATTCTAGCAGTTTGTTGTATGTATTCAATGAAGCTTAACAAAAACTAACAAGTTGAAAAGTGTACACACTCGTGTGACACAATAGCGCGTCTCCCCCACTCGCATGAGGCATGTGAGGGGTGCATATATGTGTATCATAGGAGATGATGGGGAGCTTGTCTATGCGCATCACGGTGAGTGTCATGGGGATGTGTACATGTGTCTGTGTCATGGTGGGTGCCAGGGTGTGTGCATGTGTCTGTCATGTGAGATGTTGAGGGGGGTACATGCATGTCTTTCTGTCATGAGGTTGCTGGGGGGTGCATCCGGGTGTGCGTGTATGTGTCATGAGGGGGTGTTGGGGTGTGTGTGCATTTCTGCCATGGGAGGTTTTGTTTGTGTCATGGGGGATGTTGGGGTATTGTGTGAGGCATGGGGGCTTTGGAATGTGTGTATGCATGTGTGTGTGTCATGGAGGGCACCAGTATGTGTGTGTGTACATGTGTGTAATAGGTGGTGTTATAGGTGCGTCTATGTGGGGGGTATGTCATGAGGGTGTTCGCGTTGCATATATGCATGTGTGTTTGATGCAGGTGTTGCATGCATGTGTATCATGGGGGATGTTGAGGGGTGCGTCATGGTGTCATGTGGGGTGCTGGAGGGTGTGTGCAAGCATATGTGTATGTGTGTCATGGGGGCTGCATGCATGCTTGTATGTATGGGTGTGTCATGAGTGGAAGACATGCCTACATGTGTGATGGGGGCTGCATGTGCATGCCTGTGTGCATGTGTGTGTGTATATTTCATGGGGAGTCTTGGTGTGCATATGTGTGTACATGAGTGCCATGGGGTGTGATGAACATGTGTGTGTTATGGGGGAGGGGTGCTGGGGTGTATATGTGTGTCATGGGGGATATCGGGGTACTGTGTGAGTAATGAGGGGTGTTGGGAGGGTACATCATGGTATGTCATGTGGGGTGCTGGAGTGTGTGTGCGCATGTTTGTGTATGTGATGGGGGTGCATGTGCATGCATGTGTGTGTGTATGTGATGGGGATGTTGGGGTATTGTGTGAGTTATGGGGGATGTTGGAGTGTGTGTGTGTGTGTGTGTGTGTGTGTGTGTGTGTGTGTGAGAGAGATGGAGAGTATTGGGGTATGTGTGTGTGCATGTGTGTGTACATGTGTACATGTAATGGTGCTAGGGGGTGCATCCATGTGTTTGTGTGTGTATTTCATGGAGGATGTTGGGGTTGCATGAGTGTGTGTATGTCATGGTGGGTGTTGGGGTTGCATGAGTGTGTGTGATGGGGAGGTGTTGGGGTTGCATGAGTGTGTGTGTGTCATGGGGGGTGGGAGAGCATGTGCATGTGTTTTCGTGATGCGAGTGCTGGGGTTGCATGCATAAGTGTTATGTGGGTCTTGGGGGTGCATTGGGGTGTGTCATGTGGGGTGTTGGAGGGTGTGTGTAAGCATATGTGTGTGCATGTGCGTGCAATGGGGGGTGCTGGTGGGTGTGTAAATGTGTGCCTGTCTGTGTGTCTGTGTCGAGGGCTATATGTGTATATGTGTGTGTGTGTGTGTGTGTCTGTGTGTGTGTGTGTCTGTGTGTGTGATAATGGTTTTCCATCCATACTTTTTAATACCCTCTCTACTACCCTTCCTCTCTCCTTCCTGACACCCAGCTGTGCACTCCCTCCCTTTTCTCCCAACCAACTTTGTACTCTGTCCCTTCCCTATCTTTTACTTCTTCATTTACAAGTCTGTCTCGCCTTTAACCCCACTTCTCCCTAGTGCTCTGCCCCTTTTCTCCCTCCCTCCCCAGTAGACTCACCAATTCCCTCATGTCTTTCTGCTCTCCTCCACTAACTCTGCTTCTTCTATTTATGCCCTGCCCCCTTACAAACCTCTTCCCTCTTCTCACTTAGATGGGCCACAGCCCAGCCTTTTTAGCCTGCAGTTCCACTCTTCAGGCCAGCTGGACCGAAGTACTTCCAAGAGGAGAATGGGGCACTCTAAGCAGTAACTTTTGAAAAAGCATGTGCATGGGCATAGCCACTTACTGGGTTTATCAATAAGGAAAAGCAACCAGAAGATATCTAACCTGGGTTCAGGATCCTCCTAGTTATTCAGGGGAAGAACTGACACCATCTTTTGTATGAATCTGGAGTAATTTAGATCCTCTAGCAATGACAAACTTCTGCACATCAGTAGTGATAGATCCAATAGATCCAATAGAAGCCCCATTTATTTCTGATCATTTGACCAGACCAGAGAGGCATCCCAAGACCGCGATTTTGATGCATGAGATCTCTATTTCCTCACTATGTGAAGGTGATGGTGGATCCCTTTCTTGGGCCAAGGTAGGGCTCCTCAGTTTTTGGGAGCTGGTGGACAGTTTTTCCCTCTGCAGAAAGAGGGGTCATAATGCATCTAGCTACCTCCCCGATGTGAAAAGATTAAAGGCTTGGGACCTAGAGTTATTGAAATGGGAAGAACTGGTATCTCCGTTTCAAAAGAGTTCCTCTGGTCTGGCCGGAGAAAAGTCTCTAAAGCCATTTTTGAGAAATTGGCAGAACATAAAAACATAAAATATGCCATACTGGGTCAGACCAAGGTCCATCAAGCCCAGTATTCTGTTTCCAACAGTGGCCAATCTAGGTCATATGTACCTAGCAGTTTCCCCAAGAGACACAAGTTCCACAATGCTTGTACTGGGTCAAGCATTGATATCTTCGGTCACTTCTTAATAATGGTTTATGGACCTTTCCTCCAGGAACTTGTCCAAACCTTTTTTAAACCCAGCTACACTAACAGCCTTTACTACATCCTCCGGTAACAAATTCCAGAGTTGATTACACGTTGAGTGAAAAAATATTTTCTTTTATTAGTCTTAAATAGTTTACCCTGTAGCTTCATTGCATGTCCCCTAGTCTTTCTATATTCTGATAAGGTAAACAATCGATCTACGTTTACCCGTTCCACTCCGTTCATTAATTTATAGACTTCTATCATATCTCCCCTCAGCCGTCTCTTTTCCAGGTTAAAGAGCCCTAACCTTTTTAGCCTTTCTTCATAGGAGTATCCTTCCATCCCCTTTAACATTCTGGTGGCTCTTCTCTGTACCTTTTCTAAAATCGCTATATCCTTTTTAAGATAAGGCGACCAGAATTGCACACAATATTCAAGGTGCGGTCTCACCATGGAACGATATAGAGGCATTATAATATCTTTTGTTTTATTTTCCATTCCTTTCCTTATCATACCTAGCATTCTATTTGCTCTCTTGGCCGCCGCTGCACACTGGGCCGAGGGTTTTAACATGGTATCCACAATGATGCCTAAATCTTTTTCCTGGGTGGTGGTTCCTAATGTGGGACCTTGCATCGTATAACTATAGTTTGGATTGTTCTTCCCTAGGTGCATAACCTTGCACTTGTCCACATTAAATTTCATCTGCCATTTTGATGCCCAGTCTTCCAATTTATCAAGATCCTCTTGCAATTTTTCACAATCCTCTTGGGTTTTAACAACTTTATTTTTTTTTCTTTTTTTTTAAATTTTTAACAAATTACATTATACAAGATAATGAAAGAAAATTGACATTCCGTTACAACCCAAGTCAAAGAAAACATCAAAGGTACAACACCTCAAGAACATCAATGAAGCCCACATCAAGGGAGTGACAACCGCACTTTAAATTAAGAAATGTAACATCCAACAAGGATGAAGAAAACAAGTCCGAGGACCACTATATGCCCAGTCTTCCAATCTATCAAGATCCTCTTGCAATTTTTCACAATCCTCTTGGGTTTTAACAACTTTAAATAGTTTTGTGTCATCTGCAAATTTGATAACCTCACTCGTTATTCCACTTTCCAGGTCATTTATGAATATGTCAAAAAGCAGCGGACCCAGCACAGATCCCTGGGGTACACAACTATTCACCTTTCTCCATTGGGAAAATTGGCCATTTAGCCCTACCCTCTGCTTTCTATCTTTTAACCAGTTCCTGATCCACAATAGTACACTGCCTCCTATCCCATGACTCTAGTTTTGCCAAAAGTCTCTGATGAGGGACCTTGTCAAAGGCTTTCTGAAAGTCCAGATACACAATATCAACCGACTCACCTTTGTCCACCTGTTTATTCACTCCTTCAAAAAAACATAACAGATTAGCAAGACAAGATCTTCCTTGTCTAAAGCCATGTTGGCTGTCTCCCATTAGGTTGTGACTATCTACATGCTGAGTAATTTTATTCTTTATGATGGTTTCTACCATTTTTCCCGGTACTGACGTCAGGCTCACCGGTCTGTAGTTTCCCGGATCACCCCTGGAACCCTTTTTAAAAATTGGAGGATCGCCAATGTAACACCAATCTTCAGGTATTAGAGATGATTTTAATGATAGTTCACAGATTACTGATAGCAGTTCTGCAATCTCATATTTCAGTTCTTTCAACACCCTTGGATGTATACCATCCGGCCCAGGTGATTTGCTACTCTTCAGTTTATCTAATAGTTGTAAGACATCTTCCTGATGTATCGATATTTCCTTCAATTCTTCCGCACCTTTAAATACCACTTCAGTCATGGGTAACATCCCTACATCTTCCTCAGTAAAGACCGAAGCAAAGAATTCATTTAGTCTCTCCGCTATCGCCTTGTCGCCTCTTAGTGCTCCTTTAACCCCTTTATCATCTAATGGACCAACTGACTCTTTCAGGTTTTTTGCTATGAATGTACTTGAGAAAGGTCTTTATTTCGCATTTTTGCTTCCGCAGCAAGCTTCTTCTCAAATTCTCTTTGCCTGCCTTATCAATGCCTTGCATTTGACTTGCCAGTGCTTGTGCTGTTTCCAGGTTTCGTCGTTTGGCTCTTTTTTCCATTTCCTGAAAGATGCTTTTTTGGCAACAACAGCCTCTCTGACCTCACCTTTAAACCATGCTGGCAGTTTTTTGGACTTCCTTCCACTTTTCTTAAAGCGTGGAATACAGCTGGTCTGGGCTTCCAAGATAGTATTTTTCAACAACACCCACGCTTGATGTACGTCTTTAACCTTCGCAACTGCTCCTTTTAGTTTTTTCTTAACTGTTTTCCTCATTTTATCATAGTCTCCCTTTCGAAAGTTAAAAGGTAGTACTGTGGATTTCCTTACTATCCCTCCTCCACTAATTAAATCAAAGGCGATCATGCTATGATCACTATTGCCAAGTGGCCCCAACACCCTTATCTCTTGCAGAATTGCTTGTAAGTCACTTTGGACTGTGGCTAAGTACCAGGTCCAGGGAGAGATCAATCACCTCAAGTACTACAATCTTTCATGCCTAGGATCATCCAATTTTACCTTCTGCACCAACAGAATTTCTCCTTGTGTGCCTAGGAAAGGTTGTACTTACTAGTCTTCTCTAAGCCAATGTCTTCACATTTCTATACATCTACCTCTGGCACCATCTTCTCTGGCATTAGTCCTGGCACTAGCATAGGCAAATGCCATTTTGGTATCAAATGTTTCTCCATCAATACTGATTTCAGGGAGCCTCCAGTTTCTACACTGAAGACATTAAGCAGCAAGCATTTCCATGATAATGATTCGAGTTTTGGGTGCTTACTGGATCGGTGCTTGGGTTCAGTTCCCAGGAAGCCTCACTCCTCAAGGCTGAGTAGCTCCATCGGTTCCCCAGTCTGGAGTCTGTGTTCTTACTTCTCTGTTGTGGGCAGCAGGAGAAGGCGGCCTCTGTTCATAGCAATTTTTATGGAGGGCCTTCATTCTGCAGTGAAAGCAGTTGGAGACATCATGGTCAGGGTCTTGCCGGCAGTACTAAAATAAGTGGTCATCGGTTGCCAACATCTTTATCCCACAAGGAGATTTTTTTAAAGCCTGGGATCTGGTCTGCTCCCAAATACTATGGCTGTGATGCCAAAATTGATGGAGGACAGAAAGAAGGTAGAGAGTGATAGATTTTTCTGGAGGAGAGAAGCAGAGGAGGAGGAGCTTCACAGGACAAAAGAGGGAGCGCTACCAGAATGAGAGAGAGAGAACCATATCCAGGTGCGAGCATGCTCAAAACAAGACGAGGGGACTGTGCAGGCTTGGACCGTCTCTTGCCTCTCTCAGTTCTCAGAAACTAGGTCTCTGCTGGCAACACTGGATGACGGCATCATCTCCATGTAGGGGTTGTTCATTTCTTCCTGCTTGCCATCGGTGAACGACCATAAAACACTAAGCCCATTGGGGAGAGTCCTATTTATAATATATCCTGTAACATGAGGTAAATTGCTTAATAGCGACTGCAGCCTGTCTGAGTTATACAGCATTCCCCAAGCCTAATAAAGGAGCATGTCCAGCTGAGAAAGAAACAGGGCCAGACTGACAGTCAGCTTCATGCTGTGGGTGCTCATGAAACATCAGATAGTCACTGCTTTCAACCACATTTTTTAAATACCTGCAATTAAAAAAAAAACAAACGGAAAGAATACCTTCCTCTCCTTTCCCTTTCATCTCTCAGTACTAATGACTCCAGTCCTTAAACAGCACTGTGTTAGTACTAGCTATGACCACACATTCTTTCAGCAGACTTTATTAACCTGTTCATTTACAGGTTGACCCTGGTAGAATCAGTTTCATTTATTCCTGCTAGGATAATGGCAACTAGCCTGTCTTCTTTCCAAGCCATGTCACTTTGAATTACTGCAATAAGCTGAAAGAGGAGAGAGGATGGGAAGGTGAAGGGGCACTTAATACAAGGCTCATTTCACAAGCCCAAACTAGCAAATTCAGCCAAATGCAATATTTCCCCTGATCCAAGGCTTGTCTCTACATTCCAGTTTCTTGACCTACAAGCAAACATCTATGAATAAAATGCTGTGTGTAAACTTATTTTCCCTAAAGAAAAGTAGTATCACGGTGCCAAGAAAAGTCTCTTTACCTGCTGTGGCCAGTTTAAACCATGCAGCTTTCAATGCCACCTGCATTTGTAGATCATTTATAGAGTTTATGCATTAAAACTCCTAAAGCCCCCATTTAAAAGGAGATGCACTACATTTTCTGCACGTCTACTGAAATGTGACTGTAACATGCAAAATTAGCATGCAAGTGTAGCCAAAATCATCAGTACACCATATCAAAGTCCCTGGTGCTAACCAGCTCAGTGAAAGAGCCAATCAAAGCAAGTCTGAAGCACCCCCCATAAAGGAAGAACCCTCCTGAAGATCAGAAAACCACTAAAGGTAACACCCTCTCCACAAAGAAAGACAACCTCCTCCATATGGCTGAATCCCCCTCCCTTCGCGGACTACACAGAAATGGTGAATTGCCTCCAAGAGATGCCATGCTGGCTAAACCGAAATAACCTCATGATAAACTACGAAAAGACAGAAGCTCTCATCATCACGAGAAACTCTGGATTTACTCCCCCAATGACAATACAGCTACATAATACCATCTCACCCATCAAACATGAAGTGAAATACCTGGGGGTCACCCTGGACAACAAACTAAACCTCCACACTCATATCAGCAAAACCACCAAAAACGCTTACGTGAAGATGTGGGTCATCAGACGACTCAAACCCCTTCTCTGCCCAGAACACTTCTGCACAGTTTGTCAAACAATACTCACCCCCAGCTGGGACTACTGCAACCCCATATACCTTGGTCTATCAACTCAATCACTTCACCATCTGCAGATGGCACAAAACACTGCCACTCGGATTATAACAGGGTCCTCAAAATACAACCACATCACCCCCATCCTGAAACAACTACACTGGCTTCCTATTACTTCCCGTATAAAATACAAAACTCTACTTAACATCTTCAAAATCAAACACAACCTCTCTGCTAACAGCCTGGAAACTCTAATCACAAGCAACAGCAGCACCAGACCCAGGAGGCATCCCGCCAGTGAAATGATTACCACCCCCAGAGCATACACCAAAGCAAACCAAGCTACCTCAGGAAGAGCAATATCCCTTGCAGCTCCAGTCCTATGGAATTCTCTCTCGGACCACCTCAGACATCAAAGATTTTCGGAAGCTGCTGAAAACTACTCTTTATCGAACACTTTGGAGACATCACATAACTTGGACCACAGGAAACAGTTCCTCCGCCCCTCAAATGCCCCCTCTCCCCTCTTGAATCTGCCCTGCTCCTCTTCCATGTCATTTCCTACTACAGCCCTTTGTTTCTCCTAAACCCCCCTTGCCTACAAAGTCACTTTATTAAAGTCACTCTGTTATCAGATACTCTGTACATAGTTCACATTGCAAGAGCACTTTATAACTACTGCACTATAAGTTCCTTTGCAATATCTCCATGCCTGCCCCCCTCCCTCTCATCATTTTATGTAATTCTTTTTAGTTGTTTTGTAAAGCCGCTTTGATTCAAGGAGAAAGTGGTATAGAAATCCATTTTTAAAAAAATAATTAATTAATTAAGATGGGGCCCACCCCTTCCCTCATACCTCTGAAATGATTTCTAAATATCTGGAGGGTCCTGATCGCACAAACCCTCCTGTCTGCATGTCTGCACACTGCCAAATAAAAGTACTTCAGAGATGTTTCACCTTCATCACTCACATGATAAGGGAGTCTTACTAAAATGAGTTCTAGTTTTGCACTTAAGGCGTGTTTAGCGTGAAAATTAACATGTGCTCAGTGCAAATCCTCCATGGCAACTGTCAGGGCATGACCATCATGTTCCCAACAGTTAACACACCAATGTGCCCAATAAAGCACAGTTACTTACCTGTAACAGGTGATCTCTGGGAACAGCAGGAATAAGTCTTAACATATGGGTATCGTCGGTACCAACAGAGCTTGCGCGGGAACGCTCCCCAGCATCCAGCAAGAAAGCTTTTGGGAGCATCCCACAGCGCCTGCGCGCTGCCTTCCCGCCTTTCCCAACCGCCTCTCTCCAGTTCGAGTTTTAAAGCTGAGACAGAGAGAGAGAGGAAAGGGAAGATAGATAGAGAGATACAACTCCTAGGGGAGGTGGGTGGGTTGTGAAGACTTATTCCTGCTGTTCCCAGAGAACACCTGTTACAGGTAAGTAACTGTGCTATCTCCAGGAACAAGCAGGAATGAGTCTTCACATATGGGGACTCCCTAGCTGCAGATGCCAGGGAGAAACCCCAGGATGTGTGTCCTTGAAAAGGACTCTACCTCCCCCATGGATCTCTGGCATCCGACCAGGGTAGGTGGGTAGGAGTTGATTAGGAATGGAACAGGTGTTTGAGAACAGCCTGACCAAACGAGGCATCCCGGCGGGAGTCCTTGTCCAAACAGTAATGGGCTGTGAAGGTATGAACCGAGGCCCAGGTGGCCGCTCGAAAGATTTGGTCGATGGACACAGAGTTTAGATGAGCCATTGAGGCTGTCATGGCTCTCACATTTTGAGCTGTGACATGGCCCTCCAGAGAAATGTTCCTACTCTGGTAGGCGAAAGAAATACACAGAGCAATCCAGTTGGACAGTGTTCTCTTAGAGACTGGAAGTCCTAAATGAGAAGGATCAAAAGCAACAAAGAGTTCAGAAGACTTTCTATGTTGCTGTGTTCTTTGTAAGTAAAAAGCGAGAGCTCTCTGACAAATCCAAGGTATGAAGATTCCTCTCTGCATTTGATGCATGAGGTCCTGGAAAAAAGACAGGTAAATATACCTCTTGGTTCAGATGAAAAGGTGAGACCATTTTAGGCATAACGTGTGGATTGGTCCTGAGAACTACCTTATCATGATGGAACCTTGTATAAGGAGGATTAGCCACCAAAGCTTGCAACTTACTGATGCGGCATGCTGAGGTGACTGCAATGAGAAAAATAACTTTCCAAGAAAGGAATTTCAAGGAGGTGGTGGCTAAAGGTTCAAAGGGTGGCTTCATAAGCTGGCCAAGAACCAGGTTTAAGTCCCATGCCACTGGAGGTGGTCTAATGGGAGGCTTAGTTAAAAGAAGGCCTCTCATGAATCTTGCTATAAGAGGATGAGAGGAAATAGGTTGTCCATTGAGAGGCTTGAGGGACGCTGCAATAGCACTCAAATGGACTCTTACTGAATTCGTTTTCAGACCTGCATGGGATAGATGCAGGAGATACTCTAGTAGAGAATTCAGAGGTATTGCAAGAGGGTTTAGACCTTTCCCTGAACACCAAATGGTAAATCTTTTCCATTTGAAAGCATAGGAACGTCTAGTAGAAGGCTTTCTAGAGGCATGAACAACATCTCTGACTTGCTGAGAGAGATGAAAATCTTGAAGGTCTAGGCCCTCAGCAACCAAGCCCTGAGATGGAGCGACTGGGGGTTTGGGTGCCACAAAGTTCCCTCTTCCTGGGACAAAAGGTCTGGTGCAGAGCCCAAGTCCAGGGAAGGAGCTTGAGAGAGATGCAGAAGTAGAGGATACCACACTTGGCGTGGCCAATGTGGTGCTATGAGGATCATGGTCCCTTGATCTCTCTGAAGCTTGAATAGTGTCTTGGGAATTAGGGGAATTGGTGGAAAGGCATAAAGGAAGTCTTGACCCCAGTGAAGGAGGAAGGCATCCTTGGCCTGAACTCCCTGACACGGAATTCTGGAACAGAACCGGGGAAGTTTGGCATTCCACGGACTTGCAAAGAGGTCTATGTCCGGGGTTCCCCAAATTCGAAATATCCTGGCTACCTGGTCCATGTGGAGGGACCACTCGTGTGGAAGCAGAACTCGACTGAGTCTGTCCACCCAAGAGTTTTGAACGCCTGGAAGATATACTGCCAGAAGATGGATATGGTGCTCTCTGGCAAAGGCCCACAGTCGCAAAGCTTTGTTGCAAAGCGACAGAGAGCCAGTCCCGCCCTGCTTGTTTACACAGAACATGGCTACTTGGTTGTCCGTATGGATGAGGACTGTCCTGTAGCTGAGCAGGGAATGGAACACTCTGAGAGCTAAGAATATTGCTCTGAGTTCCAAGAGATTGATATGCAGAGAAGTCTCCTGTGGAGACCAGATGCCCTGGGTGGAGTGATCTTGCAGATGAGCTCCCCAACCCATTGGAGAAGCATCTGCTGTCAGAGTTGCTTGGGGTAGCGACTGCTGAAAAGGGGACCCCAGCAACAGATTTGGAGGGGACTTCCACCACTGGAAAGACCAAAATAGGCGACTGGAGTTTGCTATTTTGTCTGACAGGCAACCTGATGCCTGAGTACATTGGGTTGACAAAGTCCACTGAGCTACCCTCATGTGAAGGCGAGCATATGGAACCACATGCACGGTGGATGCCATGTGTCCTAATAGTTGTAACATCTCTCGAGCAGTTAAATGGGACTTTAACTGTATCTGGGAGGCTAACTGCACCAAGCGTAGGCAACGGGCCTGAGGAAGATAGGCCCTTGCAGTTGTGGTATCCAGCAAGGCCCCTATAAACTCCAGAGACTGAGTAGGGGTGAGATGGGATTTTGGGATGTTTATTACCAGTCCCAAATACTGAAGGACACGCATTGTGCAGGTTAGAGAAATCTGGGCCTCTGACTGGGATGGAGCTCGAATGAGCCAGTCGTCCAGATATGGGAAAACGAATATTCCTAGAGTGCGTAGAAATGCAGCTACTACTGCCATGCATTTCGTGAACACCCTTGGTGCAGAGGCCAGACCGAAAGGAAGCACCCTATATTGGTAGTGCTTTCCTTGAAAAAGGAACCGAAGGAACCTTCTTTGTTTGATGGATGAGGACATGGGTGTACGCATCCTTGAGATCTAGAGAACAAAGCCAGTCCTGACTCTGAAGGTATGGAAGCAGAGCACCGAGAGAAATCATCTTGAATTTCTCTTTGAATAGAAACTTGTTCAATTCTCTGAGATCTAATATGGGTCTGTAGCCCCCTGTTTTCTTTGGAATAAGAAAATAAGGGGAGTAGAAGCCTGAGCCCTGTTGAAGAAGGGGTACTTCTTCTATTGCCCCTTGGGCAAGAAGGGTAGCAATCTCCTGACCCAGAAGGTTGAGGAGAGATGTTGGAGAATTCAACTGTCTCACCATGGTGTGGGGAGGAAGGTTCAAGAAATGAAGCTTGTACCCTTCCCTTACAATGGAGAGGGTCCATTGCTCTGCTGTAATTTGCTCCCATCTGGGAGCAAAGTAAGCCACCCTTCCTGGAATGGTGAGGGGCTCTGGTTCTTCCAGAGCCAGAAAGGCTAAGTTCTCTAGTTGCAAGTCAAAGGCCCTGAGGAGGCTGAGGTTGCTGAGCTGTGGGAGGCCTGGCAGCCTTTGACTTGGCCTGTTTAAGGAATAAGGAAAAAGGAAAATGAAGATGCAAAATTAAGCAGCCATCAAACCCTTAGAAGCCCTTTTATTAGTGGACATCATGCATTAACTCACATTTCAGCATACGTTAACCATTGTTACCACACTGGTAGAACAATTGCCGCATGTAAAAGATGTGCTAGCTGCACATCATGCAATGGGGTGAGGTTGGGGTGTTGACCACATATTGAGATTAGCGCGGGCAACAGTAGTGCATACTAGTCACCAATGCTGCAGTTAGTGCGGGCGCATGTACTGCCACCTCCGTAGATGGTGACAGGTGTCCCTGAAGTAACTGGCAAAGACTGGAATGTTTGCTAAGGGGGATTGCCTGCACAGGAACGGTCGGGAATATGCTGACCACATCCCTGACAATTACCACTCTGCGTTTGCACCTAATGCACATGGATTTCACTCAAAATGTATGCTGAGGCAAAAACATACGGCACTTTAGTAAAAGGGCCCCTTAGAGACATGTTTACTAAAGTGCTGTAATGGTTACTGCATGCTAAATCCCATGCTAAGCAGTTAGAATGGGACCACAATAACTCTTACTGCATGCTAAAAAGACGGCCGAAATAAAAATCTCACGCTAACTGCTTAGTGTGGAATGAGGTGGGGACTGGGCAGATTTAGGACAGAGAGTGGGCATTCACTGCACATTGTGGTTAGCGTGGGTGTTATTGGCTTCACACTAACCACAATCGTTGCAGTTAACACAACTGCAAGTACTGCTACTTCAATGGCTCGTGTTAAGTGCACCCATGTTGTGTGGCAGCCGGTTAGCACAGTAGAGTCCTCCCGCCCTTGCTAACTGCATGAGAAAATACCGGGAATGCCCCCAATAGTTAGCATAGGTCTGGCCCAGCCCTCATGCTGTTGACACTTAGCACATGCTAAGCAGGCAGAAATTAGCATACTTAAGCAAACATGCCCTTTATTTATTTATTTAACAAGTTTTGTGTCCCGCCTTTTCCTTCAATCAAAGCGGTTGATACAGCACAGAGTTAAACAAAGGTAAGGGAAACATACATTGCATTATCATTATATCACAGCAAAACACTAGGAGTACAAACAGGGAACACAGTACATAACTTACATTACATTACATTAACTACTAAAAGCATACCGCTGAACAGAATGAGCATATAGAATAAGCATATAGCAGCAGTCACTCGGTCCCGCACGGTCCAGGTGTGGTCCCACAAGGTGCGGGCGTGCCCCCGGTGCGGCGGTTTAATTGCCGTCCTGAGGCAGATGATTGGCAGTTCATGGGGAAGTGAGGAGGAGCTCCCGCTCAACTCCATGAGCTTGTAACTGCTGCTGCCTTTAATGCTATGCCAAGGCCTATCTAATTGGAAATGGAAATTGAGGTAGTCATTCTAGTGGACAGGAAAGCTGACAGCTGAGAAGACTCATAGAAGATATATCTTGCTCCTCGAAAGCGTATAAAGCACAGTTACTTACCTGTAACAGGTGATCTCTGGGAACAGCAGGAATTAGTCTTCACATATGGGTACATCGGTACCGACGGAGCCTGCACGGGAATGCTCCCCAGCATCCAATCAGAAAGCTTTTGGGAGCATCCCTCGCGCCTGCGCGGTGACTTCCCGCCTTTCCCACCGTCTCTCCTCAGTTGAGTTTCATAGCTGAGACAGAAGGAGAGAAATAGGAAAGGAGATAAATAGATAGATACAACTCCTAAGGGAGGTGGGTGGGTTGTGAAGACTAATTCCTGCTGTTCCCAGAGATCACCTGTTACAGGTAAGTAACTGCGCTATCTCCAGGAACAAGCAGGAATGAGTCTTCACATATGGGGACTCCCTAGCTGTGGGTGCCAGGGAAGATCCCATAAAATGCGCATTCCTGGACAGGACGGCATTTTCCAAACCTGGATCCCCGGCAGCCCCTGAGGGATGGGGGGTAGGAGTTGAATAGAGAAGAGCTGCAAGGAACAGCAAAGCTAAAGACTACAGGAGAGAGGAGTCTTTAGAATGTATGTCAAGTATCATTAAAATATTTAATGAACTAGTACAATATAGAGCTTACCTACTGGATTGATGGAGTGTACTGAAGATGCAGTAGCGGAATCTTCAAGGTAACTTCACAGCAATGAGGATGAAGTTCCAAATCTGGAATGGGCAGGTGACCCAGGTGTCAACTGGGGCAGGAGAAGAACGGCAGGTCTTCAATGGAAAGCTTTATAGGAAAAAGCTGAAAACTCTTTTAGGTACAGAGTTATTAACATTAAGGACTAAATGAAGAAGACTGACCGATCTGGAGAATTAGCCCAGTCCGGAAGGGAAGAGGGGGTATGGAAAAAAGCCCCTATTCCCAAGGAGAACAGAAGTGTACTCAGAAATAGTGAAGATGTACACTGTCATTCCTAGCTGGTAAGAGATAGGAAGACATTGAAGTTTGATACTTCATGGATAGGGAGGTCTATAACAAAAATAGAAGCTGTTGACGTCACAGCAGTAATTGTGTGTATAACCGCTCCCAGTTACTGAGCCGTATGAGAATAGGCAAGTTTACTGTCTGCACCCATTAAGGAGGTAAAAGCTTTATAGTACAGACAGTTAGGGAGATAGTAGGTAATACCTAGTGTCCTATGGACATCTCCCAATGGGCATATATATATATATATATATATATGGAGATACATAGGTATCTAGATATATGTGCATAGATGTCCAGATATGTGTGATACATAGAGGTATATATATATATAGAGAGAGAAAGATAGATAGATAGATAGATAGATAGATAGATAGATGGGCATGGCTTATGCCCATACAGATTACAAGAATATGTATGTATAGGACATATACAGATATGACTAGAAGTCTGAGGATACATGCCTGCAACTGAGCCCTACAAAAACATTCACATGGGGAATGTGATGGGAAAAGATTCATCTAATAAGGGGGTGAAAACCACCTGAAGATATATAGAGAATCTATTTCCGTGATGCAGGAATGTATTTCAGTGGATAACCAGTATGGTTGCGTGAAAAACAGAGGATAATAGCAGTCTGGTAAGAGCATGTCAGGAGTACTGGAGGACTCTGACATGTCCAAAGGACAAGAAAACGCATATACTAAGACTCCTGGATGACCCAGTGAAGGGACTGAGGGGTATCATGTACAGTAAAAGAGTATGCGTTGTCCAGTGGAGTAGAAAAAATAATGCCAAGCTGTAAGGAAAAAAGGGGTAGATTCCTGCCAGATTGGGAACTCCTTGGACATTCACGCAGAAAAAAACGTGTCTTCTGCATCGCAATAGGAGACAAGAGGGTATAAAGAACCTATATAGCCATGGAATGACTATATAAGCTTTTTCTATTATATGGAAAACCCTCAGAGACAAAGTTCAATGCTCTATAACAAGGGCCCATAGTAGAAAGCTTCTCTGAAGATTGCAGAGAGCATTGTGCAGGAGAATTATGAGATAAAACTGACAGTAGTCAGATGTGTTGCCACATCCTAGGAAAGGATATGGCTAGAAGAAAATAACCTGCAGTGAGTGATATTATGCAAGATAGTGGAAAGTAGCTTGCAAGAAGCATTAAAGTAAGCATTGGAACTTCTGCATGCACAGCAACTGAACAAAAGAACAGAGGGGATCCTCCTGTATGAAAACAGAGAGAAAACAGATAAAGGGAGCGGAGATGTTCCCGTCCCTGTCTGATGAGTTGTTCAGAGCATGCATTGAAGGATAACAAAAAATCTACACTGGAAGAAAGAGAAGTGTTTCAGTATGGTACCAACTCAAGCAGAGGAACCCCTGGAAGAGAGAGAGTTGGAAGGTGACGTATCATATGGTAAGTCAGCTGAAGGAAAAAATGTCCATGTGGGGACAGAAAGTATCATGGGATAATTATAATCTCCCTTTATGATAAAAAGAAAGGGAGAATTCTGTAACCCATGGACAAAAATATCCTAACAGCTGAGCATACTGAAAAGAAAACCCAGTGTAGAGTTTGAAGAATAACTTCTGGTAAGAAGAAGTTAACTGTAGATTGTAACATACAGGAACCTATGGTTGCTGGCTACGATTAGCCTGGTTAGAGTCTGGAGACTTCAGACGAGGATGAGATGTCCCTTGCTTGGGTACATCTGGAGGATGGGCAGAAGAAGGGTGAAACTTTCTTTTCTTAGGGAAAGAAGGTTTGGTAGGACATTTCCTACGTCCTGGGGAAAAAGAAGGCTTAGGATGGTTTTCAGAACTAGGAAAGTCAGTGGAGCAATGAGCAACTTGACGCAAAGCCTCTCTATTAAAGAGATTTTCTCCAGTACAAGGAGAATTACCCAGTATATGTTGTGCCCATCTGTTCAAGTCTGAAGCCTGCAGCCAGGCTGTACGACGTGCTCCAATGGCAATAGCAGAGGATCTGCTAACAGACTCATAAGAGTCTAGAGAAGCACGAGAAATGAACCAAGAGATATTCCTGCTATGATTAAGAAGCAAGGAATAGTCAGAGGCCTTAGGTTCTGACAAAAAAGGAGACAAGAGAGATAATTTCTCTGTGACCTCCTGAAGTGTCAGACTCATATAAAAAATATATGAAATAATTCTTGAAGCCAGCATAGAAGTTTGGAAGGTTTGACGTCCAAAAGCATCAAGTGCTTTAGATGCACGACCTGGCGGATAAGAAGAATGCTTCTTGCTTCTTACCTTCCTCAATGCTGATTCCACTACCATGGAATGATGTGGAAGTTGTTTTTTTCTGAAACCCTGGAGAGGGAGGTACCTGATACAGTACATTAATGGCTGTAGAAGGCAAAGGAACCTTTAAGGGTGATTCCCATATCCTCAGAAGAAGATCCTGTAAAGAATGATGTAAAGGAAGCATTATGTTTTCCTTTTCTGCAGGATCTTGGTCAAGAGGACCAAGCGGGTTATACACCGCTTTGACCGGGTTATACACCGCTTTGACCGGGTTATACACTGCTTGGTCAAGAGGATCAAGCGGGTTATACACCGCTTTGACCCGGTGAAAAGCGGTATATAAATACAGCTAAATAAATAAGAGAAAAAACAGGAATAGGAATGGCAAGAAAGGTTGCCATGTCAAGGAGAAACTTCTGAAAAGAAGGATTTCCAATAGAAACTAATCCTGGGCAAGCTGAGGTTGAAGGAGCAGCTTGAGCACCAGAAGAGATACCGGAGTGGTGATTTGAGGCAGTTAATACTGCATTGTCAGTGCCTGGTATCGATTCCAAACTAGGCATAGAAAGGATCGATGGCACCGATGGAACTGCAGGAATCGACACCGACACCGGTACCGGTATCGGAGACGATAATGTCATCGAAGCAGCAATCGGGGGCTGCTGAAGCGGTACCGAGGTAACCAGAGAGCCTTGGTGAATATCCTCGGTACTGCGTAGCCGGAAATGATATGGATCGGTTCCGAAACACGTCGGTACCAAGTCATCTAGACTGGATATCGATTCTAGACAAGGCATCGAAGCGAGGGAGTCTATCGATGTATGTCTAGAGGGTACCGACGTTGGTGGTGGTATCCGCGATGCCGATACACGAAAGTCAATTGGAATCTCATCAAATGGTACCGAAGGTACCGAGGACGTTTGAAGATGATTCTTGGTGAAGAGAGGAACACTCGACACCGGCACCGATGTCAGGGTATCGGTAACGCTCGAAGTCGGTACCAACCCCGAGCATGGTAAAGATATAGGAAAGTCTATCTGGATCGTATCGATCGGTCCCGAAGGTACCGAGGATTCCAGATGATGATCCCAGGTAAAGAGTGGAACACTCGATACCGATGCCGATGCCGGGGTATCGTTACCGCTCGAAGCCGGTACCAACCCCGAGCATGGCTGGGATACGGGAAAGCCAAGCTGGGTCGTATCGATCAGCCCCGAAGGTACTGAGGACTCCAGATGACGATCCCTGGTGAAGAGTGCAGCACTCGACACCGATGCCGGTGCCGGGTTATCGGTACCGCTCGTAGCGGATACCACCCCCTGGCACGGCTCAGGTATGTTCTGTGAGGGGTGAGCCCCAGGAACAACCTGAAACCCCGTGAATGCTTTGGAGCCCGAAGACTCCCGCCAGGGTTTTATTGCCAATGGGATCTTGAGGGCAAGGCCGGAGCCATCATCATGCTGTGCATGAGACTTACCCTTCAAGAATTGGCTAGTCTTAACAGACTGTTTGTGGGTTACCTGATCCTGGAGAGAAGAATAAAGCGGTGTCCTCACTTCAGGAGGAAAAATGGCATCGAGGGAAACTCGAAAAAGGGAAGGTCTTCTCCCAAGAATATAGCCTGAGGTATCAGGGGAAAAAGGGTCAGGACCCAAACAGGTTAGACACCAAGAATTGGAGTCTAAAAAGAAAACTAAGGGGCTTGTTTACAAAGCCGCGGTAGTGGTTCGCGATCGCGATCGCAACCGCGGCCCCGTTGAAATCAATGGGGCCGCGGCTCCGATTACGATCGCAAACCGCTACCGCGGCTTTGTAAACAAGCCCCTAAGTTTCCACAGTGAAGGCACTTCTTAGGGGAAGAAGGCTCCATGTTGGAAAGGCCTGGTAGGCCTAAAAAAGTTAAAACAAAAAACTGAGGAGAAATATTTCTCTAAGTTTGAAAAAGAAAAGAATAAAGCACCGGCGGTACCGGTATCGGCGGGAAAGACAGCCGCGACCACAAGAAAATAAGGTTTTTAAAGAAAAAAGTTTCTGCGGTGACAGGAGGACGTCCTGTTGGCTCCGCGGAAAAATGAAAACTGAGGAGAGACAGTGGGAAAGGCGGGAAGTCACCGCGCAGGCACGAGGGATGCTCCCAAAAGCTTTCTGATTGGATGCTGGGGAGCATTCCCGTGCAGGCTCCGTCAGTACCGACGTACCCATATGTGAAGATTCATTCCTGCTTGTTCCTGGAGATCACATTTAGAAGGGTATTTCAATAAAAGCACTGCAGCCAGCTGGATTATACAAGGTTTTAAATGTAAAAATTGCATCCTTTTTTTCCATCTGTCATGAGGCATCAGGATATATTTTAATTTGGCAATTCAGGAGCACATCTTTAGACTTGAGGTAGAAGGCAGAGCTACCATATCTCCTAACTGTTCAAGGACATTAGCTAAGTCCAGGTTATCTAGGGCTTCATGCTTCTTTGCCTGGGGCAGATAACAGATTTTGGAAATAGCTGGGAGAGTAGGCTCAGGCACTTTTAATACCTTCAGAAGATAGCATTTAAATAAATCATAAGCAGAAACAGTTAACGTCTTTGGAAAATTTATGATTCGCAGATTTCTGCCATGTGTCACATTTTTCATAAATTCTATCTTCCTACATAGACTCAGATTATCCCAAACCAAGACTGACTCGTTTGTTTCGAGTTTCACAGCTTTCTCCTCCAAGTGGGACATCCTTCCTTCTAAACCAACTAATTTTTGCTGCAAGAAGTTGAATCAATTGTTTGGATACAGCCTGATTTTGAGCCAATAGAATCTGTCACATGCCCTGAACTGCTTCCCAAAGTGTCTGAACATTAGCGCCAGGAAGATAGGCATTTAATAGAAACTTTTTACTGTCAAGTCGCTTCAAGGATTGGTGAACTCACAGTTGTTGCCACACTATCCATAGGCAACTGCTTATAGCTCGAACCAAAAAAACGCTGACCTGTAGAGCCTTCCTTTCCTGCAGTTTCCGTAAGCAGCAAAGATCTTGGTGCCCTCAACATTCTTGCTCTCTCCTCCCTTCAAGTAACAATGTCTCAGAGCATGCCATCCATCGGCGTCGCTTCCCATGGCGAGACCTGGTTCCCTTTTACCAGCTGTGCAGGAAGCATGGGCACGCCAGGAGACAAATGAAGCCTCTTCTAAACTGAAGCAGGAATTCTCCAGCACTTCCCTGCCCCCCTGCAAGGACTCCACCAGGGTTAGAAAGGCCGCTCCCCGTTTCGTAACAAAGATATCAATCAGGCTGCGGATTATAAACGAAGCAGCTCCAGATTTGGAAGGCTTCCTCTAAGGTTTACCCTTCCTCTTCACCATTTCAAGCAAAAAAAATCTAAATCATATTTCTTTAGTTTAAAACAATTTGAATACACTGAGCTGCTGCAATTCACGTTCTTGCGTACTGCTTATCCAGATATTATCTCCCAATGATTTCAGCTGGATTTATTTGAGATACAAAGCAGCTATC
Organism: Ichthyophis bannanicus; assembly: GCA_033557465.1. NCBI lineage: Eukaryota > Metazoa > Chordata > Amphibia > Gymnophiona > Ichthyophiidae > Ichthyophis > Ichthyophis bannanicus. Next base: position 1,443,107,540 of record CM066032.1, on the reverse strand, counting down.
AGTTTGTTTCTGAATGCATCTGAATTATTTCAGATTTTGGGGTGCTTCATTCAGTTTGTGTCACACAATCATTTTAATAAAAAAAACTTAACTTGCATTAGAACTTTTTAATACAACTGCATGCACATTAATTTGGAAGTTAATGCATGTTAAACCAATTCTAGGAGTGGAGGAGTAGCCTAGTGGTTAGAGCAACTGCCCAGTACCCAGAAGATCAAGGGTTCAATTCCCACTGGCACTCCTTGTGACTTTGGGCAAGTCACTTTACCCTCTATTGCCTCGGAAGAAAAGTCTGGCAATCTACTTCCAGTGATACATTGCCAAGAAAACCCAGAGGTAGCTATGAGTCAACAATGACTTGATGGCACTAAAAACCAAAAACAAAATACAATTCTGCATGTGCTAACATTTGTAAGGCACTCAAACCAAATGCATGTTAATGAATCCACATCCCTAACAGATATAGCAACAAAGCGGGTCTATGAAAAATGGATTTTTTATATAATTTAAAGTATGGGATTTTTAAAAATTTTAAATCCGATTTTTAGATTTTTCTTAAAATATTCTACAAAAAATGAACCTAGCTCAAAGATATCAATAATATTCTTGTATTTGTTCCTGCAGATATTTTGATCTCTGACCTCTCAATGTCTTGAATGCAACCACCAACATTCTAAATTGCCATCTCTCCTTTACAGGGAGCTAGTGCAACTTCTGCAGTAAAGATTTAGCACTCTGTCTCCAACCCCTTAGGTCTAGTCACCACATTCTGTGCAATCACTAACTTCTTCAATCATCTTTTAGGCAAGCCCACATATAGCATTCCACAGTAATGGAATATACTACCTATTAAGACCCAAACTACAGTCTTCAAGGTATCCTCCTCTAACTACAGTTGCAATTTCCATAAATCCTTTGAAGGACCGCACCACTGGTTTCTGTTCAACTCACTCCTCCTCCTCCAACAATACTCCTAATGATCTCAATGCCTCCATTTGTGGAATCCCCATCCATGTACTTCCAACCATACCTATAAAACCTTTCTTACGTCTCCAAAACCGTACTTCCAAGAAATACAGCAAAGAAATGCAAGGTCCAGTTGCTTGAATGAACATCATGAAAAAATACTCTTGCTTTAAAGACACTGAAAGAAGCATGTCTAAACACACACGGTCATCAGATCAGTAAGCATTCTTAGGACTGTCTGTCTTCCCTGGCTATAGTTTTTAGGCTTCTTAAACATACAGAGCCTGAAATTCAGCGGCAGCGGCTAGCTCAATTACAGCAGTTAGCAGCTGCCGCTGAATGCTAAAGTCGACATTGAATATCCAAGTTGGCCGGCAAAGCCGGAAGCAAACTGGATAGCAGCAATATTCAATCCAGTTAGCTTTGGCAGTGAAAGTTAGGACAGCCTTTAATGTGCTTACCTTCTGCTGCTGAGAGATAACCGGGCAGCGGCTGACTATCACCGATGACTGGTTATCCCCACTTGCCACCCATGGAATTCCCCCAGGGCGCCCCAATTCTAACCGGTTAGCAGCAGGACGTTGAGCGGCAGCACCCATGGACAGTGGCACTAACTGCGTTAGTGCAGCTGAATATCCCACTTAGCGGCATTTACATGGCTTGCAGGCCTTTGAATATCGGCCCCATATATTTTTTTATAGTGCTATTTGATGTATGCAGCACCATACACTATTTAGGTAGTTAATGCTTAACTTATTGTACTTAAACAAATATTTAGAGGCAGACGATCAAAAACGCCTAGCTCCAAAATTTAGAATCCTAAATTTCCATTTCAAAATTCAGCAAAACTTAGGGGCATTAATGAAAATTAAAGTGCGTCAAGCGATGCCATGGCCCATAGAAATGAACGGGCTGTGGTAATACTTAATGAGTGTTAACTTTTATAAACATGTTAACCTTTAGTTGACCTTTTGTAAACATGCCTCTTAAAGACCTAAATGTTACACTCAAATTTAGCCTTGTCATTCATATTCCTAGATCTAGGGGCCTAAGGGGCCATTTTCTGCCTATGTGGAAATCACTTACCAAATGTAATTGCTTAGTTCTGAAAATCAATGCTAAGCTCCTAACTTCTTTTCCCCCATCCTAACTCCACCTCATATTCACTCAATCATTTGGCTCCTAAAGGTGCAAGGTATGTGGGAATTCAGCCCTAGCAAATTTTCAATGAGACCAACTGGGAGCGTAACTCTCAAAGCTAGGATCCAGAACCCTTTGAATATTGACCTTATACGTAGATGTTAATTTATAGTGCTAGCCCTTTTTAATGCAGTTAAAATAAAACCCCTGTACCTACAAAAATCAGGACAACACTATCATTTAAAAATCTTCATCTAAAGTATCTAAATTCATACTGACATTTCCATAGCTCCACATTTCATCATTTGTTTCCTAGGCAAGATATTAATGTCCAAATATCCTTTCCTTTTTCCAAAAAATGTGAAGCAATATGCCCTAAGTGTACCTCCAAAATTATCTTCAGAATTTAATCCTGTAACATTACAACATTCTGCACCTATATAAAACATATCTAAATATTCACCTTCAGACAATGCCAGAACATCACTGTGGTACAGCTGTTTAACAAACATCCACTTGATGATCTTCCATGTATCCTTCATAAACAATATTCCTGTATTTTATGCCACCCAACATCACTTCAGCCTTTCCAGGCCTTCCTTAGGGGTTTCAACCTCTTCAATTTATGAGAACCACACCAAGCTGTAACAGAGAAAAGAATAGCATTCTTTTCTGTGTGTTACAGCTTAGTCTGATTCTCACAAATTGACCACAGTGACATTTTGTTTGATGTCTCTTTGAGGATGATTTTTAAATGATGTTTTACTGGCTTGTGTTGGTATTAGGGTGTTTGATTGAGGCACATAAATAAAATGTAGTAGTTAAAATAAAATAGACATATATTCTTTTTATAGTTTCATACTTAGTGCGGAATCTTCCTGACTAATGATTTAAATGGACTGTACTTAGACAGATTTTGTTTTGCAGCTATGTGACATTTTCTTGCCTCTCCTCTTTGTACATTCCTGTGTAATTGCCTTACACCTCCAGCTGGGAACCCCCACCAGCAAAGTATCTTTCATTTACGAAACAAGGCAGATACTAATTCACTTTCCGAGGGGCCTTCCCTAAAGGTAACTTTTGCTTCAGTCCTTCTCTTTAAGTATCAGGCTCAGGTGCCAACTTGCAGATCGACACCCTAGGGCACATCTCCTTTGGCTTTCTGACAATTTACTGATGGCCTCAGGAAGAGAGAGAAGTTAGTTTAGGAGCAAACCTGTACATACAGTAAATCAAAAGATCTGAGGAAAGGGTGTTAACTCCCGAAAGCTAGTGATGAAATGTATTGTTAGTCCAGTCAAAGGGCATCACTTTATAATCAGTTTTTTGCTTTTACTGCTTTACATGTAACAGAAAGAGGCAATGGCACACAATGCAGTCATCATTTTATAAAGTAAAGCCTGATTTACGTGCAGAAGAGGGCTTTTATAAAACTGTACGACTACATACATGTGCAAAGAGTAAGTGCACAGAAATGGTGGGGTTATATTCAGTGGCAGGGGCTAACCCTTGTAAAACGGCTAGCCATTGCTGCGGAACTTTAAACCTGCATATTCAATGCTGGGGCCATATCCGGCCACTGGCACTGAATATCCAGGTCGGCCAGATAGCAGCGATATTCAGCCACTGCCCAGTTAGCTATGGCGGCGAAAGTTAGATGAGCTTTTCGGGTGCCTAACCTTTGCCGCTGTAGGATAACTGGCTAGTGGCTGAATATCGCCACTAGCCAGTTATCCTCAGCTGCCACCTCCGCTCCACCCCTGGAATGCATCAATGCCAGCCGGCTAGCATCTTGGTGCTCAGTGGAGGCACCCAGGGACAGACACCAACCACGTTAGTGCCACTGAAGATCTCGGTCGCCGTGATTATCATGGTTAGCAAATCTGCTTACCGCATTCATCACTTCAAATATTGGCCCCTATGTGCCTACCTTTATGCAATCTGTTTGTAAGCATCCCCAGAGGTATAGTTTGGGCAGAAGAATGGAGGCGGAATTGCAGTGTATGCACAAATTTTATAAAAATACACTTAGACGCGCTTTAAATACACACACACGCACACACACGCACACCTTTCCACCTTTCTAGAGGCAGTGTAAATTTGCATGTTCGCACTTGCATACTAGTGGGGTGGTTCTGGGAGCCTAGTTTATAAAAGCTCCGGGTTTGTAAGGCAAATAGCAGTCATATCAGTGTCCACAGATTTATATAGTGCATGCAAAGTTCTACATGCCATCCTCTACCCTCTTCCGAGTATATTTAAGAGCCGCTTCAGAGGGCCAATACATATTCCAACAACACAGCACTTTGGGGGCTACTTTGGAAACCCTATTTGTGCTTTGGACCATAGGCAGCAGAAAGGGATGTGCCACAGGGTCCATGGCCCTGCCAATATTTTGCCCAACACAACATCAACAGCTAGAGAGTTGGGGGGCAGGGCTGGAGATTGGTTTATTTGGCCTCTCCAACTGCTGCCCCTGTTTTGGATGTCTGAAAACTGGCACAGAGATGTCCAAAGCATAGAGATTCTCCAGAGCCATTTTAGAAGTCGGCTCTGTGGACATCCAAATCTGAATGGGGGCATAGCGGAGGCATGGCCAGGATGTTCCTAAGAACCTGGATGTCCTCGTCTGATCTCAGAAATGTCCTGGACATCAGAGTCGTCTAATGTTTAGATCTGCTCCAGGCATCTGAAATGTGCTTGTTATGGCTGAAAAACATCCAGAGGGTGCAGAGAAGATAGTATTCCATCATCCCCAGAACTCAGCATAATTTCAATGACAGCAGCAGAGGCATTTGAACCCTGGCTTCTTTGTTACTAGCCCACTACTCTAACCATTAGGCTAATCCTAGACATTTAGATTCCAAACTACTTCTGAGGATGTCTATGTAGATGTGCCCACAGATGTCCATATCTGTGGAGTAGATCTGTGGAGTGGAGGAGTGGCCTAGTGGTTGGGGCAAGGTACTTCAGGCTGAAAGGTCAGGGGTTCAAATCCCACTAGAGGACAGCAACCTTGGGCCAGAAGGGCTGGGGTTTCTAGTCTCACAGGTACTCCTTGTGGTCTTGGGCAAGCCACTTAACCCTCCATAGCCCATGTTCCTGTAAAATAGTTATCTCCAAGTTATAATGCCCTGTTCAATGTAAACCACCTTGATATCATGAAAGGCAGTATATAAGAAATGTTAAATAAATAAATATCAGGTACATCCACATTTGTGAAATCACACCTGGACATGCCTACTTTTTTTTTTTTCAGATGTTCTGGCTTAGACATCCCAGATTGCACTTGGATGTCCTTTCTATAATTCCCCTCCACTTAGCCACATCTAAGGGTGCATGCAATCTCTTTAGTACTGTACCAGAAAACGCCAATGTGTTCCTACAGTAAAACATCTTTTGGACACAATACATTAGAACGTAAAATTTCCCAAAACTAAAAAGCAGGTTTGTCAGAAACAACGGTCTGAAGCAAACCGCCAATGTTCCAGGACTAAAGTTGGAACTTCCAGGCTGCTTCATCATTCCTACAGCTTCCAAACGACGAGATATCAACATTTTCTAACATATTCAAGAATCAACATCCCTTGCTTGCTATATGTTATATTTATTTATTTAGACAGATTTGTGTGCCACCTTTTCCTTCAATCAAGGTGGTCACGTCACATCACAATTTGTGTGTGTGGATAGGATGGTTATACTAAAGACCATATCTACCAAATGTTTTGCTGGCCACTTGTACTACCGAGGGAAATGAAGATTCTGCTAAGCTCCTTGCTTTTTGCTGTCAGGTATTATCAGGAGTACAGAGGAGTTACTGGCAAAGGCCGACAATTGTTTAAAAATTTGTGTTACCAAAGCGGATTACATCTACAGAGGGGATCAACAATGTAAGCCTACACTGAGCCACTACAGCAGAAACAAAGCTTTCATTTGAAGCCTTGGAAAACAAGCATAAAATGGACAAAAGAAAAAATTCTTCAGATGTAAGGACAAGGCGAGCACTACATGCTTTCCAGACAGGCTCACGCTTCCAGCATCATGTGGCATGCATGAAAGGAAAAAAAAAAAAAAAAAAAAAGGACACAATCTCTCCCAGAAGAGCACATCACAAATTCTGTCAAGATCAGCAAATTAGGGGCCTGGCCAATATCGAAAGATAACTGCGGGTTATTGAGTGCATCAAAGAAATCTTTTCTTTTCTCGCTTGCACTCTGCTGCCTTGTTTCAAGCATACCACTGCACGTCTCATTATTTAAGAATGTATTCTTTTGTTTGCTTCCGATTCCAGCTCCCTCCAAAAATGACCCTAAGGCTGTAATTAAGGGGAAAAGTGATAAATATGAATATTTCCTGCAACGGCTCCAATTTCCAGCCTGGCTCAATTTGAGAAATATGCTCTATTGCTTGTTAACCCAAAATCAAAAAATGTAGGAGTCTATGCATATCGTGTTAGAATAAAAAAAGCCTGAGTGTTCAAAAGAGGCAGCCATGATATGACCTTTGAAAGCTCCCAAAGGGACACCCAAAGGAAATACAAGGTATGTTTCAGCAGCAAGCCTGCTTCCAGGCCAGCAGGATATCAAGCACTTATCCATTTCAGCATTATTTTTCAATTAAAGCTCCTACTCTACACTGAAATATTATTAAAAATATGGGTTTCACTTAGTTTAGAGCATCTTCTAACCCACCAATCCTGAACCAGAGAATGGGTTTGCGGAGTCCATTTGCAAAGTTTGTAAGGCTAAAACACAAAAGCAGAAAGCACAGTGGTGTTCTCTTAAGGGCAGGAGTGGCCAACTAGCAGCTCCCTGAAAGACAAACTGTGGCCGGTTAAATGCTGCTGCCACTGGTGACCAACATGGGCCAGAGGGAGGAACAACGATACCAGCAGTGTCTGCAGACTCTTAAAAAGGCACCACCCTACTGTATCAGGAGAAATTTTACCTGAACGTTTACTTTCCTTGATTCCTGCTAGACAAATCCAGAGGACTGGATTATACTCCCTTGCCAGGAGATTGAGGCAAACTCATAGGCATTATAAAGGAGTGGTCCATACAGGCCCTAGCCCCACCAAAAATTGGTATGGCAGGCATCTCCATATCCCGCAGGCAGAAGAAGGGAAGTCCTGATTGAGACAAAGACCCTTCCTGTCTGCCTGCGGGAGATGAGATCCTGGTGGGCAGAACAGGAAGAGTCCTTGCTGTGATTGCAGCTTTTTTTCTTCTTCTGTCCACGGGGGATGGGATCCCTGCAAGCAGCCTGCTGCAATCATGGCAAAGACCATTCCTGTTCTGCCTGTGGAAGATCTGATCCCTGAAGGCAGAACAAGAAGGGTCTCTCCCCACGAAGTGGAGCTTGGGCCCCCCAAAGAAAAAGGCTTTCCACCGCCTCTGGGCAGACTTGAGAAACCTTTGGTAAGGTCATCAGCAGGTATATATGCTGGTGCAGCACTGGGAAAAGCCAGTATGACACTTCTCAAGCAGTAAATTGAAAAACTCTGAAAAAATCTCATAGGATCTGATATTCAGTGCCAGCAGCTAGTCACCGATGCTGAATAATAAACCTGGATATTCTATGCCGGGGTCATATTCAGCCCCAGCATTGAATATCCGTGGTTGCCGCAGAGCACGATCGCTAACTGGGCAGTGGTGATATTGAGCTGCTGCCCAGTTAGCGATACGTGGTGAAAATAATAGCAGGGTTGCCTGCACCTGGCTTTCACTGCAGGTCACAAACTGGGCAGTGGCTCAATATCACTGCTGGCTATTTTGCGATTAACACCGCCTCCACTCTGCCCCGGAAAGCCCCCGATATGCCCTGATGCTAAGCGGTTAGCATTGGGGCATATAGTGGCATTACTCAGGGATATTCAGTGGCACTAAACATGCTTAGGGGCATTGCACAGTTTACAGGTCTGTAAACTGTGTAAATGCCTTGGAATATCGGGCCCATAATGCATATGTTAATAACCAACAATTCAACTCACAACAAATAACATGGGCAAGTATTTGGCTTTCTTATCAGTCTGTAATAGGAGTCTTCCAGGGAGGGTCCTGGACTGGTCTAGTAGGACTCATGGAAAGAAAATTATCAGGTAACATTTCTCTTTCCTTATCACCCTGTTAGAGCAATCAAGATGACTAGGATGCACCCAAGCAGTCAGGATCCAGGGTGGGAGGAATATGATGCTCTTAACAGGAATGCCCTGCCAAATATGCAATCTGTAGTACTCCATAATGTGCTCAGAGATGATCAGATAGCCACCCTGCAGATATCCTCCGGAGACACCAAGAAAAGAGGAGGCTTGTGTCTTAATGGACTGAGCTTTGGCTCCCTCTGGCACCTGCTTCACAGCCATAAGGTACACTTACCCAATGCAAAAAAATGCAATGTGGGCCTTTGAGTCAAGGCTGACTCCTGATGACCCAGCAACTCATGGGTTTTCTTGGTAGTGTGACTGGAAGTAGATTGTTATGGCTTTTTTCCGATGCAATGGAGGGTTAAGTGACTTGCCCAAGGCCACAAGATATACTAGTGGAAATTAAACACTAGCCTTTTGGTTAGCAAGTCAGTACTCTAACCACTAGGTTACTCTTCCATTGACTCAATGGTCTCCTTAATCCAGCATGCTATACTTGACCACTGCCAGTCCCTTCTTCAGCTTGCCAAAATGAGCAAAAAGATGATCCAAGCAGCAGAAAGAATTGGTGATTTCCACAAGTCTGATTAACATCCTCTACACATCCACTAGATACACAGTGGGGTCATTCTGAAGGTCCTCCTCTGAAAAGGAGGCCAGAACTACAGTCTAATTAAGATGGAAGGGGAACAGCACCTTTGGAAGAAAAGAGGGCACAGTCCGTAATGAGCAGAGGCTGTTGAGATGACTAAAAACTGTCCCCTGCAGGACAAAACCTGCAGCTCTGACACCCACCTAACTGATGCTATGGCCACCAGGATGACTACCTTACGGGTCAAATCCTTGAGAGAACCTTTGCAAATAGGTTCAAATGGGGCTCTTTCAGTGTCTTCAATACCAAAGAAAGGCTCCACTGAAGAACAATCAGATGCACCAATGGATGGATTTGTTTCACTCTCTTGTGGAAGCGGAAGACACCAAGGTGTACAACCAACAACATCCCTTAGATGTGACCCCTGTGGCATACTGGAGCCACCACCTGAATCTTGAGAGAGTTCAAGACTAAGCCCTGGTCCAGTCAAGACTGTAAAAAGGGCAAAACTGCGGCTATGTCTGCCTTCCTGGCCACAAGGGAATGAGAGGAGCACCACCTTTCAAAAACTCTCCATAAGCCAAGGATGTAGAGGCCCTTCATGCCTTAAGCAGGGTGTCTACTACTGTGCTGGAGTAGCCCTTCTTGGGCAGACTATGCTTCTGGGGAGCAGGATGCGAGAAGTGATAGGGTTCCTCCATCATTACAAGACAACAAGAGAGGAGTCTCCAAACAGTAGAGAGTTTAAATGAGTTAGAATAGAAGTTACTGTAGCACGGTTAGTTATTGCTTATAATTGGAAATAGTCTGAACCTTCTAGTTGGGAAATATACTTAGGAAAACTGCACAACATTGTTAGATGGCTAAGCTTGTGGTGGGACAAGTTAGACCAGTTTAAGGAAGATTGGGAGCCTTTGGAAATTTGGTCTGTAAAATGTTCATTATCTGAATATTGGATTTTGTGATGCCCATAACCCAAGGAGGAGCATTCTCCCCAGAAAAGAGGATAATGCTCGAAACTTGGTAGTGGTAGCAAGGTCTTATGGAGATGGTGGGTATATTTTCCTCATAATGACTTTACTGGACATATTGGTAACTTCTAATGAGAGAAAGAGGGTTTGGGTGGAGGGGACTCAGGGAAAGGGATTTTGCAATTTAGCCTTTGCTGTATAGATCACTGAGATATATGATGTATATACAGTCAGATGTTGCCATGTTATACATTTCATGAAAAACTCTAAAAATATATATTTTTTTAAATAAAGGGGGCCCCAACCGGTTAAAAAGATCAATGTACCTGGACCAGAGAAGCAAGTCAGGAGCTTTTAAAATTACCTTGTCTGGATGTGCCTGAATCCTGCACAGAAGATGGCTCACCTGAGGTCCATAGAGCGAAGACATATGGCAATCCCTCCTGAGGTCACTCCTCAAGAGCATCCAAGCCCATTGCCTGAAAATCTTGCTGCTGAAAAAGTGTTCCACTTTGGCATTCTCCTGAATGGCCATCAAGTTGAAAAATGGAAAACCCCACTCTGCACTATGAGGCTGAACATGTGAGGGCTGAACTCCCACTCACACAGATCCGTGGTATTCCAACTCAGAGTTGGCCTGCACATTGTTGATGTCAGCTATGTGCATTGTGAACAGGATACTTGGATGCTCCACCATCCAAAACATCTCTGCAATGTCAAGAGCCACTCCAGCACTGTGAGTTCTGCCCTGCTTGTTGAATTACACCAAAGCTGTGGCATGTCAGACAGCTTTGCCCATCAGCAGAGGCTTAAATCACTTCAGAGCAAGAGGGCTTTGTCCCTGCCTTCAAGTGATTTATTGCCCAGACTGCCTCTTTAAATAACCACTGTCCCTTGGCCAATTGGCCCAGACAGTGCTCATCCCAGCCCTTCTGGCTGCATCCAAAAAGCACAGTTACTTACCTGTAGCAGGTGTTCTCCGTGAACAGCAGGAATAAGTCCTCATGTATGGGTGACATCACCGACAGAGCCCTGCACGGAACACTCTGCAGCTTCCAAAGGAAGTCTTTGGGAAGTACACTGTGCATGCGTGCCTGCTTCACATCTGCCATGGCACCATCTTCTCCAGTCTAATAACATAGCAGGAGCCAAAAAGGCAATTCCCTGGGGAGGTGGGAGTCTTGTGAGGATTTATTTCTGTTGTTCATGGAGAAAATCTGCAACTGGTGAGTAACTATGCTTTCTCCATGAACAAGCAGGAAATAAGTCCAAACATATGGGACTCCCAAGCTACAGGCTAGCAAAACCCGAGGAGATCAACAACCTAACAGGGACAATGAACTGGAGAAACCAGAAAGAAAAGGAAAGCAATCCCAACTTTGGGACTCATTTAATTCAGTAACCTCAGCAACATCGACCCGAGAGGTTTTGTAGGTAGCCTGGATGGACAGAAGGGCTGGTGGGCAGGAGATGACACTAAGACCCAAAGAGGTGCTGGAGCACAGCCTGGCCAAAATTCTTGTCCTGTTGGGAATCCCCAACCATACAGTAATGAGCTGCAACAGTATGGACCAAGGACCATGTAGCAGCCTTGCAGATTTCCTTTGCAGAGATAGAGTGGAGGTTGGCCAACAAAGCAGCCATCGCACGGACATTGTGAGCCATGACATGAACCTCAAGGCTCAACCCAGCCTGGGAATACGTGTGAGAAATCCAGTCTGCTAGCCAGAGGGATAGTGTGCACTTCAAGACTGTGGCACCTAGCCTGCTGGGATTGAAGGAAACAAACAGCTGAGTGGTACTCCTTAGTACACTCAAGGTAGAAGGTTAGAGCCCACTTGCAGTCCAAGTTATGCAACACTGCCTCACCCTGGTTGGCGTGAGGCTGAGGGAAGAAAGTCGTCAAGATGATTAACTGGCTGAGGTGGAATGCTGAGACCATCTTCGGCAGAAAATGGGTGTGTGTGCAGAGCACTACCCTGTTCTGGTGAAATTTGGTGTATGGAGGCTGAACAGCCAGAGCTTGGAACTCACTGATGCGTTGAACTGATGTTACTGCCACCAGGAAAAGGTCTTTCCAGGTCAGGAATTTCAGAGGCATAAATCCAGTGACTCGAATGGGGCCCATATTACCTGGGAGAGTACCACGTTGAGATCAATAGCGACTGTTGGGGGCTTGAGCGAGGGCTTTGAGAGGGGCAGGCCCCTCATGAATTGGGCTACGAGAGGCTAGGCCATTTGGGTGGAGGCGATGGTTCGGATGGGAAGTCCAGTGACCTAAGATGCAATGATGTTGATTCTGTCTAGGTCAAATGGAGTGTAGTGACAATGCTCTCCGCACTATGAAGCCTGCATTCTGCAAGGCTTCCACCACCACCAAGTGAGCTTTGAGGGCTTGAGGATATCCTCCAGAACCACTACCTATGAGGGGGCTGATGCCACAACCATGTAACACCATCATCGAGTCCTCAGACGGGGACTCCACGATGATAGGTGCATCCAGTGACATTCAGCTGCCTTCCTGGGCACTGACAGTCAACTCCACTGTCCAGATTGATTCCTCCTGCTGGAGCCATCACACCCTTTGAAATCGATGGGATCTCGTCAGAGTCTCCTCTCACTGCTTGGGCCCCTCTGCTCTGACTGGGCATGTAGCTCCTTTTCCTTGGACTCCTCTGAACATTTTGCAAGCATTAATGAAGGGGTCAAAGTGGAAGCTGCTGAATCAGATAAGCCAAAGAGGGACTCCTTCTGTTTTTCCTGACCCTTCAGACCTCAGCATGTCATCTGCAATGAGAGCTCGCAGGATGCCAGCTGGTGATATGGTCCAAGGCATTGCAAAATGGTCTTGCCGCACTTGGTGTATTTCTTAAAGACACTAGCTAGCTTAGATATGCTGAAAAATACCACCTTAGCAAAACTAACCTGGAGAGCTGCTGTGCATGGGAAACAACTCTGACGGGGAAAAGCACACTAAAAGCAAAACAAAAGAAAAAGGAATAAACCTTACATTGGTAAAACCGATTAACCAATGACAGGTGGAAAAGAAACTAAAGAAAAAACTGGTCTACAAGGACCAGAAAGAAAAACTTATTTCCAGATTGCAGGAACATGTCCTTGGGGCTCCTTGAAAAAAAGGAGAAGATGGCACCACGGCAGGTGGGAAGGCAGGCACGCATGTGCGGTGTACCTCCCGAAGGCATGAGTCAATAGTGTGCAAGTGCAGGAGGCACTGAAGAATTTCCTCAATTGCAACACACTTCAGCAAAAAGCAGAAGGGAGACTCTACAAGGGCACTGCTTAGAAGCTCTGCAAACTCCTGCACATAACCCTCTCTCAGAACCCCCAAAAACTCACAATCTGAAGTAATTTGGGTCCACTTTGAGAAAAACAGCCTGAGCTGTGCCCCCCACAACTGACTGTACCTTGAAAGGATCCCGTTAAGATCTCATTGTGAGAGCTTACTGACACCAGTGGTGGCTGATGAATATTGTAAGTGCTGAGAACCCCAAAAGGAAGGGCCCTTCTTAGGCCTAGGACCAAAGGAAGTATAGAACCCTCCTGGACTGCTAAAAGTCCAAGAATGCCTCTAAGCCCCACACGTGATCTTTCAAGCGGCAGATCTAGCACCCTGGATCTGTCTTCTGGAAGCCTTTGACAAGTCTTTCACTATTCTCGATATCTTCTCCAAAGATCAATTTTCCCTTAAAGGGGAACTTGCTCAACTGCAGCTTGGAGGCTACATCAGCAGACAATTTCCACAACAAAGCCACCGCCTCACCACAACCACTGATGCCAAAGACTTGGAGGCAATCCTTATCATGCTATAGAAGGCATCCACCATGCATGCTATACCAGACTCCATTCTGACCATATCCAGGCTGTTTGGAAGTTGCTGAACCTAGTGCAGAAGCACTCTGGCTACCAGGCCTGTGCACAGAGTCTCCACCTTCCTATCAAGAGATACTTTGAGCACAGCTCTGCCTTCCACTGGAATACTCATGCACTTGGTCATGGTTGTGACAAGGGCATTCATCCAAGGGAGCCCAAGCAACTTATCCACTCAACTTGGGGCAGGGGATATAACCAAGAGAGAACCTTAGAGCTCTTAAGGCCCATCTCTGGATTCTCCCATTGAGAGACAAAGAGCTGCTTTATGAGCTTAGGCAAAGGAAAAGATCCAGAGGAATGCCCGATATCCTCCAAAATAAGATCATCTGTGAAGTCTGCACCACCATAGTGCCCTGAATCAGCATAGGCGGTCCTCTCTATGAAAAAGATGGAGAACCAAAGGATCCTCACACTCTGCCAAGGAAAGCTCTTCTACCTCAGACTCACCTTCCAGAGAGATAGAGTCCTCTTCAGCAGCCCAACCACCCTCCACAGAGGATAAGGCGGGGCTCCCAAAGGAAATACATGAGCACTGGAGCAAAGCAGAAATGCTTAAACCCTCTTAATGGCTTTGCTGAGTCACCTGGAGGTCCATGCTCTCCCAAAGGGAAGCCTCACACCTCAGATCCCTGCAGAGAGGGTTTCCAAGCAGTGAGCTGTTTCAGTAGCTGCTGCTTGAAACCAACACAAAAAAAAATCTGAGGCTTCAAGAGGGGCTGCTGGCTTCCTGCACCCAGCTGACACCTGAGAGTGCCACCTGCCCTGCAGAAAGTGAACTGCCAATGACCCAGAGGAGGCCTCAGAATTGGCAGGGAGCCCTGTCCCCCATGTGGAGGGTCACACCAATGACATCAAAATGGGCCCTGGGCATCCCCATCACATGGCGGGGGGGGGGGGGAGGCAAGAGCTGCACAAAGCCACTCAAAAATAAGGCTCTCTGCTAATGTACATTCTCTGTGGAAAAGGTTGATCACACTGCTTCAGAGGCTTTATGGTTTTGGAAGCAGGAATTTTAGTCCCTTGATTTCTGCATCTTGCATGACTGGTTGATAAGCAGGAATAAAATCACCTTGTGGCGAACAAGTTCTGAGTGTCTCAAAAGAAATTTAAAGTGTGATGCATATTTCTGTTTTGAATCAGACATCCATTGTAGAGCTGAATTCAAAGTTTCAATACGAACCTTCTATAGGAACCAAACTTGTATGGATTGCACATCTACAAGTGTGTGTATACTCAGGTTTAAAAATCAAGATGTGTGCTAGGACTGGAGTCAGGAAGGGAGGGGTTTCAGAGAAAGAGTTAATTATAAGCACTACTTGGGTTCACTAGGACACTAATGAAGCACACTGGCGCCTCTAGTAAGTGCTTTCTGATTGTTAATGAGATAGGATATTCTTGTACAGAGTTACTAATAGGACACGCTTTCACATCACAGAAGTAAAAACACTCACCAAGGGTGTATTAAATTTCCACTATTATATTTTCAGATGAAGGAAATATTAATGTTGTTTTAGCTATCTGCACTGAATTAGTGCAATTGAGTCAGTCACAATTCTTCCCACCCTTATCTGTTCAATGCTGAACTTTCATACCAGCTAGGATAAGGACACAGACTAATAGCTAAAGAAATTGGTTTGTTCCTCTGCCCAAAAGTTCAAAAAGTTCCCAAATCACCAAGCAACAATTTCTTTCATTCCAAGTTTGAGCTAGGGTTTGGTGGCACAATTGTATTATTTTGTATTTAAAAATATGATTTTCAGACTGAAAAGTATAATTTCTCAGAAATATGCTTTCAGCTAAGAAAATTATTACAATCCTTAGAAACACTGGGGCTGTTTCACGTAAATTCTTTCCTAGCTGTTTTCGATTAGAAGAGATAGTGCCTCTCAACAAAGCCAGATTTACCTCAGTCCCAGAAAGGTCGTCTGATTTCCAAAATTTTATGACCATTAGTTGCCCTTATAAGGTAGCACAAAATCTGTCAGCCAGACAGCTCGCTCCTTATCTCAACATTCCACACCTTCTTTTTATTTGTCCAGAAGGTGACTCCATAGCTGTCCATCATCATGTCATGTTGCTGCGATTCCAAACCAGCCATAAAAAAAAAACTCAGAACAAAATTATTGCCCCGAGTGCATCCACCGTCAAATGAAAGTTTTCAAAATTATTTTTTGTGTAAACTTCTGTATTTTTTAATGAATCAATTGTTTACTATTTGTTTATTTTACAATTGTCTATTGAGTGACAAGCAAGCAAGATGCAATTCTCTTGTCAGCGGTACCTCCTGAGGACAACCCTACAGAATAACTCAGCCTTGCTTCCCCTGCCCCTAAATGATCCAGATTCATGAAGGGAGAATTCTCACATGACAAAAATTGCTTCCTATCTACCAGTCCAACATCAAATACATGCCGAACCATAGTAGTGAATCAAAAGAGTCATTTTTGTTGAAAAAGACACTGATGTCTCCTCTAATCTGTTTGGGGTTCCTTTCCAAACTTTGAGTCATTTTTTCAATAACTGCAATGAGGGAATGCATGTCATATGGAGCCCTCTAAAAGGTAAACATTCTGGCATGAAAATGACTACCATGTGTGTCCTACTAGCCAGTAGGGAAGTCTGAGCTTTCCTGCACAGAACCCAAAGAGCAAACGTTTCCTGAAACAGACCAAATTTGCAGGGCACTACAGTAAATATACTATCATCTGTAAGCAAGAAACTATCCTGTGCATCCACACTAACACCGTAGATGGCTGCAGAATTAGATAATTGACCCATCCAGTCCATCCATTCATTTACACCCACAGAAACTTCAATTTGCAGGATATCACTCTTTGGTTCTCTACTGCCTTTTGTACAGGAGCACGAAGATCCGATAAATAAAAAATAAATAAATGTATTTAAAAGGATTTATATACCGCTTTGTCCTGAAATCAAAGCGGTTTACACTTCAAACAAAGACTAGAGTTAGTAGCGGTAGGCATGCAGTGTTAACACAGGAGAGTGGTTGTGGGAGTGAAGGCGATGATTTCTTGGTGAGGTAAATACAGGATGAGTTATGTACAAGTAGTTATATACAGCTAGAGTATATACAGGATAGGCTATGTACAGGTAGTTATATACAGGGAAGGTAGGGGAGATGGAGTGGGTGGGGGTGGGGGCGTAATGTTAGGTAGCCATGGGGTAAAGTACAGGTTGATTATGTAATGTCACTATAGTGTTCAATAAAGAGCGTGGTTTTGAGCTTCTTCCTGAAGTCTTTGATGTCTATAGTTGATCGTAGGTCGTCCGGGAGGGAGTCCCAGAGAGCGGGGGCAGCAATGGATAGTGCTCGTCTTGTCGTGTCTTGCCCAACATCCATTCTAACCTCATCCCCCTTTAAATTTTATAACCCACACTGCTGCCAAAACTAGCAAGTCTGCTCCACAAACATTCAGTCTCATAGATCTCCATGACCGAAAATTTCTGGACAGTACTGAAATTACCAACAAGCTGCCAGCATTGAAGAAGTTGGCTGCAGCAGAGCCGTAGCATGCTGGTATCCGTGTAGCTAACTCACGGCACGCAGCATCATTAGTTTGTGCTTCCTTCCTTTCTCTTGCTTTTGTTCCGACTCTATTATTCCATCCCCTGTCTCTGCTAGCTCCTGAATCTCTTCCCTACCCTCTGCACCCCCACCCCCACCCCCCAGCACTTTAAAGGTTTGCTTTAGTACTCTGTTTATACCTTGGATTTATCTGCATGTATATCATAACCTTGCATCTCCCCTTTCCTCTAGGGTATACATATTTAGGTCCTTAAGTCTCATCTCATATGTCTTTTGGACATCCTATAAGGTTTTAACACATATTTATTTTAGCAAGAAGTAAAGTATTCCAGTTGTAATGAAATCCTTTTTCTAGTCATTCAGTGTCTGCTTTCATTCTAGCAGGAATTTCCACTAATATGTCATGTGTATCAGATCCTGCATAGTTACCTGACAATCAGCTCTTAAAGCTGGTTAGGAACTACCTGGCCACAAAACCGTCATTCAGTCTTCAAACGAGACATTCTCAGGAACTGCACTATACCAATGAACTGATTTATTAAATGTAACTTGAAATACAGGAAACGAGTTCTACCTGAACCATATGAACTGTGAACTTGTAACAGTGTAGGTTCAAGTTACATAATCTGAATTCTTTCAGCCGCAGCCCACACAGCTCATGCTCGAGCAGTTTTAAAGACTGCAATCCAGAATAATGGATGAAGAAACGGGGGCACTTGGTTCAGCTCTTCTCAGTTCAGAGTTGCAGTAGTTTAGGTTTCTAAGAATAGCTGCAAAGTTTAGCTAATCAGAAGGAGCACTGCGGGAAAGGAATGAAAGAACACACCAAGTTTTCATGTGCAACCTCGTCAACCTGGAGAACACAATGTGGAAGAAGATTGGGGTTGATGTGCAGAGCACCAGATACTGTCAGTAGTAGCGTTCACATATCCTCTGGACATTCAGCAGCAGTATTCCAAGAGTCTGGATTATGCAGCCGCTATCTGTGTCATCACTGCCATTGTCCAGATAATGGTGATTTTTGGCTGCAATTGGGGTAAGTTATCCGCATAGCAACCAAGGCTTTTTTGGCTTTTTTTCTGGATAACTTATTCTCATAGCGCCTGAAAATAACCACTGCCCAGATGGTGGCGATTATTCGGATAGTAGCTGGCACCAACTTTGCTCTTCTCACACACCATCCCAGTGGCCAAGGTGGTCTGTGGAAATCTTTAGCAGCACTATCCAGACAGAGCCACTGAATCTCTCTCTCTCTCTCTCTGTATCCTTATCTAGATAACTTCTGTGCTTATCTGGATAATGGCATTTGAAAATGGACCCTGTTGTTTTAGGTAAACCAAAGACTCAGGGGGCTAGTTACTAAGCTCCAGTAACATTTCCTATTTATTTATATTCTTTTATATACCACACTATTCTGCATCAGTGCAGTT
The DNA here is from genome assembly GCA_033557465.1 of Ichthyophis bannanicus. Lineage (NCBI taxonomy): Eukaryota > Metazoa > Chordata > Amphibia > Gymnophiona > Ichthyophiidae > Ichthyophis > Ichthyophis bannanicus. The sequence goes on along the minus strand of CM066032.1, from coordinate 1,443,088,861 downwards.
TACATTGAACAAACTGAAATTACATTGAACAGGGCATTATAACTTGGAGATAACTATTTTACAGGGAACATGGGCTATGGAGGGTTAAGTGGCTTGCCCAAGACCACAAGGAGCACCTGTGGGACTAGAAACCCCAGTCCTTCCGGCCCAAGGTTGCTGTCCTCTAGTGGGATTTGAACCCCCAACCTTCCAGCCTGAAGTACCTTGCCCCAACCACTAGGCCACTCCTCCACTCCACTTCTTATTTTACCACAACTTAAATTGCCACAGCAATCACTAATCTGCGGTAACTCAGTACCCCAGGCTGGTGATTCCAGCAGTAAAGGAATAGCACAGCTGGTGCTGAACACCATAAGCTGCTTTATAATGCTATCTTAAAGCTGCCATTATTTTCCTGGCCAGGAGCACCAGGCCGCTAGCACAAAGTCTGATGATTCCAAGTGCCATCTTAAAAGAACCAGGATCTTAAAGCAGTGTGAGACTTATGCGTCAGCCAAACGGGAGGAAACTTTCACAACAAACTCTTCCCTAGCTACCAGAAATTCCAAGAGCTGAGAGGGCTCAAAAAAGGTATATAACTTCCCATCATATGAAACACAACATCTTGAAGGAAACTTTAACAAAAATGACCCGCCAAGGGAAAGTACCCTTGGTTTATACCCCAGAAATTCCTTCCTCTTAAGCTAGGTACTCCGTGCTAAATCAGGAAAAATCCGTACATTTGCTCCCATAAACTGCTCCTGGAAATTTCTAAAATACAAACGAAAGATTAATGCTTTATCAGTCTCGCGGGCAAGCGTAATAAGGAGGGTAGTACGGGCTGTAACTAACTCCAAGGAGCTCTCTAGGAATCCCGTGAGGTCCCCAGGAGCCCCCAGGGGAAGACTTTGTTGTGAAAGTTTCCTCCCGTTTGGCTGACGCATAAGTCTCACACTGCTTTAAGTTTCTTTTTAATCATTTTTTTCCCTGATTCCTCCCCTTATTTGTGGTCTGATTTTGGTATTGTTAAGAATTTGGGTTTTTTTGTTAAATTGGCTGTAATATTGTATTACCATATTTCCTGTCATTCAGATATTTGAATGTTAAATAAGAAACTCAATAAATAATAAATAAAAAAAAAAGAACCAGGATCCCCTCCCACCTCGAACCCAACAAATGGGTTCCTCCCCCAAAGACACAACTCTTCCCAAAGAGACCCCAGCCCCAGCCCCACAAGGCACAGAAGAATCTCCCGCTAAAAAGCCCCTTCCACTCCAAATCCAAGGCAGACACCCTCCCCCCGAAGGCCACCCCTGCTCACCTTATAGTCCGTGATGGTCTAGAGAGAAGGCTAATAGGAGCGATCCCCTCTCGCTCCTCCTGGCACTAGGTTCACAATGGCACCTGTGAGTAATAATGAGATACAAGGGACTTTTTCCCAAATATGCTTTGTATGGCAGGTTGAGCCCTAGCGGTAGTACCGTGAGACTACCACTAGGAGTCATGGACACCATTCTAAACCCGGCGGCCGCACTGGTGCTGGCAGGAACAAGAAGGGATCAGCCTTGCTGGCCTTCCCCTAGACTACCGGAAACTAGTCTCGAAAGGCATGGATGGCCTGTGCGTGGTGGGAGGTGAGCTTCAGGGATGGGGAGTGTATGCCTTAAGATCATTTTCTGGGTGGTCCGGGAGAGTACCCCAGGACCACAAATTGTTTAAAAATATGCCCAGCGATAACCAGTCAGCGGCGATATTCAGCCACGGCCCGGTGATCCCTCAGCAGCGAATGCTAGGCACAGAAAAGGCCATCCTAAGTTTTGTCATCGAAGTTAATTGGGAAGAGGCTGAATATTGCCGTTGCCTTGTGAGCTTCCTGCTTCAGCAGCTGACCCGGACAGTCAATGCCAGTGGCCAGACATTACTAGTAGCACTACTGAACATTTGTATAGCGCTACAAGAAATACACAGCACTGCACAGACACGTGTAAAAGACGGTCCCTGCTCATCAGAGCTTACAATCTAGTCAAGACAGACAGCACAGGAGCTGTAGAAACGAGATGCATCTAGGGGGAATGAGAAGGAAACACAAAGGAGATCAGATGAGTCAAGATCCGAAAGCAGCTGATGTTCCCGGCATTAATTATGGAGGTTTACTGTTCAGCGGTGCCGCCACTGCTGAATATTGTGTCTGATGTGTTCTGCGTGCATTTGCACAGTCTGTATTCCATTATTACTCAACAATGTGGTGAAAAATTATGCATTACGGGAAAATAACGTACATTTTTGCTCTTTCCCATGCTGTAAGGGCAAAAATCCTGCATTATTCCCGTAACAACACTTTAGTAACTACCCCCTCCCTCCAGTTACTGAACAGATCACTAGCATGGCTATGGGCTAGATTTACTTTAACCCACATTATTTTCCGCAGGTCCTATCATATACAATGGGACCTATTTACTAATACCACATTAACAGCATTAGTGTGCACTAAAGCTGTAGTACACTTTGGTAAATACCCTAGGGTAGACCTCAACAGCAAAACTGCTAAACTATGCTTCTCTTTATGCCTCTACCATAAGTGTCCTTGGCCTCTACAGCACTGTCTGCCAATACTTTAAGGCCCCCAAAATGGGAATGAGTTACAGTACAGAAATAACAAACAAATTACATATATTTTTACTTTGCAACATTTTAAGAATATTCATTTATTTACAAATTTTATATACTGCCTACCTGTTTCTACTGAAACAATCAGAGAGGTGTACAACAATAACATCATACTCACAATAAAATCACAACCACCACAATCCCTCCATCCTCCTCAAACTATATTCATTGTGGCTATCCTGGAAAGCAGATATGTTTGATGTGCTTATCTACCATGTGGCCTCTGGCCTGTAGATATGCATCTAATGTGCCTCTGGTACAAAACTTATGTGAAACTGTTGTTCTCAACTTAGGCTTTTCAGCACATGACAGAACCATCCGGGGTACATCTGGGAAATAATGAGAAGCAACAGAAAAATTAGGAGTTGAAAAGTAGCTTCAAAATGAGGAAAACCACATATTACATGTCCAACATAAATAAGCAAAGGTCTCTTAGAGAAAGACAAAACCACTGGAGGATGCAGCACTCATCTGCTCTGGCACAGACCTTGGCAAAGCTGTAAGTGGAATAGGTTTACTTGAATACAAATTACTCGTAAAAAAATGTTTCCAATTGATGAAACGCAGACCATTCCATTGACATCATGAATGCATGCTTGCCATTTCCTCTCTTGCTGAAATGTAAAGTGCAGCTATCTTCTGTTGTCACTAATGGAAGATGTTTCCATGGCCTCCTCCTTCCCTAGCTCCCACATTTTCCCTTTACTTCAGGGACGTTACTCAGAGACGTGATGTAACGTAGGCTCTCATAACAAGCCTGTCATGGAGCAACTCGGCAGCCAAGACTGTGTGACTGCAATTTTTTGCACAAGTAAAATTTGGTTTAGGAATGGAAGAGATAAAGGGTGCAAGCAAGCTCTGTCATTTTTAATATGGAAATCTGCAATGTTACCGAGTGAGGTGGACGTGAAGGCAACAGCCCAAATGGCCAGAGGAAGTGGTGTTCGAACACCACACTATGATATGTGAGCAGACTGCAAAGAAGAAAGGGTATGATACACTTCGCACGCTACTGTTGAAATGAGTGCTGTTTCATTTTTGGCAGTATACAATTGATCAGTCACACATGCCACTGGAAGGTAAAATAATACTGTCGAGAGGACGCTGCAGTCTCCAACACTTGCCTTTTGTGGCAAAAACTAATTTGACCACTCTAAGTTTGTAAGGACTCGATAATCAGCACCAATCTTTCTCTACAACCTACACAGTGGCACAACCACAAAAGGATCCATTGGGGTGAATGATAAGGGCAGAAACAAATTTCACTGTGGCACTTTGCCTGATCTCAAAAGATTCAGGTGAAAATGGCACCCCTAACATTTTACATTGTTCCCATAGTTCAAGCATGGCTTGTCCACATTTTTCTGCCACCTGTCTAAAGAGTCTCCCTTGTTTCATCATTCTTTTTTAGCCCTTACTTTTGTCTCTTTGATGGTGACATTACTTAAGACTGTCACTTCTTTCTGGAATAAATTCTATGGGTAATTTTATAACAGAATGCATGCAGATAGTGTGTGCTCACTTTCCTCTGAGTGGACTTTTCTAAATTTGCAAAGCAGAAATACGTGTATATGTTTACAGATACTTTTCATCACAAACAACTTTTCTGGGAAAATATATGGGCAAGAAGACTAATTTTCATGAAGTGCAAACCCCTCCCCAACCTCAGGGGATAGACTCAGTTATAATTTGTAAAAATATTTCTTTACAGAAAGAGTGGTAGATGGTGGACTAGTTTTCCAGTGGAGGTAGTAGAGATGAGAACAATATCTGAATTCAAGGAAGTATGAGACAAACACAGATCATCTCTAAAGGAGAAAAATAAACTGTAGTAGTTGGTATGGAAAAGGAGACTGGATAGGCCATATCGTCTTTCTCTGCCATCATGTCTCTATGCTTCTATCTCCAGAATGCCTCCACTCGTTTCAAGCAAAGCTGTGCATTTACAGGCTGTACACAACCTGGCATGCAATTTGATACAAGCCTATTTCCACATCTAAAGTCCCATTTGAGATAAGTTCTGGAGAGAAGCTTTGAGGCGTCCAGGTCAGGATATAGCACAGTTACTTACCTGTAACAGGTGATCTCTGGGAACAGCAGGAATAAGTCTTCACATATGGGTACATCGGTACCGACGGAGCCTGCACGGGAATGCTCCCCAGCATCCAATCAGAAAGCTTTTGGGAGCATCCCTCGCGCCTGCGCACTGACTTCCCGCCCTTTCCACTGTCTCTCCTCAGTTGAGTTTCCTAGCTGAGACAAAGGGAGAGAACGAGGAAAGGAGATAGATAGATACAACTCCTAGGGGAGGTGGGTGGGTTGTGAAGACTTATTCCTGCTGTTCCCAGAGATCACCTGTTAAGTAAGTAACTGTGCTATCTCCAGGAACAAGCAGGAATGAGTCTTCACATATGGGGACTCCCTAGCTAGAGATGCCAGGGGGAGATCCCATAAAATGCATGTTCCTGGAACAGGAGTGCATTTCCCACACTGGAATCCCCGGCATCCCATGAGGGAATGGAGGGTAGGAGTTGAGAATAGAAGAGCTGTAAGGAGAACAGCAAACCCAAGGACTACAGGAGAGGAGTCCATGGCATGTATGATAAGTACCATTAAAATTATTTAATGAACAGTTATAATATGAGCTTACCTACTGGATTGTAGGAAGTAGAAAGTGTGATGGAGTCTACTAGATATGCAGTAGCGGAATCCTCAAGGTGACCTCACAGCAGTGAGGGTGAAGGTCCAGACCTGGAAAAGCAGGTAATCCAGGTGGCAACTGGGGTAGGATTAGAACAGCAGGTCTTCAATGGAAAGCTTTATGAGAAAAAGCTGAAAACTCTTTTAGGTACAGAGTCAAAACATTGAGGACTAAAAGAAGAAGACTGACCAATTTGGACAACTAGCCCAGTCTTGGAGGGAAGAAGGGGCATGGAAAAAAGCCCAAATTCCCAAGGAGAACAATGTGTACTCAAAACAATGAAGATGTACACTATCTTTCCTAGCTGTTGAGTGATAGGAAAGATATTGAAGTTTGAATCTTCAAGGATAGGGAGACCTAGAGTAAAATGGAAGCTGTTATCACCACAGTAGTGGTTGTGAACATAACAGTCCCTTCATACTAAGGAACAGTATGAAAAAGGGAGCTCACTGACTGTAACCTCTAAGACAGGTACAAATTGCTATAGCATAGACAGTGAGGAGATAGTATGTAATACTATGTAAAACTCAATTGTCGTGTGACATTGCAGTATGTTTTTTGTTCAATTGTAAACCGCACTGATTTTAATAGCGCGGTATATAAGAGAAGTAAATAAATAAATAAAATAAATATCGATTTATAAAAAAATCTCCCAACAGATACATATATATATAGGGAGATATATATACCTATATATATATGCATATCTAGATATGCCGAAATATGTATCGACATATATATATAAGTGGATATATATATATATACATATAGGGACATAAATTATGCACACACAGCTTACAGACATATTTATTTATTTATTATTACAATTTCTTATATACCGCGCTATTTAGCATCAGTGCGGTTTACATTATAACTTAACGACCATAACATATGTATGTAGACAATAAGACCATGTAGACCATAACATATGTATGTAGACAATAAGTCTGAAGATACACTAAGCCCCCTAAGAACATTCACATGGGGAATGTGAAGGGGAAAGATTCATCCAATAACAAGAGGGTGAAACCCACTTGACAGATATATATATCATAGACCTACTCACCTTCTACGATCTAGACATCCTTCTCATCACAGAGACTTGGTTATCTAATGATGACATTGTCATCACCAACCACCTTCTACCCCATAACTTCACCCTACACTGCTGCCACAGAGTCAACAAAAGAGGCGGAGGAGTTCTCATACTCAAAAACCGACCTCAACTTCAACCTCTCCAATAGCTCTAACACAACCAACCTTGACATTATTGTCATATCAAATGATACATGCTCCATCAATCTAATATACAGAGCCCCATCACCTTCCCCTGACGACCTAGCCACGATAATCGAGCTAGCCTGCAACCCCCCTAACCTACGCACTCCAAACTGGATACTAGGAGATTTCAATCTCCCATCTCTCCACGACTCTCAAGCATCAGTGCTCCACGAAGCACTTAAGGATCTAGGCTACCTACAATTAATCAACGAACCAACCCACACAAAGGGAAACAAGCTTGACCTGATCTTCGCCCCACTAACTATCCATGATGTCCCCAATTTCACTCCACCCACCTTCACCGCAGTACCTTGGTCCGATCATAAACTAATTACTTTTCAAATTCCCTTAAACGATCCACCCCGGAAACAAAGCAAAACCCATGAGCCTACCACCACGACGATTCAAACCTTTCAACAAGACTAGCATCCTGCACAATGCACAACCCCTCCTTAGCACGACCACAACCTGCCCAGATAAACTAGTCTCCATTTGGAATGACAACCTCAGTGCCAATGCACTTCACACAGGACACAACAAAACCCCAAGGAAAAAAGACCCTGCACCCTGGTACTCTAAAGATCTACGGTCCTCTCTCCTCCAACTAAGAAAACTCGAAAGGAGATGGAGGCGATCACGATCAACGGAAAATCTGGAAGCCTACAACCTCCAACTCACAAGACACCGCGAGGCTATAACCGAGAAAATGAGACAAGCCCACACAGACACACTAATGCGATCTCTCCGAAAACCTCATGACCTATTTAATCTTGTTCGCAACCTAACGAAAGAACCAGGCCCTGAGCAAATACCTCAGATCTCCTCCCAAGACTATGCCGATTTCCTCCAATCAAAATTATGCCAAACCGACAAGACTCACCCACCATCCACCATCACAGATCTATCAAACACAACGACAATGTCAATATTCACCACTCCATCCAACAAGCAAATCAATGACACCATCTCTACAATCAACACCACTACAGCACAGACCGACCCTTGCCCAGCCTTCTGGATAAAGGAACTCCGGTCAGAATTTTGCCCATTCATAGCCAAACTCATGGATGCTTCCTTCACTTCAGGCACCTTCCCGCTAAATCTCAAACACACATCAGTCAGACCCCTGCTAAAGAACAGTAAGCTGGACCCCCAGAAAGTGGAATCATACAGACCAATTGCTAGCATTCCACTATTGGCAAAGATAATTGAGAAAGAAGTCCTTCTCCAGATTCAACAACACATCAACAATACTTCACCTCTTGACCACTGCCAACACGGATTCAGAGAATCCCATGGCGTGGAGACATTACTTACCACCCTCTTCAACAATATTCTCAGCGCAGTAGATAACATACATCATGGAGTCGCCCTTATATTCCTCGACATAGCGGCGGCCTTTGACTCAGTGTGCCACGACACCCTTCTAAAGCGACTCAAAGAAAAGGGTATCTGCGACCTAGCACTATCCTGGTGCAAATCTTACCTTACAGATAGGTGGCAACATGTACAAACAGAGACCTCCACCTCCAAACCGTTCCACCAGAAACAAGGTGTCCCGCAAGGTTCCTCCCTATCAGCCTTACTGTTCAACATTTATATGCAGCCTATCTGCAAGCTCATACGATCATTCAACGTTGAATGCATGATCTATGCTGATGACGTCCTACTTTACACACCATTTCAAATTGACAAGATTGACCTCTCATCTCTAATCAACTGTTTTAGCGCAGTGGAAAAAATGGCTCCAAAACCAGAACCTCAGGATACAACACAAAAAGACCGAAGTACTATTCATCTCCAGAAACACCAACTTCTCCCCGCCAGCCTGCCTAAAAATCGGAGAGAATGAACTGCAATCCAAACCCTCTATTCGATACCTAGGCATTACAATGGACCAGAAACTTGACATGAAGACACACATCAGCAACATGGTAAAATCAACTTACCATAAAATTAAGTCCCTCAGACACCTACGTCCCCTCCTTCAGCCAAACGACTTTAGAACAATCTTTCAAGCACTAACCATCCCTCATCTTGACTATGCAAATGTAATCCTCCAAGGACTCCCTCAATCCACCCTGAGTCCGCTCCAACTGGCCATGAACTCAGCAGCAAGAATTCTAAATGGGACCCCAAGATGGGACCATATAACGCCTATCCTCAAAATGCTTCACTGGCTCCCAATTCATTACAGGATCACATTCAAGATTCTACTGCTAACATTCAAATCCATTAATGGACTTGCTCCCTCATCTCTCGCTGCGCTCACGCACGTCACCCCCCCCCAAACAGAACCAGACGATCCACTGCAATAAACACCCTGACTATCCCCAAAGCAATGACCCACTGTACACAAGCAACCATAAACAGGGCCTTCAGTCTCTGTGCACCCAGATGCTGGAATGCTCTCCCACCACACATACGAGCAATCACTGACCTGACCAAATTCAGGAAAACACTAAAACACTACCTCTTCATCAAGTGCTACCCAGAAGATGGCAAAACAACCCCCCACCCACAACAATCCCTCACAGACACATGTAACCACCATCAATGTATCATATATGCATACAAATACCTTCTGTTAGCCATTCAGATGTAAATAGTTAACACTGTTATCCAAGTTATTATACCTTTTAGCCATTCAGATGTAAATAGTTAACACTGTTATCCAAGTTATTATACCTGTTCTATGTAATTACGGTGTAACCCCCACTGTAAACTCTCCTTGTTTCATGTAAACCGCACTGATATCAAAGAGCGCGGTATATAAGAAAAATAAATAAATAAATAAAATAAATATAGAGAATCTATTTCCGTGGGCTAAGAGGATGCAGGAATGCAATCCAGTAAAATAACCAGGATGGTTGCGTGAAAAACAGAGGATAATATCAGTCTGTAAAGAGCAAGTCGGGAGTCCTTTAGAACTCTGACATGATGGATGGGTAGAAACGCATAGAGAAGATACCAGGAGGACCCACTGGAGGGACATAGGGGTATCATGCGTTACTAATAGCCTTGGATATTCACGCAGAAAAAGCTTATAACAGGAGACAAGATGGTGTGGAGAACCCTCACAGTCATGATAAGGATTTATAAGCTTTTTCCTACTATACAGAATAGCCCTCAGAGACAAAGATCAATGCTCTGTAGCAAGGGCCCATAGTAGAAAGCTTCTCTGAAGATTGCAGAGAGCATTGTGCAGGAGAATTATCAGAAGAATTATGAGATAAAACTGACTGAAGTCAGGTGTCTTGCCACATCCTAGGAAAGGAGATGGCTAGAAAGAAGATAATGTGAGAAGCCTAAAGTGAGTAGGATTATCCAAGATAGATGAAGACTAGCTTGGAATCACTACTGAGGCTAGAGAAAAATTTTTGGAAGATAGACTGGAACTTGAGGAAAAGTACCAGTAGTTCAATCACTGGAACTCCTGCATGCACAGCAGCTGAAAGAACAGCAGAGAGAATCTTACTGTGCAAAACAAAGAGAAACAGACAAAGGGAGAGGAGATAACTCATCCTGTCCCTGTCTGATGAGTGATATTGAGAATGTATTCAAGGAAACAAAAATTCTACACTGGGATGAAAGCTAGAGAAGCTTTTCAGTATGGTACCACTCAGTCAGGGGAAACCCTGGATGAGAGGGGGAGGGTGACTTACCCATATGGCGAGTCAGCTGAAGGAAAAAATGTTCATGTTGGGACAGAAACTATCATGAGATAGTGGTAACCTCCCTTCTTGGTAGTAAGAAGAGGAGAATTCTGTAACCCATGGACAAGAATATCCTGACAGCTTAGCATACTGAAAAAGGAACACCCCAGTGTAGAGCTTTAAGAAAAAACAGTGAACAAACTTCTGTTAAGAAGAGGTTAACTGTAAATTGTAACCCTCAGAACCTATGGTTGCTGGGTATGTTGAGACTGGCTAGAATTTGGAAACTTCAGACTAGGACGAGGTGTCCCTTGTTTGGGCACCTCTGGATGATGGGCAGGAGAAGAGTGAAACCTTCTTTTCTTAGGGAAAGAAGGCTTGGTAGGACATTTCCTACCTCCTGGGGAAGAAGGCTTAGAATGGTCTCCAGAACCAGGGAAGTCAGTGGAGCAATGAGCAACCTGACGTAAAGCCTCCTTATTGAAGAGATTTTCTCCAGTACAAGGAGAATTACCCAGTGTATGTTGTGCCCATCTGCTCAAGTCAGAAGCTTGGAGCCAGGCTCTACGACGTGCTCCAATGGCAATAGCAGAGGATCTGCTAACAGAATCAAAAGAGTCTAGAGAAGCACGAGAAAGAAACCAAGAGATATTCTGGCTATGATTAAGAAGCAAGGAATAGTCAGCAGCCTTAGGCTCTGACAAAAAAAGGAGTCAAAAGAGATAATTTCTTTGTGACCTCCTGGAGTGTTAGACTCATAAAATATATAAGAAATAATTCTTGATGCCAGCATAGATGTTTGGAAGGTTTGACGTCCAAAGGCATCAAGTGCTCTAGAAGCACGACCTGGCGGATAAGAAGAATGCTTCTTCTTGCTTTTTACCTTCCTCGTTGCTGATTCCACTACAATGGAATGATGGGGAAGTTGATTCTTTTGAAACCCTGGAGAGGGGGGGCACCTGATACAGAACATTAGTTGCTGTAGAAGGTGAGGGAACCCTTAAAGGAGATTCCCATATTCTCAGAAGAAGATCCTGCAAAGAATTATGTAAAGGAAGAATTATATTTCCCTTTTCTGCAGGAGAGCCTTGGTTAAGATTACAACCAGGGATAGGAATAGCAAGAAAGGTTGCCATGTCAAGGAGAAACTTCTGAAAAGAAGGATCTCCAATGGGAACCATCCCTGGGAAGGCTAAGGTTGAAGATGCAGCCTGAGTACCAGAGTGCAGAAAAAGAACCTTACTAGATGGATAATGATACTGGCAGTCACGATTTGAGGCAGTGAGTACTGCATCGTCTATGCCAGGTATCGATTCCAAACTAGGCATAGAAAGGATCGACGGCACCGATGTTACTGCAGGAATCGACATCGATACCGATACCGGTAATGGCATTGAGACCGTCATCGGAGGCTGCTCAAGCGGTACCGAGGTAACCAGAGAGTCTTGGTGAGTATCCTCGGTACTGCATATCCGGAACCGAAAAGGGTCGGTTCCAAGGCGCGTTGGTACCCAGTCCTCTAGACTAGATATCGATTCCAGACTCGGCATCGAAGGGAGCGAGTCTATCGATGCATGTCTAGAGTGCACCGGCGTCGGTGGTGGTACCAGCAATGCTGATACAGGGAAGTCACTCTGGGTCATATCGATCGGTCACGAAGGTGCCGAGGATGCCAGATGATGATCTCTGGTGAAGAGTGGAACACTCGACACCGGTGCCAATGCCGGGATATCGGTACCGCACGAAGCGGATACCACCCCCGAGCATGGCTTAGATACAGGAAAGTCAATCTGGAACGTATCGATCGGTCCCGAAGGTACCGAGGATGCCAGATGATGATCCCTGGTGAAGAGTGAAACACTCGATACCGGTGCCGATGCCGGGGTATTGGTACCGTTCGAAGCGGATACCACCACCGAGCATGGCTTAGAAACAGGAAAGTCAATCTGGAACATATCGATCGGTCCCGAAGGTACCGAGGACGCCAGATGACGATCCCTGGTGAAGAGTTGAACACTCGACACCGGTGCCGGTGCCGGGTTATCGGTACCGCTCGAAGCGGATACCACCCCCGAGCACGGCTCAGGTATGTTCTGTGAGGGGTGAGCCCCAGGAACAACCTGAAACCCCTGAAATGCTTTGGAGCCCGAAGACTCCCGCCGGGGTTTTAATGCCAATGGGGTCTTGAGGGCAAGGCCGGAGCCGTCATCATGCGTGGCATGAGACCTACCACTCAAGGATTGGCAAGTCTTAACAGACTGTTTGTGGGTTACCTGATCCTGTAGAGAAGAAAAACCCGTGCCCTCACTGCAGGAGGGAAAACGGTATCGAGAGAAACTCGAAAGAGGGAAGGTCTTCTCTCAGTATTGCAGCCTGATAGTTCAGGGGAAAAAGGGTCAGGACCCAAACAGGTTAGACATCAGAGATTGGAGTCTAAAAAGAAAACTGTGTTGCCACAGTGAAGGCACTTCTTAGGACAAGAAGGCTCCATGATGGAGAGGCCTTGTAGGCCCAAAAAAGTTAAGACAGAAACAGAGGGAAAAATCTCTCTGAGTTTAAGAAAAAAGAAAAGAAAAAACCACCGGCGGTACCGGTGTCGGCGGGAAAAACAGCCGCGACCACAAGAAAACAAGAAAAGAAGTATTTAAAGAAAAAGGTTTCTACGGTGACAGGAGGACGTCCTGCCGGCTCCGCGGAAAAACGAAAACTGAGGAGAGACAGTGGAAAGGGCGGGAAGTCAGTGCGCAGGCGCGAGGGATGCTCCCAAAAGCTTTCTGATTGGATGCTGGGGAGCATTCCCGTGCAGGCTCCGTCGGTACCGACGTACCCATATGTGAAGACTCATTCCTGCTTGTTCCTGGAGATGCTCAGTTTCCCTTGTATTTTACAAAAGGCTTCCCATACACCCCTACCCCCCCCCAAGTCCCTTTACATAACAATGCCCCTCCCGACCTGCCAAACCCCCTACAGCTCTTTTTGGTACTCTCCCTAGTGCCTGTCCTTATTTGGCAGCTTGACCCCTAGCGGTAGCACTATGAGAATACTGCTAGGGGTCAGAGGCTCCATTTTGATCCCAGGTACCCGACAGGGAAGACGAGACGGGATTGCTCCTGTTCTCCCCTCACTAAGAGCCATGGTGGGATTTTAGAGACTGTGGGGGAGAGTGGGGTGTACAATGTGCTGTCAGGAGGGGTCCAGGTGGATGAGGGACAGGATATGATGAATTTTAGGGATTTCTGGGCCTGGGAGGCGTGGCTATGGTGGATGGTAGGGGAGATTGGGGGGCCAGGATGTGATGATGGTTTCTTCACCTGCCCTTTGCGTGAGACTTCAGCTAGCGGGCACTTGACATGAATTTTTTAAAACCTAGATGTCTTCCCATTGTAAAATAGAGAGCAAATGTTTATACTTGGAGCATGCCTGAACCACACCCTGTCATGTTACCTATACATCTCTACATCCCGGCGGACATAGCACATGCAAATAGCCACTTTCTAAACTCACGGTCTGGATGTGTAAATTTCACTATTCACAGTTCCAAATACTTCTAAAATGACCCCCACAAAGCACTGCCTTACCCACAGAAATGCTTTTGAAAACTTGCCGGTAAGCGGGGAATTCTATAAGGGACCTCATACATTCACACATCACTAACATGCGTAAAGTGCGGCATTTTGGTCTTTTACACATGTAAAGTACAAAGCTGTGATTCTGTAAATCTGGAAATAGAGCCTATCGCACGTCCTTTCACTCTGGGTGTGGATATGGGCAGAGCATGGCGGAGCATGCACCGACAGGCGTAATTTATAGAATATGGTGGTGCGCACATTAAATATGTGCCATCACTTACACCTGCTCCACAACCGGTTTAAGTGACCATGGCTTAAATTTAAGTGCGTTAGCGACCACTTACATCAGTATTCCCTAACCAAAGTGAACTCTGCACGGATTTGACTTTATAGAATGGGCATGATGAACACCTGTAAAACATGTGCTAATTATGCAGCAGCTTGAAGAATTATTGTCTAAAAGCATAATCTCCATGAAAGCCCTCGCAAACATGGAGGTAAGTATGAAAGAAAACCAGAATGCCCTCTTGTAGTATATTACTGCCCACATTTTTGTATGCTGAAATATGAAACGTAGAAAATTAAAAGTTCTCAAACATAAATCTTTTATTGACAAGAGGAAACTGGAATCAAAGGTGTTTCAAACAACATCCTAACTTTTTTGGTTATGTGAAATCCTTATTACCCTCCAAAAAGTTCAGGGACCCCTAGTTCATCCTCAACAGTCTTTCCAAACCCTCTTCCCTCAGTGCCAAGCTCTCCGCTCTAGCCCTCTATCTCCCTCCTTCTTCCTGTCTCTATCAGTCTCTCTCTTCCACAGCCAGTCCCCAGCAGTCTCATTCTCTCTCTCTCTCTCTCTCTAGCCAATCCCTGCCGGCCTCTTTTTCTCTTTTTTTTTAAAATATTTTCTGAAATGGTCTCTCAATCCCCAGAGATCTGCGGACAACAGGTTGGGAACTACTGGCCCTAAGGGTATTCACCTGAAGGGACTAGTGTGGGAGGAATAATAAAGTATTATCGTCTTCACTGTTTATGCTTAATGCTGTGAGTGCACTAACGCACCACAGAGCCATAATCATATTTGCATTTCCTATGGACAGCTGCATTTCACACCAATTACAGGGGGGGGGGGGGGGAATCAGCAATCATGCTGCAGATGTACTAGCTGCTTCATAATTACAGCTTGTGTCATAATGGCTGTCATAAGGCAGGCATCATAATAGAATCACTTGTTCGGTATAAACACTAAATGAGGAACCCTCCCACACAGCCCACTAATACCTCTCTCTGGGATAACCAAGCCCTATTGGAAATGCATTGTTGTTCACATGTCACCCACTTTTTACAATCTTTGCTAATAAAATTCCGTGAGCATAAGCAAAATCAGAGGGATCCCATTTTAGAAATTTTTGGTTAGAGAAAACTGAACCAAATTAGACCTGTTGCATATTTTTTCCAATAACTAACGAACAAGTTTTGAACAATGTTTCAGAGCCACCATACACAATCTTGCATAGGGATGAGTGAACCAGTTAATAATGACATTAATCTTTCCATTTCTACTGGCGTTCTTGGTTTTGTTTCTTTCTTTCTCTCCCTAAGAACTCCAGCCTTACTTCCTTTGGATTCAAAAGCGACGCTCACAAATATATGTGTTTTTAATATATATATACACACACACGTACGCAGACATACAGTGCTTTTTTTTTTTTAGCAAAATAGCTGCTGGTACTCGCATGCAGGGCCTTCCTTAAGAGATGGGTTGCCCCCTGAGGGCCTGCCGCCTGCAACTAGTCAGAGTCTATGAAAAGCAGCAATGCACATGTTACACCAGTCCTTAAAACACATCTCTTGTTGGGAAAAGAGAATATATTGAACTGCTATAAGTGCCTACACAGAAACTACATGCTTGCAAAATAACTCACCTTGGTCATCCATGCAGTACACGGATACAGTCGTATCAAGTGCAGAATAAATGTACAG
The DNA here is from genome assembly GCA_033557465.1 of Ichthyophis bannanicus. NCBI lineage: Eukaryota > Metazoa > Chordata > Amphibia > Gymnophiona > Ichthyophiidae > Ichthyophis > Ichthyophis bannanicus. Next base: position 1,443,073,025 of record CM066032.1, on the reverse strand, counting down.
ACCGTAAAAAAATGTATTGGAAACTCTAAGAAGCTAGACTCTGCCTGCAGCACCACACCAGAGAAACATCAACAAAAATGCATTTCCTCCCGTACAACATATTAGAGATGCACACTCAGACTCCCAGAGCGGACACATTCAAATTACTAAACCAAAACTAATTGTTTTCTCCCTTAGTTGGAGCAGCTCATCCTTTCTGGCCCTTGTCTCTCACATTTTGCAACGGTTGATGGTTTAGCTATTATGTGCTGGCTGCCGCATGCACCCCTACTACATTCTCCCATGAGCCTGCGTGCGATTAGTTGAAGACACCGCCTCTCCCATGGGGGGGGGGGGCACTCTGTGTGCATTTGAGGTTTGCAGAGCCTACGCTGTTTCGTTAACACTTGGTGACCATGGTTCAATTTTACTAGGCAATGCAAAAAGGTACCGGTGCTCAGTATCAAAATGTTCTGCCAGATTCTCCCCTCTTTTATGCCACCATGTGCCTAGCACAGCTTTCCGGAGTTGATGCGTCTTACTGCATCTCTGGTTTTCAAGGGCCTCTTTAAAGACCAACCTCTGAGCCTGCTTTGACATCCAGAAGCTCCAACTCTTCTTGAGTGTGGCCCTTGCACAGTAAACATTTTACTGTCATGCTCAAATGATTACTGGAAATTGCCTTGGCCGTATCTCAACTGCATTGAACGCTACACATGCATCTGTACTGCGTTGTGTAGCCCCAGCAGCACGTTAGTAGCATAAGCGGCAGCGTGAATGAGTGCCTTTAGGGAAAATGCTGCCTCTCACTGATGCCTAGACATGAGAAAGCGTATCACTCCAAACTCTAATAACTGCTATGTCACTAGTGAAATACAATTTATAAGACAGACATTAAAAAGCTCAATGAGCTCAACAGAAATAAGATAAAGCCATCCATCCACTATACACAAATGTGTATCTGCCATCTGACTTATACCAGCAGTGAGCTAAATGCTAATGTGCTGGGAATAAGATCCAAATAAACTATTTATATAAGTGAGTCTTACATTTCCTCCTTTCCGATTTTATAATAAACAGTTGGAGTGTATGTGGAGATCTAATCAACTCCATTTACAAACTGCTCAGCAATGAGGAGCAAAAGTATAAAAAGACGAATACATAGTAGTAACAAAGGGGCTCTTTTACTAAAGCCTGGTAACCAGTTCATGTGAGTTCTAAGATGTGGCCACTGCTACAGTGAAGCGCGTGATAATAAGACATTGCGCAATGGGGCAGGGAATGAGCAGAATGCAGTAGCAATTAGTGCAAGTGCAGCTGACACCCGCCCCTGACTGCTAACATGTACTGGGGATATTTAGGTTTAGATGCAGTAAAAGGCATTACCCGGTCAGCAGACACTAACATGCTTTAACAGGCATTATGTACTGCAAGTCCCATTTCATGCAGTGGGACCCATCTGCTAACACTACACATTAATAGCATCAGTGTGGGCTAATGTGATGGTGCCTTTTAGTAAATGTAGCCTTCACCATCTCAAAGATCCCGGCATGATGAAAAAGCAATTCAGAGATATTTTAATGATAAGTGAAGCCATGAACCTCAGCGGTTTCACCTACAGAATGTTTGTAATGAAAATAAGCATTTAGTCACTATGTTAATTTAAAGAATAGATTTGTGAATATTTTCAGAACATGTAGAGGCCTATTCTAACTTGGACATCCTGGCCTCTTTGCGCCAGTCAGAACCGGATGCACAGGGGTAGATGGGATTCTGATCCCACGGGGCATTTTTAGCCCCCGCAGGATCAGAATCCCGTCTAAGCAGGCAAACTGATTCCAGTCGGCCTGCACATACAGGCACCTGCCTGGTTAATTCAGTCAAGGCTCCTAAATGGAGCTGTGGCACCATGGCATCCGGTTGCCATGGCACCACAGCCCCATTCAGGAGCCGCGATCCCTGGCCACCGCCAACTGAATTCATTCCCCACAGCCTAACCCTCCCAAGGCCAGGTTCGGGTTGCAGGGAATCTCCTGCGCCCCCTCCACCCTTAGACACGCCCCAGTCCTGCTGTTCCCTGCCATCTAGGGGAACTCATTCAACCTCTGAGGTGGAATAGGTTCCCCGTCTACTCCTTCAGCCCCGAACGTACAGGGCCAACATCGGAATCGGCCCTGTAAATCCACAGATGCAGACTGCCCACTGCATCTCTGCCTCCACTCCACCCCTTTCCCACCCCCGTCTAGCTTCCTCGTACAAACTCCCTGTTCATATGGGGAACTTAGTCGGGGACGAGACAGGGGGACGAATAGCGGGGATGGACATCCCAATACAATATACGCAAAGCTACGTACCCTCCGGAACCTCAAACCTCTCTTAAGCCCTGACTCTTTTCGTACTGTCTGTCAGGCCCTCACAATCCCTTCTTTTGATTACTGTAACCATATCTATCATGGCCTTCCCAAGAACACCATACAACCGCTCCAACTAGCCCAGAACACGATAGCGCGGCTTATAACTAACAACCCCAGACGATCCCACATCACAACAGTCCTCTATGATCTCCACTGGCTCCCCATTCAATACAGAGTTAAATTCAAAGTGCTTACCCTTACACATAAAATCATCTCTAATGAGACAGCTCCATGCCTCTACCCACTCCTTCCCTTCTCCAATAACACAAGAACACGCCGCTACATCACCAAAAGCCTACTGACCATCCCAACAACTAAAAGACATTGCAAACAATCTACCAGTAACAGGACCTTCTCCCTCTATGCTCCATCCTTATGAATACCCTTCCTCTCGAGCTGTGAAACTGTTCAAACCACTCCGAGTTCCGAAAGAAGTTAAAAACTCATCTCTTCCTCGAACATTTTTCCCTACCACCTTAGTACCTAACCCTTTACATCCACCTCCCCTCCCCTGCCCTCTCAAAAATCTATCATGCAACCATGTGGTATCCCTGTATATACCTTTGTAAATAGTTGATCGTTGCTCATTGTAATTAGTTCATATTGTTTACCTATGTATCCCTGTTACTTTGTTCCATGTAAACAGTTGAAACATACTGCCACAAAATGTTCTATGTAAGCTGTCTTGATTTGTAGAAAGACGGTATATAAAAATTGTTAAATAAATAAATAAATAAATCCCTGCTATTCGTACCTCAGAATAGACCCCATAGTCGCTAAACTATTCACTACTGGCTACAAGGCAGTAATAATGAAATTTTACAGTTTTTAAAAGAGAGAAGGGGGATTTTGTGACTACAAAAAAAGGAGGTGAATATGTCATTTTAACAGTTTTATTTAAAAAAATTCCTCGCAATTAACATTCGTCACAAAGCAGTATTAATATCAAGACCACCTAGGAAAAGGTGGAAGAGAACATCCTAATGAAGGAAACTGCTGCGTTCAAGTAATGCTTTGGTGCCCTTGAAAGAGATCAGCTCTAAATGGCCAGTAAAACCAGTGTAACATCTTCAAGGCTTCAAAAAGAAATGGTATTTGGTAAATCATGAAAGCATCAACATCTCTCTCAAAAAAGGAATTAAAAATTAATGAGTAAAAACATTGTTTGCCAAATAAAATTTCAGGAAAATCCTTTGTTGCAAAGAAAAGTGTATTTTTTTTTTTTTATTAGTGCCTTTGAGTCAGTCCTGACTCCTGGTGACCCAGAAGCTCCTGGGTTTTCTTGGCAGTGTCACTGGAAGTAGATTGCCAGGCCTTTCTTCCGAGGCAATGGAGGGTTGAGTGACTTGCCCAAGGCCACAAGGCGTGCTAGTGGGAATCAAACCCTGGTTGCTTGGTTACCAAGCCAGTGTTCTAACCACTAGGCTACTCCCCCACTTGTTACAAAGAAAAGTTTATAAACCATTGAAAAGTGTTTTGTTGCTGGTGAGTAACATGGGAAATAACCTGTTAAAAAATTAGCCTGATCGCAGTCTCCCAAATGACTACAGTGGAGCAGTTCTCCACAAGGAAGGGCTAACAACCTATGTGATAGATGCAAAATATATTGTCCACATATCATTAGGGATATCTTGAACACAAGCCTGCAAAATGGAAGCCTGCAGACTGGGATGAGATCCTCGTATTGTACTATAAATTAAAGCACTACTTTAGGTGAAGGACCATATCTCAGATGTCTGAGTTTTTACTGGTTTTATTTACGACAGTGCGGCAACAAAAGCTGGACACAAGGAAACCTGCCATAATTATCCTTAAACAGCCAAATGTATACCCAACCTTTCCCACTAAAGTCACTTAAATATTTGTAAACAGCTGAAACTCTGCTAGTGCCTTCACAAAATGCTATCTAATTTTATAGCACTGTAAGTAAGGCTTTTACGAAAAGCATTCATAGCATCTGCTGAATAGAAGTGTTGCTGATTTTATACAGAGCCATGTAAAGATACACTCTATTTATGCACATAAGTCACCTATTTTCAAGGACCTATGCATGTGACTTGTCCAAACCATCGGATTTTCAATAACATTATATGGAAGTGAAAGTTGGACAGTGAAAAAGATAGACAGAAAGAAAACTGATGCCTTTGAATTATGGTGCTGGCAACAAATGCTGTGTATTTCATGGACTGCCCGAAGAACAAATCAGTCATTACTAGAGAAATCAAACCTAAGCTTTCCTTAGAGGTTCAGATGACAAGACTTCGACTTTCATATTTTGGACACATCATGCGAAGAGAGAGATTGTTAGAGAAAGGCATAATGCTTGGCAAGGTACGTCAATGCAAAAGAGGAAGGCCAGCAATGAGATGGATCAATACAACAGCAGCTATGGATGCCATTCTATCAACGATGAGTCACTTGACTGACGACCGAACACAGTTTAGGACAATTATCCAGAGGGTCGCCATGAGTCGACACCGACTCAACGGCACTTAACCATAACATGCGTGTGAACAGGCACTTACGAGTGTACATTAGGCTGTTGCTATTCTGTAAGAACATTCATAAGTCCTATCACATGTATTTTCAGCGTGGGTATGCAGAGGGGTGGAGCTTGTGCGCACACACATTTCTGTGCCTAAGTTATAAAATACTACAACTTACATGTGCTTCTGAAAAATATAAACACAGGAATTTATGCTGCTATAGAGCAGATGTAACCACCGCAACTAGTTTCACCCTTATTTTATAGCATAAAGAAGATGGCCACTTTACTTTAGAAAACACTACTGTAAATGGCCAAAATACTACTACTACTACAACTAATATTAATCATTTATATAACACTACAAGGCATCCGCAGAGCTGTACGCACACATATAAATAGTCAAGACAGACTTTACAATAGATGAGAACAATGGTACAGTAGGGAAGGGTAATGAGACAGAAGAAGAACAAAGGATTAAGATACAAAAGCAGTCTGAAAGAGGTGAATCTTTAGCATGGGTTTTAAAAGGGAGAGGGATGAAACCTGAAGTAAAGATACAGGTAGTTTATTCCAGGCATAAGGAGCAGCAAGGTGAAAGGATTGAAGTCTGGAATTAACTGTTGAAAGGAAGGACACAGAGAGGAGCAAGCCACAGAGAGAAGCAAGCCAGAGGAAGAGCGGCGTTCACGAGTAGAGGTGTAGGGAGAGAGAAGAGAGGAAAGGTAGTGAGCACTAATAGAATGAATGCACTTTTAGGTCAGAATGAGAAGTTTATATTGGATTCTGAAATGGAAGGGAAGACAATGAAGTGATTTGATTTGAGAAGAGGGGTTATATGAGTATATTGGGGCTGGCAGAAGATTAGCCACGCAGCAGAATTTTGAACAGATTGAAAAGGAGAAAGATGACTCAGAGGGAGACCAAAAAGGAGAAGTTTGCAATAGTGCGAGAAGTGACTAAAGAGTGGATAAGTGTTTTAGCATTGTGTTCAGAAAGGAAGGGGCAAATTTTGTTAATGCTGTAGAGAAAGAAACGACAGGCTTTTGATCTGTTGGGAATGTGTGGAGAAGGAGAGGGAGGAGTTGAAGATGACTCCAAGGGTGCGGGCTGAGGAAACAGGAAGCAGAAGAGTGTTATCAACAGAGACAGAGAAGGGAGGAAGGGGGAGGAGGGTTTGGGGGGGGGGAATAAGAAACTCGGTTTTGGCTATGTTCAATTTCAAACAGCGATAAGACATTCAGGCAGCGATGTCAGACAGGCATGCAGATATACGGACTTGAAGTGTAAGAGAACTATCAGGTGTAGATAGATAGATTTGAGAGTCATCAGCATAAAAATGATATTGAAAGCCATGGGAGGAAATGAGAATATCAAGGGACTAGGTATAGAGAGAGAAAAAGAGAGGGCCTAGAACAGACCCTTGGGGTACACCAACAGAGAGGGACAGCAGTGGAGGAGGAACTGCCAGAACAAACACTGAAGGAGCGATGGGAGAGATAAGAGAACCAGGACAGTACAGAGCCCCTAAAACCAAGTGAGGACAATGTATCAAGGAGAAGGTGGTGGTCAACAGTGTCAAAAGCAATAGAAAGATCATGAAGAATGAGGACTGAGTAAAGGCCTTTGGATTTAGCCAGGAAAAAGACACTGGAGACTTTAGCAAGGGCTGTTTCAGTAGAGTGTAAGGGATGAAAGAAGATTGAACTGGATCGAGGAGGGCTTGAGAGGAGAGAAAATCAAGGCAATGAAAGAGAACTGCATGTTCAAGAATTTTGGAAATGAAGGGGAGAAGGGAGATGGGTTGATAATTAGAAGGACAAATAGGGTCAAGTGAAGGTTTCTTGAGGAGAGGTGTGACCAGAACATGCTTGAAGGCTATAGGGAAAGTTGTAGTAGACAATGATAAGTTGAGAATGTGTGTGATAGAAAGGATGACAAAGGAGGAGATGGAGTTAAGGAGATGGGTGGGGATAGGATCAGTGGAACAGGTAGTAAGTTTAGAGGAGGAAAGAAGATGAGAGGTTTCCTCTTTGGAGATCTTAGAAAAGGAAGAAAGGATAACAGAGATTGAGTGGAAAAGTTGGTATTGAAGAGGGTGAAAAGGGGATGAAGCTGATCTTGAGCGGAATTGTAGTGTAATCTTGTGGACTTTGTCGTGGAAATAGTCAACAAGGCAGAAAGAGAAGGGGTCGGAGGTGGAGGTGCCTTGAAGAGAGAGTTGAGAGTAGAGAAGAGAAGATGAGGGTCAAAGAGTTAGTTAGATGGTCATAGTAATTTTGCTTGTGCATGTTATGGCAGACTGGAAGGAAGGAAGCATAAATTTGAAGTGAAAAAAGTCAGAAAGGGAGTGGGATTTATGCCAAATGTTCTCAGGTGAACGGGCACAGGAGCGAAGGTAGCGGATAGTTGAAGACAATCAGGGCTGAGGTATAGTGAGCCTCACAGGACGTTGGATAGGGGGAGCAAGAGAAACCAGAACAGAGGAGAGAACAGTATTATAGGAAACTATAGTCTCATCAACTGAGTTAGAAGACAAAGTGGAGGAGAAAGGTGATGAGACAATAGTTGGGAGAACTAATAGAATGATAGCATGAAGATTCCTAAAAAGGTAGGAGGAGACTGGGCGAGATTAAGGATTGAAGTCTGGAATTAGCTGTTGAAAGGAAGGACACAGAGAGGAGCAAGCCAGAGGAAGAGCGGCGTTGGGAGTAATGAAGAGTGAACCAAACAGGTGATGGTCAGATAAGGTAAGAGTTGAAATATGGAATTAGAGGGTAAACTTTGGAGGAAAAGGAGTGAGACTGAGGTAGAGGGAGGGAGGGGTTGAAAATGGCAGGAAGGAGAAAGCAGACACCCCACACCACCACCACAGCCAGTGACACAAGGAGTGTGAGAGAGCTGGTAGCCACCATGAGAGAAGGCAGCGACTGAAGCAGTGTCATCGGGAGGAGCCAGGTTTCAGTAAGAGTGAAAAGTTGAAGACCGTTAGAAATGAAGAGATCATGGGTAAAGGTGAGTTTATTAGCTATGGGATGAGCATTCCATAAAGCTCAAGAAAAGGGAAGAGAAGAGGGAGAAAGGCGAGGAATATGGATGAGGTTAGAGCAGTTGGGTGAGGAGCAGGAATGAGAAAAAAAGTCTTTGGGGGGCCAGGGTTAGGATTAATGTCACCAGATGAAAGAAGGAGAAGAAGCGTGTGAGGCAGAGAGTAGATGAAACAGTGAAAACAAGAAAGAAGTTAAGAGAGAAGGGAGAGGAATGAATGAGAGAAAGAAAAAGAAGAAGTTCAAGAGCTGAGGAAAGGGAAGAAGACAAGATAGGAGGAGAAATGGGAAAGGTGGAGAAAGGGTGATAAGGAGGGGGACTGGAGTTGAAGGTGAGAGGAGTAAGGTTAGGGAGTGTCAGAAAAAGGTAGAAAAAGTGGTATGACGCTATAAGAAATGGAGGTGTGATGATGGGGATGGAGAGAGAGGAGAGGGATGAAGGAAAAAAAATCAGATACTATGTAAAAGCAATGAGTATTTAGTTTATAAGGTAATGAGATCAAGTAAATGAAATTCTGTACTATTTATGGGCAGTCTGTTCTGCTCATGAATCAAATAGATGCCTGGTACATATAAATGGTGGGTAAGGTTAGATAAAAATACCAAGCCTCAATAAGCAAGTTTATGCACCAGCGAGCAGCCTTTAGTCCATTTTCATGCCCTGCTAGAGTTCTACTCTCTCAGCATGATAACCATCAAGATAATTCCAGCAGTCTCATGTGACAGACCATGTGGCAGGCCTTCTTACACACTAATCTTAGGCGCAATCACTTAGACTAGTCCTACGGCTGGGATAAACGCCCCCATCTAAATCTGGAAGGAATACGTGCAAATTATAGTATTTTGCAATGTACATGTATAACCTTGTGCTCTGCCCACTCTCTGACATACTCCATCCATGTGCAAACCCACAGTGAAAACATGTGCAAGCAGATGTGCACACGTACTTACAGAATCGCCACCTCATCACTTATGCACAAAAGTGGCCTGTGATAAAATTACCCTCTGAAAGCTCACAACACACTGGCAGAATGGAATTGGATTTTATCCATGTTGAGTGAATCATTAACATGCACTGGCATTTCATTTATTTATTTGGATTTTTTTTTTTTAGCTCAGATCTTTCCATTAGTAGTTCAAGGTTAGCTATATTTAGATACAGTAAGTATTACCAGTGTGGTGTGATTAGTGACACCCAATTTTGTATGCCGTGATTCTGCAGGAGGTCTTAAAAGTCTACATGCTATATTAATCTGTGTATAACATGAGGATGGCTTTCAAAGTCATTTGCATGGGTAGACTACCTTAAAGCTATTCCATCTTTAATCTTTTAATAGCATTTAGGTGATGCATTCTTAAGAGCACGAGGTGAGTGGGATCAGAAAATAACACACATGGAGAGGGTAATTATAAAACAAACGTTGTAAAATGCACTTTTTGGGGACAATTTCACAAGGGGCACGCATAACGTTAAGCACTCTTTCCATGTGTAAGTTGCTATTTGAAAGGATTTACGTGTGTGAATGGGCACTGATGTGCGCTTTGGCGGTTGCTATTCTGTAAGCACGCGCATAAGTCCCACCGTGAATACTTTCCCTTGTGTTGTGCATGGGAGCAGAGCCTGGGCAGAACATAGGGGGGTCTTCAACTTATGTGTGTAAGTCACAGAATACTATAACTTATATGTGAGTTCTGTTAATCTAGCTCTAGGGTAGGCATAACTGCCGCGACAGGGTTAAGGCACCCCTATTTTATAAAATAAAGTATGTGCACGCTTCATTTTATAACATAGGCCCCAAACTCACACGTGATAATGTGTGGTAATATAAAATTATCCTCCACATGTCTATTTTGCAAAAAACATACTTGGGTATGTGCCTTTCTAAAATAAGTTCCTAGAATTAGCCCCAGCAGCAAAAGGATGTGCTCAACCACAGTTACACCTGCTCCAAGGCAACTGGGTGTGTTATGTGTATATTTTATAAAATACTTACTTAATTTCTTCACAACCCCACCCTGCTCCACTCCAAGCATCACTCCTACAATGCTCACATGAGAGTCACAGTAAAGTTCACATTATACAGCTATATACCTTCAAAGAATTTTCTAATTACCATTTTCCATGTGTAACCTATGCTTTACACCCATACAGTGTATTTTTTAAATCCATGCTCACTTTTTTCTACTAACACTTTGGCAACAACTTAACATTAGGGTGGCAGCACCGCAAAACTGGCACCAATTTGCAGAGCACAGAAATGGGACAAGAGCGGAGGGGGACTGTTCCTGCTTTGTAAACTGCTGGACTACCAGGACAGCCCAGTATGGTCCGGGCTGCTGGGGGGAAGTCTGGGATCCCAGCTGGCTGAGTGCATCGCTGTTAGGGTTGGGAGGCCCAGACAGCAAGACCCAAGAGGTTGGGGGTTGTCCCGGGGGGGGGGGGGAGGGGGTGGCAATAGTGTAGTGAAGGAGGAGTGTTTGGAGGGGACCTGTGTGGGTGCTGCAGATCATCCGATTCATGGCACCGATGGTATTTCTGCTTGGCAGAGGGACTGGAACAGGGCAAAGGGGGGTGACTTGCCCAGTGGCCCTGCAGTAGTACCTCTGATAGCCTGGCTGTACTTAATGCTGCCTCTTTAAGTGACATCATCTACAGCCACACTATCGGTGATTTTGACAGCCAGTGTGCTGCAACTGCTCTTGCATTGGCTGTCCCTTGTCACTCCTCTTCCCTCCACCCTGATCCCGCCTCTACCCTCTTTTAACACAAAATTCAGATAGCACGGTGATTTTCCACACTATCTCATTTCACCTGCATTAGCTGTCAATGTGGCACAATAGCATGGGCTATCTATCACACTGACAGCTAACGTGGTTTATTTAGTAAATATACTCCAAAGATTCGACTTGTCCAAGCCATGTTTTTTTCGATAATGTCATATGGCTGTCATATTGGCTTATATGTACAAAATATCCTATATAAAATTACCCCATAATGTATCTGTTTATTGCAGTGGCTGAATATTGCCACTTACATACATACACACACATACGCACATACCACCTCCAGAATGCTCCAAACTCCACCCACTCTTTGGCTGCATAATTTTGGACATATAACTATAGATTTCAGCTGCCCCAATTTTTTGTAAAAGCACTTGTATAGTCGGCAGTACTGCCAAACACTTAAGTGTTTTTCAATATTAAACCATGTGGTTTTACCCCAGATCCCATGCTAAGAATAAAATGCAATTATTAACTAACAATCCTATGAACATTAGAGCAAAGAACAAGTTAAGTTTGAAGATCTCCAATGAGCAGTTGCAGAGTGTAGTATTTAAGTCCAGGCTGAGAGTGTGGTTCTGCCATCTGGATTCTGCAGTTTCACTTCCACACAGGAAAGAATGGTACGGCATGAAAATGAAGAGCAAAGGAAGGGTAAATCTCCCTGTGCAATTTTATGACACTTATCAGAGACAGAAGAAAATGCGTAGTTGCTCACCTGTAACAGGTGTTTTCCAGGGACAGCAGGGATCAGTCCTCACATAAGGGTGACGTCGGCACTGAAGGAGCCCACATAGAGCCTTTCCCCAGCTTTCAAAGAAAGCCTTTGGGAATGCTGCCATGCATACATGGTCCCCTTCTCGCCCAAGGGTACCATCTTGCTCAGTCAGATGACATAGCTAGGACAGCAGTAAAATAAAACAAAGTAGGGACTCAACTCCCAGGGGAGGAGGGAGGGTTGTGAAGACTGATTCCTGCTGTCCCTGGAGAACACCTGTTAAAGGTGAGTAAGTACGATTTCTCCAGGAACAAGCAGGAAGACAGTCCTCACACATGGGACTCCCTAGCTCCAGGCTGCTGAGGACTGAACCATGACAGCACCAACAGCGACCGATCGGCTTAGCCGTGAGTTTCAGAAGGTGAGTCCCCACTGAGAGACTCTACATGACTCTAGCG